>CM057088.1:32337500-32707500 GCA_029959045.1 Taenioides sp. WSHXM2023 | reverse complement strand
TTACATTTAATCACCTTTTCCTAGCAGTGCTGTAAAATAAAGTGCTACCAGATTATTCATGTATTTAATTATTTAGTCTACTTTTTGCAGATTACAAAGCAGATTACATAAAAAACACGTTAAATCATATTATGTTTTCTCCTCGACATTAACTATTTATAACTAATTTCTATTATTAAGTTGCTATAGAAAAGTAACAGTGATCAAACGAAGTAGAAAGTAGAATGAATGTATGTGCAGTTTAACAGTAAATACTACAAAAAACATATGTACTTCATGTTTTCTAACACAATCCATTCAGCACTAATAAATATTGGTCAGATCTCAGTGTCCTCCAGGTCAGGGTCAGAGGAGTTAATATTAAAGAGCTTATATTATGCAAAATTGACTCTTGTGAAGTTGAACCTATGTTATTATGTTGTTACCTCATCATAAATGTAATTGGAGTTGTGTTTTGTTTCATTCACACCTTTGAGTAACCCTGTATTATCCCGTTTAATCCTGTCTATTTCTCCAAAGCTCAAAATGCTCTGTCCCACCTGATGTTAACAGCTCCTTTTACCTTTGGTTCAGTACAGCTATGTCAGACAAATCCAGGGCTGAAATGATCCAAATGATTCTAGTGAAGGTGTGTGGAGATTAAAAACACAGTAGAGCTCTTCCTGTATTCCCACATGACATCACAAGGTGGAACAGAGTGTTTTCTGTTTGAGACAAGAACTCAGCCTAAATATGCAGGGTTTGTGTGTTAAATATGTGAGAATGAAACAAAACACAACTCCAGGTCTGTTTTTGATGAGGAAACATTATAACATAGATCAGAAAAAAGCATAACATGGGCCCTTTAACGATAATTTGGTATGGTTTAGTAGCTCTTCCTTATGTTTTGATGCCTATAGCGTGTGCAGTAGTAGTGTATGGCTTGACCTCAGCTTTTAGACTTTTATAAGATTCATTCTACACAAACATCGCTCGATAACACCATAGCAATAGAGACGCTATGAGCGGACAAAAGCCTATAATCATCTCCAGTGAAGCTTTTGTCTCTTCTCTGAATGCATTTTTGCTTAAGCTTTCCATTTGTGTAGCAACACCTCGGAATACAATCAATGAACCAACAATGGTCCCTTTCTCCTTCAGCTTTCAAGGCTGCTCATTCATCTTAATAGCATTATTTTGTGTTTTTATGAATGGCAGGAGTGTCGTCTGTGTGTGGAAACGGGGCGGTGCTTGCAGTTTATTACAGAAAAAGAAGCAGAATCAAGCCTGCAGAGCTCCTCACTGTCAACTTAGCGCTGTGTGATTTTGGGTTCAGCGTCCTGGGAATGCCTTTCTTCATCATCTCCAGGTATGAAAGATGAAATGAAATAATAGATACGTAATAGGCTAAAAATAATAGCCTAGAAATGTGGCAAATGTAAGCGTGCCCACCAGTCCCTCTTTTGGTTCTCCTGCACAGATATTATTTAGAGAATGTCCCACTTTTCATTGATTTAAAGTGTATAAACTGAGCTTTACATAACACAATATTAAAAATGCACTGCGTAGTTTTTCTCCTCTGCTTGTCTCCATGTAGATGTTATTGCTTTGCCAGGAATGTTACACAGTATAGCATTAAACATTTATCTAGCATTAATTTCATTAGCCGTAGTAGAAATTCAGTTCTGTTAGCTGGACAAAAGTTTGACAGAACTGAATTTCTCCTTTGCTATAGAGCCTACCCGAGGGATTACAAAAACTTCATTACTGGTATTATAATTGAAAAAAAAATAAGAAAAATTAAAAAATATATAATGAAAACATGCATTCTTACTGTTACCGGTGTTGCCTCTTCACAGATCAGACGTGTAACTTCTGTTTTCATGGAGATACATACGTTTTTTGCCATACTGTAATCAAACTTTCCAGCCCAAAGCAAAACCATTTCCATAGATACAAACAGGTGGTGGACCCTCTACCAGTGAAGTTACGCAGTGCACCTTTAATAATACATATATAATATTTTCCCACAAATAAATCAAGACTTTTTGGATGGTAAAGCTCACAGCAATCAACATGCTAATGCGCACTTCCTGATGCTCTGACAAAAAACACTTATTAAAAGCAATACAGTACACAGCAGACCTTTTTCATCCTAAAGAGCTGTTTATACAATATCTACTTGATTCAGACTATTAATCTAGGTTTTAGTATTATAGTTAGATTTAAAAGCTACACAGGATGGCATTAAACGTTTCTAACTTGTTATCATGCATTGTAATTACTGGAGTATTTGAGGCTAAACATACCTTGAAAAACATGCTTGTGGTGTCACCTGCTTGTTTCTATGGAGACAGATGAGCGATAATTATATTGTTCTGTTTAGCTTGAGTCATGCCTGGATTTTCGGGGAAACCGGGTGTCTCCTGTACGGGATTCAGGGCTCTGTGTTTGGCATCGGCTCTCTCATCACCACCTCTCTCATATCTCTGGACCGCTGCCTGAAAATCTGCTGCTTAAGATATGGTAACTATGGGAGGATTCCTCATGTACGCTATGCAAGAATCTACATCCATTATCTCTGTTTTTGGCACGTTTTTTAATTCACACAGGTGGCCTTGAATGTTAATCAGGTTGGACCAGTTTACAAAGTCTATGCTGCAAAAAACATGACCCAAATTCAGAAAATATTTGTCTTGACAAGGCGTTTTAATTTAGATAATTTAGATTTTTGTGTGTATACTTCAAACTAATAGAAAAATATATTCTTTTTTTTATGGAATTGGCAGATAATCTCTCTCTACTGATACTTTGCAGTGAAATCACACTGGTGGTGTTCTACGTGTGTCTCTAGGGCAGAATGTTACAATACACACATTAGCAAACACTGTCAAAAAAGGTTTTAAGATTGTCTGAAACTTAAGAAAAAGTCTAATTAAACAGCACATTTTCAGGAACCTGTTTGATTTTCTGCAAAAAGATGAGAGTGACCAACTGAAAAACTTGTTTAACAGCACAAATAAGCTCACCTGTTGTAGTTCCAAGTAAATCAGCTTCTTTTAGTCAGATTGTGTTAAAATAAAGCTCACATTAAAGTCTAACAAGCTTCAGACAGAGTAGAGCCTTCAGTTGCAATATATCAATATGTATAACTCTACATATACATGCCTCTTTACCTCTCTATCTATAGTTATATTTCTCTTTGTTTTATTGTTGATGGGTGTAATAATATACAATATCAGACCTCACTTCTTGTAGACATCTGCTTTTATTTTGCATATGCCCCATTTATGGCTTTATAAATGATTTATGAGGCTAACTGTCCATAGTGAATCCATAATTTGGCATAATTATGTGCATTTTCATATTACACTAAATAGCCAACCTATTTTTCATGTGTTTTTTTTCATCCTTTGGACAATATTGATCGATACTGGTCATGTTTTACCAAAAAGTCATGTAGTATTTGTCCAAGACTGATGGCTTGTTTTGGACAGGTCGGAGTCAGTCAGAGGAGAGAATCTTGGTTGATTGGCTGTTTCTGTTTGTGTGTTTGTTTGTTTGTTTGTTTGTTTGTTTGTTTGTTTGTTTGTAGGTCAGTGGGTCAACAACCTCCATGCCTTCTTGTGCATGTTGGTCATCTGGCTATACACTGTGTTTTGGGCTTCTCTTCCTGCTTTTGGGTTTGGACATTACAGACCAGAACCTTATGGAACCAGCTGCACTGTTGACTGGTAACTATGGCATACAGAAGGGCTACAGATCATTATTATTATTATTATTATTATTATTATTATTATTATTATTATTATTATTATTATTATTATTATTATTATTATTATTATTCAGTTTTGTTAAAATACAAAAAACACTTACCTTATGCATTCTGAGCATCCTAATTATTCACAGAAATGCTAACAACAACCGCCATGCTAACACACACTTCCTGATTCTCTGTCAAAAAGCATTTTCAAATTGAATGCAGTACAGTACACATGCAGACCTATTTCGTCCTCAAGAGCTGTTTATACAGTATCTAGCCTCTCTTAAAATGACTTAATTCAGAATATTAATCTAGATTTCAGCATTTTCGTATAGGTTAGATTTAAAGGTGCACTATGCAGCTTTTCAGACTGCTTGTTATTGCTTTGCCTGGGGAAAATATATATAATTCAGAATATTCATTTAGAGTTTTGCATTTGATTTTTTTTATTCTCAAAAAATGTATAACAATGCGCAAGAACATCTGACCAGCGAGACTTTTACATCAACCATATGTTCAACCCAACTTAATTTCCAACAATGTATAATCCTTGGTAACAAATTTACAATTGTATCACACAGAACAAATATTAAAAGAGTCAGTGAAGATATGCAAACAGAAAATACAGAAAAGAAGTAGTGAGTTCCAGAGAGTAGGGGTGCTGGAGAAGACGCTGTGTCTGATTTTAAAATGATTAGTCATATTCTTTGCTTAATCTCTGTAGTTTTAGTATTGATTAGTATCTGGGTATATTTTTTTAACTGTTATATCGCCCAGTCCTACTCTAACATGGCTCTTAATAAATTAATACGTGTAGCACTAAGTTGAGTTGAGTCCAAAACTCTACATTGCGTTTAAAACTATAAATCTTATGTTTCTTGTTATGTGTCACTGATAAAAAAAAAAACGTTTCTTTTCCAGGTGGAGTATCCAGACGACGCACACTGACCGTCTCTATGTGTACCTCTTCCTGTGCTTTGGTTTTGGATTACCCACAGTCACCATCATCACTTCATATCTGGCCATTCTGATCAAGGTTTGGACCACAACATCTGCTCGTAGGTTTCATCTCATCATTATTGCCATGAATATGATATTTATGGACGTTTATTGGTCAAAAAACATGTATTCATACTGTGAGCAAGGTCGCCTCTCCACAGATGTGACTTAAAACTTGGAATGCGTAAGTTGCTGGTGTCCCTGGAGACAGACGTTTGGACACAAATAAATTTAAGATAGAAAAAAAATGGACTGCGAAAAGAAGTGCTATACACATGTTTGTTTTTTTTTACTGCTTTTACAACACAGAACAAAAACCTCACCCTCCTTCCTTTTCCAGGTGTACATCTCTAACCGTGCCCTGGCGTCTATTCCCTGCTCTGTTGTCTCCAAAACCAGCACCAAAGATCTCAAACTCGCAAAGGTATTTCTGTCTTTTTTTCCCCAGAGCTTATAAAATAGATATTATTAGACATTATTAGTTAGACAGGCCATGTAACAATAGTTATTTACAATTTTAGTCTCTAATTAAAAACATATTTTCATTTTTTAATCAAAAAATGTGTTGGTGGGTATGAAGGAGCGAGCATTATATCGATGGGTAGGTGGGTTCCAGTTTCTTTGTACTATCAGCTCTCAAACCTTTCACACCAGGAAGCACCTAAAAAAACAACAGCATGTTATCTCTCCTGCAGATGGCTGTGGTTGTGTGCGCTGCCTTCCTCGTGGCCTGGCTGCCCTACGCCTCTGTGTCCCTCATTTCCGCCCTACTCTCCGGAGAAGACCCCCTCTCTACACTCACACCTGCCCCCATCATCAACTCCATACTCAACTGGACCTCCACAGAGTCCTACAAACACTTAAACCCTGGAAAATGGAGCAACATGTCTCTCTCCTCTCACCCGGGACTACCTACGAGCAGCTCTGAGTCCAGGCTAGCTCCTGTGTTCACCGTTATCCCTGCCATGTTTGCCAAATCCCACTGTATGATGAATCCGATCATTTATCAGATCATGCACAGGGAGTTCAGGGACAGTCTGTATCAGATGGTGTTTGGACGGGAGAAGGCCGATAGGAGGCGCCAGAGACGAAAAACGCATCCAGTTCACGCAAGCATCAGTGTCTCGAGAGAGCAGACGACTATGACAAAAAATATTAAAAATAAATGTGAAACAATATGACCTATAGTTTATATAGGCCCTAATCATGGGTTTCAACTTGTTATAGGCGACATTTTGTCATAAAATTTCGAAATTATTAATTGCAACAGCCATAATTTTTCATCATCATCATCATCATCATCATCATCCAGTGGATATATGCAGGACTGGGATGTCTTTATTGTCGCGATTAACAAATTAGGCTAGTTTATAATAAATATTTAAATGTACTCCTGACCTTTTTGTTCAGTTATTTTAATGTGTAGGCAAACTGAACAAGAGAGCTTTTTTAAAGGTGCACTAAGTAACATTTCTGGTGGAGGGTCTGCATCTGCTTGATTCTATGGTTATGCTATTGCTTTGTTTGACAACTATGGCTCACTGTATGGTATTAATTAAATTTACGCAGACCTGACCACTTGGCACGGATGCATCAGCAGTCTCCATGGAAATAGATATAGGTTTAATGCTATACTTTGGAACATTCCAGGTAACGATCTAATGGAGACAAGCAGGTGACGGACCCTCCAATGAGATTCTGTCTGCAGACCTTCACCCAGAGGACCCTACCTCTTCCAGGATGCACCTCCACCCACATGTCCCTCACCACTTTTCATTAGTTTACTTTACGACTCAATTAGGCCTACACTTTCTGTCTGTTATTGCCTTACTTCGCTGTCTATTAAAGGTCATTAAATGTTTTAAACGATTTAATCACCAAGAGCCAAAAACGTTATGTTACATAGTGCATATTTAATTAGGACTAGTGAAAATATTGTGCGTAGGCGAAGTTATAGGCCTTTACTCTGATTCAGCCGACTGTTATTTATTTATTTATTTATTTATTTATTTATTTATTTATTTATTTATTTATTTTTGTCGTCGTTTCCCACTTTTCATCCACCTTTGGCAATAAGATTTAAATTTTATCTAAATAGCTATTAAATGCATGGGCAGTCATGGCAAACGCGGCGTGCGCATTTTCTTCTGTGTTTACGGTAGCGCAGTTCTTCCAATCGCGCTGCACTTGCTCCTGCGGTCACATCTTGATGCCAGAAGTTCTGTGAACAGCGCTTCTCTCATGCTATTATGTTAACGTAGACTCCCGTTGCTTTTGCATATTATTTTTAGGTGTTTATTTGTTTGTGTGACTCTCTCGTTTTGTCTTGAGAAGGCTCTGGTTGCGCATTTCTGCTGCCGTCCCGTTTGGATTCGTCCATTTTCGCTGCTGCGGTCTTCGTGGGAGCGCTGATCTCATCCAAGCGACGTTAAGACCTCCCAGCTTTGACAGATAAGAGTCTTATTTTAACGCGTTACATAAGCAGGTGACAGGTGAGGTTTAGGCGAGGTATTTTTAAGTAATTTTATTGTGTTGAAGACCAGTCCGTGTTCATGCCAGATCTGCAGCGCTTCAGGTTTTCATACCATAGCATGAATCCTTTGTTGGGGGCCAGTCTCCTACAACATCCGCATCATCAGCTCCACAGCCCCGGACACCCCGACTCTCCATCAGGACTGTTGCCCGACGCCCTCCTTCCTGGGGCGGACCATCTGGGTGAGCAGTCCGGCTCGGGGCCCACCTCACAGACCTCTCCCTTCCTTCATCACCTCTCCTCCGGACACTACCAGCACCGGGCCGCTCCCCCTCCTTCACCTCCCGCCGCCATGGCTCTCCGGAACGACCTCGGCTCCAACATCAGTGTGCTCAAAACACTTAACCTGAGATTTCGTTGCTTTTTGGCTAAAGTGCATGAACTAGAGCGAAGGAATAAGATATTAGAAAAGCAGCTACAGCAGGCTTTGGATGCAAACAAAACGTGCCAAAACTGTGACCAGACCAGGGGCCCCATGCAAGAGGTCAGTGTGCAGACTGGGTTTGCAGGGGCAATTCCGCTAAGGCCAGGGTCTCTGCCTTTCCACAACACCAACAACTCAGCCCGACGACCCACCTCTCTGTTCACCCCTCCCGGAGACTCCCACACCGGTAACCCGTCCATCACCATCAGCCACGCGTCTCCCTGTGGGGACTCCCCCGGTTCTACTGCCCCCAGCAGCACAACGACCACCGGGACATCCACCAACCCCCCTCCGCGCTTCCTCCCCGGCACCATCTGGTCCTACAACCACACGCGACGGTTCGGGTCCGGGGCAGAGAGACTGACCAGCCCCGGTGTGTCCTGGGTGCACCCGGATGGAGTGGGGGTGCAAATCGACACCATCACACCGGAGATCAGGGCGCTGTACAACGTGCTGGCCAAAGTCAAGAGGGAGAGGGACGAGTACAAGCGCAGGTAAAAGCAATGCACACGTCTCCAAGGAACACTAAGGAACTTTAATGTGTCCGCAAGTTCCACATTATGGCATTAAACTGATCTATGTGGATGGAGACAAGCGGGCGACACCACCAGGCTCCATTACTAATCAGTAGGGCTGGGGATCATTAAGAAGTTGCCGATACGATACCTACCTCGATACATAGGCCACAATACGATACATAGGCCACAGTACGATACATACCTCGATACATAGGCCACGATACCATACATACCTCGATACAGTGCACTTTCGATTCAGTACGATATATTTCAAATCGATTTGATACGGTTCAGTAAAAAATAATGGCTAAATCATGGCTGTGATACTAAAAGTCTTTGTTAAACCACTTCTTGTGCAAAGTGAATATGAAACACCCCCATTTTACTCATAAAAACAGTGAAAATGTCAAGTGTTACATAAACAAGTCGTCTTCCTCTGAACAAGCAACAAAACTGTAGCTCTGTAACAAAATAATTTTGTAAAATATACCAAAAAATATCGATACAGCAGCCCCCGATATTGATACTGTATCATCACATTGAACTATACAATATCGATATTTCGATATTTTTGCACACTGCTACTAATCAGATCTGTGGAGAGACAACCCTGCTTATAATGCTTACACTTTTAGGGAGCTCTGTTAGCAATAAAAACCTGTAATTGAATAAATCCAATATGGACACCCTCCATCTGAAAGTTGCACAGTGCAGCTTTAATTAACTTCTTAAGTCTTTGTCCATTAATGTGAGAACCTATTGGAAAACTGGTCAAATAAATAAGCCTAGAACTAACTCACTAACTTGGTCCAGGCCCATATCTAAACTAGTGGTTAGTGTGGATTTGTTATGTTATTCTCAGAGGTTTTAGTTTTGTTTTTATTGGGCTTTAAAGGGCTTTTGTCTATACAAACTGAATATTTTAGGGCAGCGGTGGCTATATTTGTGCTTATCTATAGATTTCATTATTTGATTCCCTAAGGGCAATGCTGGTGCAAGTCTCACAGCTTAAAAACTCTCACGTAAGAACATCACACGAGCAAGAAACAAGAATAGATAGTGATACAAGGTGCAGTTAAGCATATTCAGATAAAGTCCAGCTAAAAGGAAAGCTGTAGCCTCTAGGAGTTGATAAGGAGGCAGTTAACTGTAGGGATAAAAGAGCTTTTGAGTCAGTTGGTGAGTATGAGGAGTGAATGAATAATGCAATCTAAAGTGACTCATCAAAATCGGGTGTAAGCTTGGACTAAACCAGAAGGCCTAAACAGGACTAGAACAGGACCAAACCAAGTCTACATCAGGACTAAACTGGGCTCAAATCAGGACCAAACCAGGACAAATGTGATATTATCAATATAATATTTCAAATTCGATTTCAGTGCTAGGAGAAGGCATTTTCAGTATCACAATCATAGTCGAAAACTCTTTTTTAGACAATAGGACTTTCTTTTATATTGCCATAAGTCAAATAAAATAGTACATTATAGAGAATATTCTAAAGTTTGGATGTCTATACCTGCACAAATTACAATTTTTGACAGTTTTAGTTCTATCGATTAGTGTGTGAATGCACCGTATCCAAAAATGTGCTACAAGACTTTTTATTACAGTCTTGTAGGAGAAAACTCATAACAAGATAAGTAATGTGAATTCATAAAACTTGGAAGATAATATTATAAAGGTCTAGTTTTCTTCATTCTACTTGCTGCATAGGAGCCTCTGTTTTGTTGTGCTAAGTGCAGGTGGCGACTTGGGGCTTGTAAAACAGCTGCACCGTCAGCGCAGTGAATGAGACAGTCCATTTCCTCTGGGCCTGAGACCACTTCACGTGAGACCAGAGCAGGTGCTATCTACAAATACAGACACAACCAGCCCAGCACAGCCCCACATCCTAAATATACACCAGGAATGAAGGTCAGATATGAGTGGGGACTTTTCAATGGAAACTCAGAGGATGACTCAGTTCAAAGTAATAGGGTGGGTTCATGTTCTAATTCAGAGTATGTCAATTTCAGATGGAGGTCAGGGGCCATTATGGGTCTATTAGGACTATTAGGACAAGATTTGGATCAAAATCGCGACATCAATAGCTGTTTAATTTAATTTGCAGACAACTAAGTATTGTGTCTTTCTGCCTAAAACCCGCTAACCTCTTTCCTTCTTCAGAAATGCACGGGGTTCTTCTATAATTTTAGTAGTTTATATTTTGTTTGTTTTTTCTCTAATTTTAATGCTGAGTTTTAGATAAAATCACAACATTCTGTTATATAAGCTAATAATATTTAATGCAGATGGGGGTAGCTAAAATGAATATTGTTCAAATGCAGATTGTTGTTCTTGGTCTGTTCTTGTGTCTAGTCACTAATACAAATAATTAGGTTTAAAGTTAATGGATTTACCTTATGAATATTTTATGGCGAAGTACATTATAATCCATAGGAAAAACTGGCTCTTGTTCCCATCTGGGAGTATGACATCACCCCGTTCTGAAAACTACCAATATATTTAAAGGTGCATTGTGTAACCTTTCTGGTGGAGGGTCCATCAAATGCTCGTCAAATTTCTCCATGGAAATATTATTGCTTTGTCTAGAATGTTTCACAGTATGGTACTAAACCGTTCTACCGTCATGGTAGCGCAAACCAGACCAAGTTAGGGTAACACCGCTCACAGTCAGAACGCCTGTTTTTCTAGGTATTTTTGAGCTATAAAACCAGCTGTAATTTAATAAATGAAGGTAGAGCTGTTTAATGTCATACTGTGGAACATTCCAGGCAGAGAAATGACATAAGCAGGTGACGGACCCTCAACCAAGAAGTTTAGCGTTTTGACTCCTGTCTATAATCATCCCTACATTTGAATAATACCACTTTTTTACCACTTTTTTCATGCGGTAAGGCCCAGTAGTTAAAGAGGTATCAACTAAAAAGATCAACACATTTGCATTTTCAGTCTAGTGAATTGTACCATAGAATTCAGACCTGTTATCCACCTCGATTATCAACTATAAGCTTTGTATTGTTTTATGGCCCCACATTAACATAGACTGGACAGGAGAGGAGTGAATCCAGACTGAATGGACCATTTAACTGATTAAATGTCATTACCCAAGAGTTTAACATCAAAACAAGTCATATTACTATAACAATTCAGTATATTACACAGCACACAAACACAATGTCACTAAATACTGTTTTATTTGTTATATTTTGTATTATAAACTGCAGTTGTTAATGCATTTGTTTGAGAACTACAGCGCCAGAAGCTTTTGTTCACTTAAAGATCCCAAATTACACAAAATAGTTTCTTGTTTCTTGCTTTAAGGCATGTTATAATGTTGTTACCTCATTAAATACCTGGAGTTGTGTTTTGTTTCATTCACACGTTTGAGTAACCCTTTATTATTAGTCTGTCAAGGCTCCACCTTGTGATGTCATGTAGTGGTAGTTTTCAAGTTAACAGCTACCTTTTATCGTTTGCTCATTAGAGAGTGGCAATTCAAGGGCTGATTCAAGTGAAGTTGTAAGGCATTTAAAACACAGTGGAGCAGGTTTTTTGTATTAAACATGTGTGAAAGAAACAAAACACAACTCCAGGTATAGTTTTAATGAGGAAACAACTTTAGAACACACTGTAGATCAGAAAATAGCATAATATACAGTAGGCCTTTGTATTTTGTTGTATTAGTTGACCAGTTATAAGAATTTATATGGACCACAGCAAAAACGAGGTGGCATGAGTCAGTTAGCTCGAGTTTTAAGAGTGAAAGGACAGTTTATTCTGTGTTAAAAACTGTGCATATTGTTGTTGCATGAACCCCAGTGAGCTTGTGATCTTACTTTATACTTTAGAGAATTGGATAGCTCCACCACGCCCCTGCCACTTTAGGCTGATTAATGCTGCACAGGACATGTCTTTAGTCAACCAAGAATGTTTTTCACTCGACCGAAACCCTAGTTTGATTCCTGCCCAAGCATCTTTGTATCCCTGGGAAAGACACTTCACCCCCACTGCCCAGGCCCATGCAGACTGATTTTATAGTAATATTTTTCTCAGCTCTGTTAGCAAAAAGGTGGTTAATAAATATAGAAAACTCCCAGTGTAAGATATGCTGAAAAATCATGTGACTAAGACTTCACAATTTTGATTAAAAAAAAAAAAATCTCATTGCTGTTGCTATTAGAATGGCAAAAAAGTAAGACTCTGAACATTCGCATTTGAGGGAAGACTGAAATGTGAATAGCTAAACTAATACAAGAATCCCATGCATTTCAGAACATGTTTACAGATGTCTTAAAAACAAAATGGTCAGTATTTGTTTTTTACAGTGGACATTCTTTTACCAAAATAATTGCAGTCATTGGATTTGATAATTGCGCCTACTCAACGTTGCCCTCGTTTTCACCGATGTAATAAGACTCAAAACTCAAGCAAAACTACAAATAAATAAAAGGTCTGTGGAATAATTGTGGGTTGAGTTCAAATCGATATTTCCGGTCAGCAGACTGATTTAGGCCTGTGTGTCAGCTGATGACTGTGTGATTTGCACCTCAGTGAAAAGGCTGAGAGAGACAGTTTAGACATCGACCACGGCCAAAGACTCCACTGCGGCCTCTACCCTCAGATGTGAGACAAAACGCTATTGAAAGTAATTCACATTGATTTTAGATGTATAATTGACTGTAATGCCGTGATATCGATATTAATGGATGTTTGGTGTCTGTGAAAGTGAAAGACTGGTCAGAACAAAGTAGAGAATAATATTAATAAAATAAGATTAATCACATGAGATTTTATTTATTATGTATGACGTATTTCTATGTATTTCTATAGTTATTACCATTGGTGACAACAATAACCACCAAAAAGTTTATTAAAAAAAAACAAAAAAACAGATTTAAACAACACATGTTCAGGAGCGTGTGATCAATACAAGCATTCATGGTCCAGGGGTTTGAGTTTCAACAAAAAGGTGAGAAAAATATTAGCTATTAGCTTGTGACTGTATGTGTGAGAGACTTAAAGGCAAAAATCAGCTCACCTGTTGCAGTTCCGACCACTCAGCTCTGGTCAGATTGTGTTAAAGATCAGATTAAACTCTATTTTGAGTAACAGAGCTTCAGACAGAGCAGAGCCTACAGTTAGCATCACACCCCCAGGGAATGTTGATGACATCAGCTGTAAAGTATCGATAGGGACTAAGGGGAGACAGTAAAATCTTACCTCCCAAAGTCTAAAAACGAGCTGGACAATAGATTGGTTTAACAAACTTATGCTTCCAAGTTCTTCGTCAGCTCTTATCAGTGCCTGCTGCTGTTGTGTTCTTAAGCAAGACACTTTATTTGACTATATGATTTTGATGTGTGAGTAAATAGTAGCGGACAGAGGGGCCTTAGACACAGATTGTCAGCCTTGTTTCTATCATACCAGGGCAGCTGTGGCTACAGAACGGACTTACCTTCACTGAGGCTTAAAGCAACACTATGTAACTTTCAGTATCATGTTACCTGCACGATTCCATGGAAATAACAAGTTAATACCTGATTTCAGAACATTCTCTGTGGAATTAGATATGAATTTGTATCAGGTTTTAGTTGATTTTTTAGCAAAAGTTATGTACTGTGGGTTTAGGCAATATGGGACATTTTGACCTTTTTAAATAGAGCCAACAGTCTGCTGAATTCTTGAGTTATCTGTATTTGCTAAAAAAGTTATTTGCTTTTAATTAGCTGTTCCGAGCAATTATAAAAAGTTTTAGCGTTAATGCAAAATGAAACTCTGCCTTTATTTGCATTTGTTTGGCTCTGTGCCCTCATACCAGTCTATGCAGACACATAGACTGGTATGTGGACAAATAAAGAACATGCAGCCTCTGTAGCCTCTGTGTGTGTAACGTGTTGTTTAATCTTATTTTTTCTTATATGGTGATGAAGTGTGCGGTCACAAAGTCTAAACTTACTTCACACAATCGTCACCAGAGGCTTTTCTCTGACTGAAACTGGCTGTGTACTTTCACACGACCATAACTCACATAGGACACAAAGGCTGCACACAGACATGTCCTTCTCTTATTTACTCGTCAGGGCGCACTGTGGGTCTGATTCAGCTCATTGTCATTACACATGGATCACTGCAAAAGAGGAAGTTAGTTTAGTTAAAAAAAAAAACCTCAGAATAGTCATTTTCTTGAGTAGTTGACATGTATTTTACTGGTCACACTAGATTTTCTTTCAAGGACATTTTCTAAACAGGAAACCTTTTTTTCATCTCTTAAGTTTTTGTAAGTTAAAATAATCTGAACAGAACAGAACACATATTTTTTTTTCCTCCAGCTTATAACTCTTGTCTGAATTACAGAGTTGAAGGTTTTGGCCCTTGTTTACAGTATGGTTGCTATGGGTAACAGATATGAAATTACCTCTACTTTTATGGAAGTAAAATCATAAATGTCACCACATTAGTCAAACAAGGATCTTAAATTGTCTTGCACTGTGTTGGTGGTCACCTGCTTGTCACCATGGAGGCATTAATGCTTTTCCTATAAATGTTCCACAGCATGGCATTACACTTACCCATCTCTGTGGGTACAGCAGGCCAAGTTACAGGTCAGATCTGTGGAGAGGTGACCCCGCAGACAGTAAGAATACATGTTTTACAAGGTTTTCGCGATAAAAAAAACCCCCACCTGGAATTGAATAAATGCAAAACAGACAGACCCACACCAGAAAAGTTACACAGTGCACCTTTAAATATAAAAGTATGTTAACTACATTTTACTAAAATGCTCAAAACACTATGAATATTATAAACTTGTTTAAACTTGGCCTGTCACTATAATTACTTTATAGATTTATCGTTCAATATATGAAAGCTGGAAAAATATATTATGGGATCAATATTTATCGTGTGTTTTTTTCTTATACTACTGGGACTTTTTTTTTTTTTTTTTTTGGCTATATGATAAGATTTAATCCGTAAAAGGTTGATTTAATAACTTCTATGAGTCAAGTGTTTCATTCTGCTGTTTATTTTTTTTAACAATATTGTACATTTTAAACTGTTTTTGTGGTTTAAATCTGCTCTTGGGTTTTTGTGTTTAAATACATGGGAGTTTTATCATCTATATTTACTTGAGTATTATTTTATTGTGACAGGTCTTAATTAGTCTTAAATATAAAATGATGTTCACTACGTTTTACTGAAATGACTAGTCAGACCTGTCATACACACCTGGAACATAGACTTACTCACTAGTCTCACAATCTATACTAGTCAAGGTTTAACTGACGCCTATGCAGTGTAATCTAAACATAATCCTGGTCATTTTTCATGTTTTGTGGAGCACAGCTAAGTCCCTCACCTCTGTGTCTCTCGTTTTGTCTGAGATTTTCAGCGAGTTTGCACTTCCTCCTCGGCTCACGCCCCTCTGCACGCACAGCCGCTCTACCTCTGCAATGCACCATACACAAACTGTCACTATACAGAGGGGAGGGGGCCAGCATAGAGCTGCAAAATATCCACGTTAAAAGCTCTTTATATTGTGCATTGTGTTGTAAAAGCTGCTAAATAAGACGAAAATTGAGACTGTGAAACATAATCTAATAATTTTATGTAATATTTTGTTGTGCTTTAACTAATACAGAAGCTACAGGGTCACTTCTTTTTATTCAATCAGGGATATTGTTACTAGTGATGGGTCTTTTGGCTCTTTCATGGGATCTGAATCTTTTTAAAGATATATTTATTTATATGACAGAAATCAATCATTTTAACAACAAACTAATCACAAAGAGAAATGACCAAGGTCCAGATTTATTGTAAATGTTTCAAACTGAGAGTGGAAGTGTATTTGCCCTTTGAAATGTTGTATAATCTAAATAAAACTTAGCATGATAATAATTATAATTATAATTAAAAAACGAACTGTTATTATGATGCCAAATATGTTTTTTTTTGTGCTCAAAGATCTCACTCTGCTTCTGTGCTAATTCTTGTGTTGGTTCAGCACTAATCAGTGTAAAAATCATATACAGTCTAGTAAATATGCAGACAAGTTAGAGAGAAAGAGAATTTGGTTCTTTAAAAAAAAAAAAAAATAAGATCCTGGACATGTTCAAATGAGCAGATTATTAATTATTTAATCACAAAGACGTACTTATTGTCAGGACTTTAAGATATAAGATTAATGTGGCAATGTAAAAATTATAAGAGTCAAAATTTGTGGATTTTTTGTTTGGATATTTCTTTCAAAAACTGTGAATTGCCCAATTTATATCACATCCCGATTTACAGTGTCATGAGCTCCTCTTTCAGTAGTTTTTACAAGATTTTATTTACTAGAATTCAAGTGTTTCATTATGTTATATGGCTGATTTTAATCTTTAATTTAGACAATTTTATTTTTATTTAGAGATAAACTTTATTGGAATGTCATAAGTATCATAAAACAGGGCAAATATTCTGTTATATTAATACATCTAATGACCTATTGTTACCTATTCTTCTAAGGTCTTTTAACCAAGGTGAGACACACATTTTTTGCATATGGTTCTTGGCTGTGGCTCTCACCTTACTCATCGAACATCGCCCTCCCTGTCAACAACAAGTCTGATCTCATGACTCAGGACCTCTCGGGTTTAGAACTCCCACAGGGGGCGATGTCCTGCAGCCCGCTCCATCTTAAACAGCATTTGTGTAAAGACAGGGTAGAGCCACTGCAGCAACTGGCTCTCTCCTCCTGTGCTAATGTGAAACACAGGAAGATGACTAACAAAAGCATGGCACAAGAGACACAATATTCACCTTTGAAACAATAAAGCCAAATACAAACATGTGCAGGACAAGTTCATAATAATAAAGCATTTGATTTTACAAAGCAGCTTTGAAAACAATGCAGGTAACAAACTTTTATAAAGCAACAAAAGAACCGAAATGCAGAAAAGATCAAATGATTACCCAGTAGAAGCTGAATGTGTCTGCATTCAAGTTGAAGAGATCGCTTTTCCCGTGAATGCTCTATGCAGATTTTAATACCACAATATTAAATACATTTTTGTATTACAGAATTTTATTTTCATCACAAAATAATAGCAGTTTCTTTAATGCAATTGCGTGGTTATTCTGATAAAACGTTTTAAAACACTTGCGATTTATGTAATTTTCCTCAATATCAATACTTGCTCAATTGAATATCTAGTTTCTAGCAGTTTTATTATCAGTTAGTATTGCTTTTTGACTTAATCCTACATCACAACATCACGGCAAATGAAATCTCAACATTTATTGGTGACAGTTTGACTCATTTGCTTTTGTGTGTAAATAGTTGTAGTCCTCACACACTTGACGGTCTGTAGCAGTGCACCATGACTGACTCCTGCGTGTTTGTTTGTGCAGGTGGGAGGAGGAGACCACCGCGAGGATGGACCTGCAGCAGAAGATTTCAGACCTTCAGGAGGTAGGCCTGTCACAGTAACACATTTTGAAGGACGATATATTGTTACAGATAAAATATTGTGATAAACGATCATATTGTAACTACCTTATGCCACTGACGCAATAACAATAAAGCAGGATAATCCGAGTAAAACGATTTTAAATAGATGGTATCATTAAAAGTCCTGAGCTGCAACAAATAAACAGCAGAATGAAAGAATAATGAGCCACTGAAGTCACTTATTATAGTCTCTACAGCTCAAATCTTATCGTATAACCACAAAGATAACAAAAAACTGGGTTAAATTCCTTAGATTCAAACTATTAATTAATTTGAGTAGTTAAAACATATTTGTTTGCTGATCTATGACTTGGTTTATGACACTGACTGGTTTCAAGATAACTTCAAATAAGTAAATTAATTGCACTTTCTTACATTTCTTAGTGTTGGATGGTCAACATTGCAAATAAGAATGGGTCTGGGTTGAATAAAGGTACAATAAATAATAAGATAAATAAAGCTGGCGAAAAAAAGAAAACGTTAACTTGAAGAAAGTCCCCACTTCTGTGTGTCATTAATGTTCATTATCAATATTGTACTTATAGAATAGTTTTTTGGGGGAAATCGCCATCTCAACTCTGCAGCTCTTGACACATTTTTATAGGTGACATACAGTAATGATGAAATGAAACTATGTGTAATATTTTCGTATATATGCAGTGAATAAGGCCCCTGAACACCCATTATATTACTAAAGTGACAGGTGCAACAACCATGCTAATATAAACATACATATTTACCAATGTTTTTTTATATTCAAATCAAGATTCATGTTCTTAATTTAACTAAATGCACACATCTATATATTAACAGTGTAAAAAATGAATCAATAGCTTTCTGTCTGCTAACATAACTTCTGTACAAACAAGAACTTTTTATTTTAATTCTGCTCCCTGATTACACTTGTGGCTTGACTGTAGTTCCTGTTATGTCTAGGGCCCTTGCCACTTCCCGTGTTCCTTTAATCTACTCGTGAAGTGCTGTGACCCATTTAGCAAATTCTGCCATTCAAACCAGAGACCACAAGTTGAAGAGCACTCACTTGACCAGGATTGTTTCGCGTAAATAATTAAGACGAAAAACAATGAGTAAATCAATGCTGATGACAGCGTCTAATCGAACTCTGTTCTTTTTCAGTGAATGAATAAAGTATGCCTTAGCTTATACACTGTAAAATGAGTTTATATGACTTGGATTTAATCTTGTGTTGAAAGGTTTAGTTTAGTTTAGTTTAGTTTAGTTTAGTTTAGTTTAGTTTAGTTTAGTTCAAATTTTAAGGTGGAAAAATCAGTCAGTGGATTGAAAAATTGTTCAAAAGGTCATCCAGATAGCTTGCTCCAGCTGCACTGAAGAATGGGTCAAATGCACATGACAATAAAGGACAATAAAAGGGAAAAAAATATAATCTATAGAAAATCTTACTTTATGGAAAAGAGGTCAAATCTAAAAACATTAAAATCAGGATAACTATTCTGATAGTATTTTGTGGTTTGTTAAAAAGGGACATATGTATAATTATGACTTTTATAAGCTTTTAACAATGTTTTACCAGCGTTATCTCACCATTAACCTTCTCAAAGTTGTATTTAGATTGATTCATGCATGTTTGAGTAACCCTATATTGTCCTGCATTTGAGGCTTGAGAGCTCAAAGTGCTGTTTTCACCTATCCCGTATCTCCGCCTACTGCGCTGTATTTATTCATGATTATTCAACAAATTCAAACTCCCTTTCATTACAAATGTCACTTTTCAGCAATATAAACATGTAACTGAAAATTAGTTGCTTTTTTACGATGAAATTCCAACAGTGACAAGAGGCGGGGCCTATCAGTTCTACAATTTTAAACAAAAAGTCATTAGACCTCTTTCTCTCTAGTAAGCCGTTTTAGGTTTATAATGAACAAAATGTGACATAATAATGAGCGTATGTTATAGCTGAATGTGTCTTCTTTAAGTGTTTGCTGGATTTGACCCCTTTGAGTTTACATAACTTGATTGGTAAATGGTTTTCCACCTTCCAGGTACTTAAAGCCTTTACACCAAGGCCCACCCACTCACCCATTCACACACACATTCATACATTAGTGTACACAAACACCCCCAACCTTTGGATCAGTGGGCAAAGACTACCAACTGAGCTACTGTGATTATTTTGTGTTTAAAGGACTTGTTTTTTGTGTTTACATAATTAGATTTTTTGTGTTTACAGGACTTGATATGTTTACATATATAAAGTAGCCTCCTTTTGTCTTTATTTAGTTATTTAACTTTTTTCTTTACTAAATAATTCCATGATTCCATCCATCCATTTAATTTCGCTTTATCCGGGGTCGGGTCGCAGGGGCAGTAGTCTGAGCAGGGAGGCCCAGACTTCCCTCTCCACAGACACTTCCTCCAGCTCTTCCGGGGGGATCCTGAGGCATTCCCAGGCTTCTGGATGTATATAAAATGTAGAAAATAGTAAGAAAAAAATACATTGAATGAGATGGTTTGAGTTTGTCCAAACTTGTGACTGGTAACTTGCTTTCTTGTATTTTCTGATTTTTTGTGTTTACATGACTTGATTTTCTTGTGTTTTCAGGACTTGCAGGAGAGCGAGGGCTGTCAGGATGAGCTGGCCCTCCGAGTGCAGCAGCTGAAGGCAGAGTTGGTCCTGTTCAAAGGCCTCATGAGCAACGTGAGTTCACACAGACAGTTTCAGTTACATAAGCCCATAATCGTACACTCAATGGGGCTATTGTGTTTTCACTGGACATGCATTCTTTAATATAAAAGGACCAAAAGACTGGCATTGTCCCAGTTAAGTGGTTAACTGATGTGGTTTAATCTATTAAGTGAGATCTTTTCATCCTCTGTTAATACTTTGACTCAACTCAAATTACAATGATACAGAACCTTAACCTTAATGCTGTAATTCTTGACATGCTATGACAGTAAAAGCTGTGGATGAAAATACGACATAAAGTTTCTTTGAGTCTCTTAAAAGCACGTTATCAAAGTGATCTAATAATATTCTAAATACTATGCCATAATAATATATTTTAGAAGGCCCATATTACTCTATTTATTTATTTATTTATTTATTTATTTGATTGGGACAGAGTTAATGGACAAACATGACACACATTATTGCACACTTCATACATTGCACAGTTCCCATTATTGCAGAGTCCAAAATATTGCACAGTTCAATCATTGCACAATTCCCATTATTTTGCAGTCAGTTTGGCCACAGCTTCAGTACATGCAAATACGTGTCCATAAAAGATCTTTTAAAATCACAGTGCAACTATACATGAGGACATGTTTGGTTTGACCATGACCAATTTTTCATTTGAGCTTTAAAAGAACTATACGTAGGGCATTCTTTCAGTGCTTGTGGAAGATTATTCCACAGATTCCCACCTTGGACAGATAATACATTCTGACCAAAAGTGGCCTGTCTGTGGGGTATGACCAGGTCACCCCTGGTGGTGGCTCGCGTGGTCCTTTCTGAATAGTCTTTGCGTTTGATGTACTCATTTAACGGTGGTGGTGCGAGGGACTGTAGAACCTTGTAAATTAGACAAGCCCTTTTAAGGATGACCATGTTGCTGAAGTCCAAAAGCCTATGCTTTTTCAGAATGTGACAGTAGTGGTGGGAAATGGGTTTTTTAATCTATGTAATGCTGTTTCCTCATCAAAAACATACCTAGAGTTTTGTTTTGTTTCATTTTTAACACATTTAAGACACATTTTAGAAATTCTGCATAATACAGAATGTGCTCCACTGTCTTTCTGAACTCCATACATCTTCACTGGGATCACTGGGATCATTTCAGCTCTGAAATTGCAATCTCTACTGAACAAAAGGTAAAAGGTATCTGTTAACTGGAAAATTACTACGTGACATCACAAGATGGAACAGAGCATTTTGAGCTTTGGAAATGTATACAACCTAATAATAAAGAATACTCAAACGTGTGAATGAAACAAAACACAACTCCAGGTATGTTTTTGATAAGGTAAAAACATTTTAAAGCTCACAATAATATATGCGTAATATATGACCTTTTATGAAATTTTAAGTACTTTGTGTATCTGCATCGAATTGAACTTTTTATATAAACTTCTACCACTTGTGTAAAGGCCTTTTCCTTTGACTGTTTTGTCCCCAGAACCTGTCGGAGCTGGACAGTAAGATCCAGGAGAAAGCCATGAAGGTGGACATGGACATCTGCCGCCGCATTGAGATCACCACTCGCCTGTGTGACGTGGCTCAGCAGAGGAACTGTGAGGACGTCATACAGATGTACCAGGTGTCTATACATCGCACTGTTTCATAAAGTGATATCTCTTATTTGTCTAGATGCTGTGGCAGATAACCTACTGTATATTTCTATGTTAACCTATAGAAAAGTTCACAAATTTACTTAAAGATTGTGTTGCACTGTTGAAAAAGATAAGACATGGGCACGCGTAGACTGGGAAGTGCAGAAAAAAAAGTGCTACGTTTTCATTATTGGACCAACAATGCAATAATTCATACCTAGTTAAAATTACTTTGCTGTAGTATTATGACTTATTCTAGATAAATTTAGGCTTGTCTAAAAACATCACAGACTTCATTTCTGAGAAGAGTAGTTACATCAGTGGCATTAAAGGATGAGTCAAATGCAGACAAATCACCTTATAAGGACAAAAGTGTACATTAACAGTAAATCCTTCCAAAGTAGTCAAAAGAACGAGTCTAAAAAGTAATCTTGTGACTATAAGGGTGCATGCAAACTCGCACATATACCCCATAAAAATTGGGAAACCAGGACTAGATGACCCAACCAAGTCTGCATCAGGACTAAACTGGGCTCAAACCAGAACCAAACCAGGAAATGTGAACATAACCTAAGGGTAAATTCACACTTTCAACATCAAAACTGGGACTAAACCAGGACTAAACCCAAACGAATCTCAAGTGATAAGTGATTCTTTCTAGTATATTTACTGTAACGTTATCTATTCTAGGTTCCAAACAACCAGCTGAATGTCCGTCGTAAACCCACTCCTCTGTCGTACAACGGGAGTGAGTGTGATGAGCCGGTGAGTACCTCGGAGAGCGACGGGGGCGTGGCCAAAGAGGAGGAGCCTCACTGCGGATCCTCAGCCAATCAGATCAACGAGGAGATGCAGAAGATGCTCAACCAACTGTGAGTGCCTGTCATACTCATTAGATTACATACCATTAGATATGGTCATGTTTTGGTTATCTTTTATTTCAAGAGTTTGGTTTACTAAAGTGTAGTGCAAGTACATTGTCCTGATTAGAAATTTTGTTCATTATGAAAAAGGACTTATTTGAGTCTTATTTTAACCATGTTATAATGTTCATTTAAAAAACTGTAACTGAATAAATGCAACACAGATACATTTATAGCAAGTAGACTCTCCATAGTGGAAAGTTCCATGGTGCATCATTAAATAGCCAGATTTTAATCACATTATTCTAATTGTAAATAACAGATTTCCACTGGTCTTGTCTGCTGCAGGCGTGAGTGTGAGTTTGAGGATGACTGTGACAGTTTGGCCTGGGAGGAGACAGAGGAGACTCTGCTGCTGTGGGAGGATTTCCCAGGATGCACTCTGCCTCCGGATCCAGCCCACCCGCAGGGAGAGGTAACCACCACACAGCCCATGAATATTTATGATTAGGTATGAGAATAGGCTCTTATTGTTAATGGCAAAATAAGGTTCCACTGACAAAATATTTCTAGCAAGTCGCAATGATAGAAGTGACAGGCTCAACTACAAAATGTTACCAATTATTGTAGTTATTTCTGAAATAGATTGAAACGTTAAAAAATGTCAATCCTGCTACAACATGATAACATAGTCACTGCTCAAGCATTGTTGACTGTGATAACTGGTGAAAAATTACACTTAAAATGAATTAAGAAGGAATTATTTTCACATTCTAGCTCAAGATCTAGAAATGTGTCTCTCGGCATTGAAGGATAGGTCAAATGCAGAGGACAAATTTTTCTACAGGGACAACAAGTTCACTAATAAATAAACAACTATGACATTATTACACATATACAATTACATAGATTTAAGTTACACTGTGGTTATATTAAAACCTCTGTGTGAGAAGCTTTAGATTCGAGGAGAGTCATATTTGAAACAGAATCTGGATATGTGATATACAGATGTACAGGCTTCATTTCTTACAAAATGACACTGGTATATTTGTGTGAAAGGGAATGATACAGCCATAGAAACACACACTTTACCCGAGAAGTGATATTACAAGAAAAGTGACACGATACACCTTTAAAGAGACCATTGTTTGGGTTTGACGTCACGACTGCTGAGCTCCTCCACCATATATTTTTGATCATGTTTTCTCTCTTCTTTGCTGTAATCTAAGCCAGGCCAGCGCATTGATCTTGAGTGTTTCCTCCTTGTCCAGGGGCTTTTTCAGGACAGACAACATTCAGATACATAATGAAGGCTGTATTGAGCGGATTAGTTTGCAAGAATTTCTGCAGTTATTTTTGGTCATCAGCTGTTTGGAGTCATATGTTGGTGTATATGAACTGTTAGTATAGTTGTAGTTTTGGTGTGCACCTTTCTTTGCATCCCTGTTTTGTGTTAATGTTGCTCCATTTAAACAGAGTGGGTGGACAATATGGCAAAAAAAAGTTTAGTTTAATTTCGATGTGGTGTCTGTGATCACATATTAAAATGCTCAGTTCATACTCCACCTGTTTCACATTCACTCAGAGCATGACAAGAGGCGTAGGTGAGAAAAGAAAATGGCAGGATGTGCTCGAGCGGTTCTACAATAAACAGAAAAAGACTGAATCACAATATAACGGTCTCAATAGATAAGACAATGCAGAATCTTAACTTAATATGATTTTTATCTGTCCCATTGTATAATAAGTGTCCCCATTGTGTCTGTGTCCTTCAGGAGGATTGTCTGGAGAAGGTGATTAATGACACCGAGTGTTTGTTTAAGTCCAGAGAGAAGGAGTACCAAGAGACCATCGACCAGATTGAGGTAAGACGCTGCTGCACCTTCCTACTATAGATTCAGTAGTAGTTTTATGGGTTTTTAATCAGCTGTGATCACAATGGCGTCATATAGAACCTGTTTAACATAGAGATTCAGGGCTGGCCAGAATTAGGTACCTGGCAATACTTAGTCCTACTACATAAAGAATAATTGTTTTTCACGGTATGTTTTTAGCAATATAAACGTTTGTAATTTAATAACTCCAAGAGACATAAGTTCAGTGCCATACTGCGGATCATTTCAGGCAAAGCAATCTCCAGCAGTTTCTAACACTATGAAACTGTGTGTTGTGTGCTTAGCTTGAACTGGCCACAGCCAAGAGTGACATGAACCGACACCTGCACGAGTACATGGAGATGTGCTCCATGAAGAGAGGCCTGGACGTGCAGATGGAGACCTGCAGGAGGCTCATCACACAGAGCGGAGACAGGTGACAGCAGATCTGACACTCAGCTGGACACTTTCTGCACACTAACACACTGACAACTGTCTTTTTCAAACTCTGTAATATTCTGTTAGTTTATTGAAAAAATAAAGTAAACAAAAATAGTTACAAAACAAAGCTGGCAGACAAATTGGGAGTCATAGTGCAGGGCTGTGTGAGGAGAGGAAAGGCAGTATGTTTGAGCAGCTTATTATAGAGTTTATTGAGTGGCAAGAGTTTTCCATGTACAGAGAGAAACAGGAGAGGAGGAGATGCTTTCTCTGCCTCTGCTGTAGCTCTCATCCCTCCACCTAAAGTACTGTTGATTACAGAGCAGAAACCGCATGTGTTTTGACAGATCGGCTAGAGTTTATCTCAAGCCCCAATTGATACTTTGCAATGACATCATGCTAGGAATGTTCAGCAGTTACCATGGTGACTGTCAAATAAGTTTTGAAAGTTTCAAGAACAAGTACAAAATGGATTTAAACAACACATTTTCAGTATGAGCATTCATGACTGTCAGAAAATCATACAGTTATTATTATTAATAATAGAAAGGTTGTAAAGCTTTCTCTATAAAAAATGAAACTCAGAAGGCAGATTTAGTTTTAAACTTGGGGATCGTGGGGATCGTAGCGCTTGTTACAGCTCGTCCTACCACCCCAGAGCTGATTCTCCCCCTGCTTGCGTTTTATTACAAGACAAAGGGCAAAAGGGCAAAAGGCGGTCACATACTACAACAGAACACCCATCAAATTAGGACGTTTCTTTCAGTCTGTCGCTAGGGTAGATATTCTGTTAAAAATAGAAAACAGGATGTGTGTCGTGGTGAAGCAGAAACTGTGTGTCTCACAGTGTTGTAAAATAAAAGTATACTTTGATAAAATATAAAATAAGCATTATAAAATATAAAATCCTTTACAATGACCCTGTTTAGGTGTTCGATTTTATACAAAAAGGTGACAGTGACAAACTGAAAAACTGTTGGTTGTAATTTATATACAAGTATGTGTGAGAGATTTGTTTAACAGCACAAATCATCTTACCTGTTGTAGTTCCAGCTAAATCAACTCTGTCTGGTCAGATTGTGTTAAAACAAAGCTCAGATTAAACAATGCAACAGAAAGAGCAGTGCCTATAGTTAGAATCACACCCCCAGGGAATGTTGATGACATCAGCTGCAAAGCATCAATTGTGTTATTCAGTGTCTGCCTTATATTGGTTCTTTAACGGGCCTGTACCTGATTTCAGACTGTGAGTCAGGAACACGCTTTAGTTTGAACTTTCAGCCCCGCCCACTTAGTCCTTTCTGTCACTGTGATGTTGTTTCACACAGAAACAACTGTCTGGGATAGTGTCATGGAGTTATTTTTTTATTGTTATCTAATCTCTGTGTATTTGTATTTGTGTCACTAGAATGACAGAGCATCAAGTGTGTGGGATAGTGTCAAGAAGATGGTTTTCCATTCACAATGTCTGATTTCAAGATGTCTCTGTCTTCTTATAAGTTATTCTGTACAAGTTATTACCTGAGATGTCAAGTGAATAGTTTTGTGATGGGACTTTTGGCTCTTTTATGGATTCATTTGAAAGATCCATTCAAAAGACTGTCTCTTTTAATATTTACTATACGACAGAAGTGTGAATTTTATCATTTTAACAGCAAACTAATCACAGAGAGAAATGGCCAAGGCCCAGTTTAAAGTGGTTCAAACTGAGAATGGGAGTGTGTTTACCCTTTGAAATTATGCATCATCTAAACATAATGTTGCACTACAGTATTAATAATTAAAACATGTTATTATGATGTCACATATGTTTTTGGGTAAAAAGGAGTCTCTTATATTGCCTATTCTGCTTTGGTTCTTTAAAAAAATCAACAAAGGACCATTCAAAAGAGCAAACTTTTTCACGAACGCTCCATCACTCGAATCGTTTATATTTTACAGGCTAATTTATTTTTTTATTTAGCAGCTTTTACCACACGATGCCTGATGTAAACATTTATCTGGACTAGGTTAAATTCAAATCAAATACAGGATCTTTAAGTGTTTTTCCTTTGCTTTTTTCTTTGTGTTTGCAGTAACAACACGGGGCCTGTGTCCTCTGACGACAGCGATCAGAACAACAGTGACCGCTCCTCCGCCTCTCCTTCCTCCACCTCTGGAAAGTCCTGACACCTCCTCATCACCAAAGCAGGACTGTCCAATCACCTCCACTACCGTAATGCACCAAACGCAAGAGACACCGGAAACTAACATTATGGCTATGTTCACACACACACAACACATATCAATTGGAACTAAACCTGGAGCTAAAACTGGACTAGACCCGGACTAAACCAGGACTAGAACAGGACCAAACTAAGTCTATATCAGGACTAAACTGGGATCAAACCAGGACTGGTGTGAACGCAATATTAAAGGTGGTTTTCTGGGGAGGAGTCCACCACCCGAATGACACCATGGAGATGTTATTGCTTTGCTTAAATGTTCCACAATACAGCATTAAACTTATCTACCTTGTATTCTATCAACTTAAGATGTTTTTATTTCTCAAAAGTACCTTGAAAAACATTCTTACTGTGATCTCTGAACTGTAACTTGGCCTGTTTGTGTCCATGGAAATACACGAGCTTAACGCCACACTGTGAAACATTTCAGGCAAAGCAATCACATCTCCACGGAGACAAACAAGTGATGTACCTTCTCCCAGAAAAGTTACACACTGCACCTTTAAGCATGACCTCTTTAAAATATTAGAAGTGGTTGGAGTGGTCAGGAGAGGAGGGTAGAGTTACTGAGATTGTCGCTAAAGTTAGACAGTCCTTGAGTTATTGATTGTGACCCCTCTGGTGCCCCCCTGTGGTGTTGAGACTATAAAATATAAATAAGTCCAATTCTGTGTGACAAAAATAATATGAGCTCTTGTTGTGGAGTAAACAAGAGGAAACCGATGTCATGATATAGTTTAATGGCCTTAACACGTTTGCTTCTGAGCGCTCATTGTCTTAAATAGGTCAATACAAAGTGATTTTGCACTAAAATAATTATTGCAAAAAAGTGACTAAGTTAGCAGGCTGTCCATGTGTCATTCAGCTTAGGTAAAATATTGTTTTGTACTACACATGATACACTGTACCTCCCTCAGTATGTACAAGGCTTTGAGTAACATTTATAGTGTGTACCTATAAAGACATGTAACACCCTTTAACCCTAAACCAGTGGCTCTCAAACCTTTCACACCTAGTACCACCAAAGAGATCTAAACCAGGTCTTTGACAGGACTATTCCAGGTCTAATCTAGGGCTAAACCAGGTCTAAAAGTGGACTATATGATTTCCACTCAACTATAGCTTAGTACCTGAGGAATCTTGACTACCACAGTTTGAGAAACACTGCCCTAAACCATAATTACAATATAATTACATGTCATTACACGGTGCGTACAATTAAGGCTGCACTATTTTAAAAAAGAAAAATGTCATTGTGTTTAGATAGAAATAAAAGTAGGTCAAATAACTCCAGAAGCATTAGCATTTGAGAGAAGACTGATAAACTAATAGAAAGATACCCTTGAATTTCAGAACATTTACATCTACAACAAGATTTGTCTCTTGATGTTTCTTTTGCAATAATTTGTGCAGTCCTGTACATGCAATAGTACTAGGCAGGTAGGTCATGTATCATGGGGTAGTTAGAAATAAAGCTCTTTTGTTAAAAACATATTTGTAAATAACACAGATTATAATGCACAGCCAGTGTAAATATTCCATAAATTTACAGCTTTAGAACTACCAGACCATTATTTGACTTTGGCGGAAGGATAGAAGAAGCTTAACCCCCTTGAAAATTGACATACAAGTCCAAATAATTGAGCTAAAATATATTGTAAAATGGCTCATGGAGACAAGCACCAGAAAAGTTACACAGTGCATCTTTAAGAGAAATGGCAGAGCTCCGATCAGCTGCGCTAAACGCTGCCAACCCTCAGAGTTATCGGTTATCAGAGTTTATTTTTAGACGTAAAGCTTTTTGGTCAGATCAGGACCTAAATATGAACTGTACAGAGCTCAGTGGTATTAAATATATAATAACCCAGTTGTACAGTTATATGAATTAGCCATCTTTTAGTGCCAAAAACAAGATCCACTGGCTAATTTAAGAACGGTCACTACCGCTGCCCGAGCTGTTTCACCAAGGTGCTTGATGTAAATAATGAAATCTGTTGTTGAGCTTGTAAATAATCGCTTAGGAATATAAACTAAATGAAAAATAAAAATGTACACCGCAAAAAAGGAATACCATGATATAAAATGACTTGAACGTTACGATCTTTCTTTGAGCATATTAAACTAGTATATTTGACTTACCTGATTGCCTATAGGACGAATTTTTTCCCAGTTTTTTTCAAGCTTCATTAAAATCTTCACTGAATCTTGAAAACTATAAACTAGTCAAAAGTACTCAAAAAAAGATGATGGAAACAAGTCATTTTAGTTCATGTTGACCTTATATTTGCAGTGCACAATGTATGGATTCTGTATAAACTACTGATGTACATGAAATACGTTGTGTGAAGAGAGACGGATCATGTTGAGCTTTGAAACGGTGCATGTGCTGCTTTTGGATCATTAGACCCATTAGAGCTTGAGAGGGAATTTTGGGAGCACTTCTACACGGTAAAAATGTATTTGTACAAAAGTTAAGTGACTTGAATGAAAAATATTCATCTTAAATTTGAGTAGATTTGGCCAGTTTGAAGATATTTCAAAATATGTTCAATTTACTTGTTTCTAAGGCGAAATTAACTCTAAATCCAAATACCAACAAAGTGCATTCTCACTAAATATTACTTTAAATCAAATTAAATATGTAATACACTGGCAGATTACATTTTCCCATTGAAACAAGTACCAAGTATCTGTATCCACAAATTTAAAGATCTATCTATCAATCTATCTGCCAAAAAAAAAAACAACTCAAGATTTCTCAAATCAAGATCAATTTTCAAGTCGATTTAACTGCTGCACAGATATTATTTTTGTGTGTATCTGTATAGTCTTTATGCACCAGGTGAATCTAACGTAAGCATGTACCAGGGTGTGTGTTTGGGGTGTAGAAGATTTAAATAAAAGACTTGAAATGTAAAATATATAAAACAATTATCTCAAATACATTCACTGCAAAAAATAAATATTACATGAGTTAAAATTACTCAAAGAATGTAAGTTAGCAGTTTGTTTATTTAGCTTGAGTTCGGATGTGCGCCATTGTATCTTTATATTTTTTATTATTTTAAGGAAAGCCTGGCAAGGGAGTAAGATTACTGTAATATATTGCAATTTTCTTACTCCAAATGGTAATTGTGCTTGAAAAAAAAACATATATACTGAAGTTAGATATCTGAAGTAATCAATTAGCTATTTGAAATGCACTGATTTAGTGTAATTTTAACTTAGACATTTATTCTTTGCAGTGGATTTTTTTCTGTGATTCTGGTATTATGTTTTATTAACCAGCCATTCTTCACTAATAACAGCTCTAACAATGTTCACGTGGTGTCCGTAACGTTAAAACACGAAATGCAAACGCTTCAGCAGTGATAACACAATATAATATGACGTCTTCGTTTGTCATGAACTCAACACGTAACTGGTTTTCAATGTTCACCAGATCAATACAGTTTTAAATGATGGTTATTTGTGTTTTAAGCTTTTGTTACAGCTTTAATGCTTTCTGTCACAGGGCGTAGGCTGTTGTTGTCTCTTTAGAGCAGGGGTGTCCAAACTTTGAAGAAGTCTGGGATCTCCGACTATCTATTGAATTTCTTTTGGATATACATGGAGTAAACTAATCTGAACATGAATAAACAGCAAAATGAAAACATCAGTGGAACAAACTCGTAGCTTGATTTTGGTGCTGTTTTGATGTTTTGAAACCGTTTTGCAAATAAATGAACATGATGTGACAATACTGAACTTGATGAAAAAGGCTCGGTGGAAAGTAGAATTTCCAAAGTCTGGTTTTCCAGGCTTGTCTAAACTATAACAATTTAGGTTGAACTTTACCCCTTTGCTCAGACTGCACATGGAGTATTTCAAAGCATTGAAGTGCATGTGACAGGTTTTTATGATTCTCTAACTTCTACTTAATCTGGTGGGATAATATAAATCATAGTTTTACTCCAATCAAGAAGAAATTTGCGAAGAAAAGCTGAAAAATATGTTGAAAATTACAGGAAGTAGAGCGTTCTAACATAATGAGACATGACATGAGAATTTGGTCTAAAAGTTATAATTTACAACAAAATTATGGTGTTTTATTATAATTTTTCCTTGTCAAATATAAATAAAAAATAATCTCTGTGTATGTTAGGAGGAGGAGTTTTTTGGCCCAGTGTACAATATAGTTGTTACGTAACAGCTCTGAAATTTCCTAGTCTGATGTCATGATTTCCAATCAAGAAGTAAAATGTAAAACCTAAAAAAAAATTGCCAAACTGGAAAAGAGTACGAGTTAGCCCAGATTATGGTACTTGTACTATATTACACTGTTCTGTAACAACTTGAAACAATGTAGGATCTGTTAGTAGTAAATCAGTCCAAGTGAAAACAAATTTCATGTTCTGGTTTCAAATAATTGTTTTTCATTTCAATATAATTTTAGTTTTTTGTGACCCTCCTCATATATTTTTACACTTGCATAAAAAAGTTCGGACACCTCTGTTTTAGAATCTGCGTAAATGAATGTTGCTTCTTTGTAAAGGGACAGAAACGGTGGGTCAGATGTAATGTAAAAAAGTGCAGATTAAACTGTTTACTGAATGAAGAGAGATAATAAAGAAACAGCTGAGCTAACACGCCTCTGTGATGTAATTCATTTTCTGTTGAAACTTGTGCATGAACGAGAATAATTCAATTTTTTTAATCATATTTTACGGCTTGTGCGGAAAAAGATTGTTAGTAAGTGTTAGTCACAGCTTTGCATGGTTAGGTGCGCCCCAGCAGAAGCAGTGGTTTAGACAGGAAATAAAAAAAAGACAAGGAAACTGTAATACTCATCGTCTGGCGACAGATGCAGACAAATAAACTTGAAATCAACAAGGTAACACTTCCCACAACCACACAAATCAAGGTACGTTTAATATGTTACTTCATTTTGATTTTTAAAGCAATAATTTTTCTTATTGTATGTACTGGTGTCAGTATTATTACGTATGTATTCATTAGATTAACTTGTGAGCCTTTACTAACGCCAGTTTTAGATGCACTGTGCTCAAAAGTTGATTATTTATGAAGTAACAGGACTAACAGTTAAAATGACTTAAATTAAGAACATTTTACTTTATTTGAGTAGATTCAACTTGACAAGTAAAATTATCTACCAGTGGAATAAGTTTGATTTTCTTAATTTTTCTTAATAAGTGTGTTTTTTTTTTCTTTTTAAGTGCAAAGAGTTGTGGTTTTTCTTGTCTTGTCTTGTTTCAGTGGTAGATAATTTTATTTGTCGAGTGAAATTTAAATCCTGATAAAACTTTCTTCATTCAAGTAATCTTAACTTGGCTAGATTTTAGTTTTTGTTCTTGCTAATTAACTGCTGTTGTCTTAAAGGTGCATTGTGTAACTTTTCTGGTGCAGGGTCTGTCAAATGCTTTTTTCTCTGAAAATGCTATTTTTTTTTTTCATCTGGGATGTTCCACAGTATGTTATTAAACCTTTCTATCTTCATGGAGCCCAAACCAGACCAAGTTACGGGTCAGATCTGTGAAGAGGCGACCCCGCTCACAGTCAGAATGAGTTTTGCTTTTCATTTTTGAGCCATAAAACCACCTGTAATTTCATAAAGGTAGAGCTGTTTAATGTCATACTGTGGAACATTCCAGACAGAGCAATGACATATCATTATGTCATCATCACATCATATGTACCACAGAAACAAAAACAAAAAGTTACCCAGTGTATTTTTACTCACAAGTAGTTGAATGTTGAATATTTTTTTTTAGCTAGTTGAGATTTGTTTATATATTTTCAATGTTTTCCAAGTCTATTACAACACATTAAAGCAATATTACTCATCAGAAATAACTTGAATCACACTAAATAGTCAAGATCTATTAAATAAATGAATCTAACAATACTATTTATTTTCTTTTTGGCAGTGTATTTACAGTGTGAGTCCATATTAACCATTATTCTGTGGGAAAAGTTACAAAACGTAATGGGTCTCGTGAGGTGTTTATGCTTGTGGTTATTGGGTGTCACTGTGGTCCTCACCTCTGCCTCGGTAAGCTGCTTTTCAGGTTCACATTAAATGCCAAATGTTTTGACTTTTTCCACTGCAAATGACGTGCCAAGCTCACAAATACTTGTACTACAGGCTGATGCGTGTTTGATGGGAAGACAAAGCTGTAAAAAGTGCAACCCAGGTAAGAAAATAAAGCAATATTATATAACTTTTTAAAGGCTCTATATTATGCAAAGGTGAGCTTTAAGCCATTTTAGATAGAAAAATGTTTACCTAATCAAAAACATGCCTGGTTGTGTTTTGTTTAATGCTTTATTATTAGTTTGTCTACTGTTTGCTGTGTTCCACCTTGTGATGTCATGAGGCAGTAGTTTTCAAGTTACCTTTTACCTTTTGTTTAATAGAGACTGCAAATTCCAGGATTGAAATTATCCATGTGAAGGGGTATGGAGTTTAAAATGACTGTATCACCACATGACATCATAAGGTGGAACAGAGTGTTTTCTGTCTGAGAGAAGAACTCAGCCAAAATATGCAGAGTTTGTGTTAAAGATGTGTGAATGAAACAAAATACAACTCAGGTTTTTTTTTTTTTATTTTTTTTTTTTTTATAAGGAAACAACATTATAACATACAGCAGATCAGAAAATAGTGTAATATGGGCCCTTTAATATATATGAAATGCTGTTTAAGATTATTTCTACCATTTAGGTTGCATTCACATTTGTCATTATTTCATCCTATATACTGAGCCTATTTTAGCTCTGATGGGGACTTGATTTGGTCTAGTTCTAGTCCTTGTTTAGTCCTGATTTAGTCTAGGTTTAGTTTTGGATTAAGACCTGATTTAATCCTGATTTTACTGTGATGAATGTGCATGTGAACGCACCCTTAATTTTACAGGCATTGTTAAGTGTCACTGCATGAGAGAAGGCACTGCACAAGTTCTTAGTCACCTGACCACATCCTCTATTAATATAGAGTTTGCATGTGTACCAAAAAAGGATGCACCAAAGAGCACCTACGTTAACTCTGAGATGGAGGACAGATAATAACTTCTTGGAAGGATGTGCTGCTTAAATTTTTAAATGCAGATGCAAGAGGAGGAAGTGAATGAATAGAACAACGTAAAACTATTTCGAATATCCTAAATATGGCAGTCAAAAATGCAATACCAATATACTAATGATCAGTAAAAGTATCAAAACTAGATACTCATTTCAGCAGGTATTCATACTTGGACACTGAAGCTTTCCTGTTTCCAAATGGTCTTATTAATCTTTATCGGAAAAATAATAAAAAAAGTGAGATAATATTTAAAGGAATAATATTAAAGGAACTTTTTAGGTTTAGACGTTTGTGCATTTATCAGCGTGGTGTCAAAATCATTCCTTAATATCGGAAACAAGTTTGAATTTGGAAGACAAAGTACAATGCATTTTAAAATAATCCTTGCATCTTTTAAAAAAATCTCTTTAAAGGTCCTATATTACACAAAATGGACTTATGTGAGCTTTAAGCAATGTTAGAATGCCGTTACCTCCTCAAAAACATACCTGAAAACAAAGAGTGTTTTCAGTTTGACAGAAGAGCTCAGCCTAAATCTGCAGGGTTTGTGTGTTTAACATGTGTGAATGAAACAAAACACAACTTCAGGTCTGTTTTTGATGAGGAACAACATTATAACAGATCAGAAAATACTGTAATATGGGCCCTTTAATTATTGTCTTCGCCACATTAGTTTACCCTTTTTTTTTTTGCATAGTTTTCCTTATCAGTTAGAAAGAATTCAGATTACTCACATCAGATCAGGTGTAAAAGTTTTTGGGATGCACACACAGATTCCTTACATGATACTGTTACTTTATTATAAACTGAACTCTGTGTGTGTGTGTTTTTGTTGTAGGAGAGTTCCTGACCAAATGTACCTGTAAACCCTGTCCCTATGGAACCTACACCTCAGAGAGGAACTGTGAGAGGAGCTGTTTCCGCTGCTACAGCGACTGCAGAGCAGGTCTACCACTACCTCTGAGAATGGAGGGGTTTAGAGGCTGTATGGTTTAGTAGTAGTCGTGTAGTAGTATTTAGGTCACAGGAGGGCACAGTAGCCGAGTAGTTTACAACAGGTTTACAGCAGAAGTAAAAGTAGATGTGGGATTTATATCAAAACATTTATAACATTGCAATAGTTATTTAGTTATGTGTGTGTGAGTGTACTTTCATTAAAATTAGCTCAAAAGAAAAAGAGACGTCTGGTGTAATCTCCCAAACAAGAGTACTGATACTTTGCAGCTGATGTCATCAACAATCTTTGAAGTTGTGATACTAACTGGAGACACTTTTGATCATAGGCTCCTGAAAATGTGCCCATTTTGTATTTTCTTTCTTGAGTTAGCAAACTTTTTTAGTAATATTTGGTAATGTTTGCATTGTGTCACCAAAAGCAACTGCTGAATTTTCCACCTTAGCAAATATATGCTCAACACCCCCAGAGTGATGTCATTGCAAAGTATAAATAAAGTAATATTTCTGAACATCTGAGGTTAATGCTCCACTCACATGCTGCTGTGTGTGCAGGAGTACTGATGATCAGACGGACCAATAATAGCTGCCACCACCGAGTGTGGAATGAATGAATAATGCAATGTTTGGAAAGGCATTGCAAACTTAGACTTGTTTAAGTTTTTAAGCTTTAAGCTTAAGTTTAAGTTTTTTAAGTTTTTAGTTTGATCCACAAGGGAAATGGTTTGTTCACAGTAGTTCACACATCACAATAAATATAATAATAAAGCACAAAAATATAAATGGTAATAATAAATTCAAAATAAGTAGCAAAAATAGCAAGGGACTGGTGTCGGATATGCCATAAACCCAATGCACTATCACTATTTGTTACAGATTTGCATTTGAAGGTGGTTGAGAAGTGCAACAGCACGTCAGACCTGCGCTGTGAGTGTGAGAAGGGCTTTCACTGCGTCACCACGGACAAGTTCTCAGGATACTGCAGAGAGTGTCAGCGCAGCCAGTCCTCAGCCACACCCAGTAACTCAACATATACTATAACCAAATACTAACTCAACAAAATGATTCAAACTACGCCACACATATTCTCAATCGAAGTATGTGTTCTATGCAGTGCTGGGAAGTAACTGTAATTCACTGTAATTCATTTTGACTGTATTCTGGTACAGTTACTTACTCATATTCAGAATACAGTTACTTTCCTAAAATCAAAGGAATACATGGCAGTACTTGATCACACAATTGCACAGAATTAGTGAGAAAAACACACACAAAAACTCTTGTTGTGAATGCATGAGTGATTTTTCCTTCTCCAGTCAGTGACTGGAAATGCAGAAGATGTTTTTAATCCTATGTTTGATTTTTACACTATTATTTAAATGAGTCTCGATTAATGCAGGTATTCAGTATTCTGTAACTAAGTACATTTTCAAAGTATTCTTCCCATCTCTGGTTTGTTAGCTGGATGTCACCAAAGACTGTTCAACTCCACTGGGCTGTTTGAGACCAGTTGATAAAAGATTTGTTTATTTTAATATCAGATTTAGACTATTGCTCCACAAGGGCAATTACTTGGACAGAGTAGCTAAGATATTGCAGCATAATAACTGTTAAGTGCCGGGCTGGTCTAGAGTAGGTTTGGCATGAACATGAAGGTAAAGATGAATAAAAAACATGCGAAATGATGGCGTGCATAAAAAACAATGATTTATTTATAAAAAGTGCAAAAATGTGAATTACAAAATGATTTAAGAAAGGGCAACTAAAGTCTAAACTGGAACAGAAACTATAGCCCAGACCGAATGAGGAGGCAGTCACCACTGAGCTGCTCTTTAAACCCAGCGGACTGACACCTGTGCTCCTTTTTCCTGGCCTTCACCTGCCCTCACCTGCCCTCAGCTGGCCCTCAGCTGGCCCTCACCTGCCCTCAGCTGGCCCTCACCTGCCCTCACCTGCCCTCAGCTGGCCCTCACCTGCCCTCAGCTGGCCCTCACCTGCCCTCAGCTGGCCCTCACCTGGGCCTCACCTGCCCTCAGCTGGCCCTCAGCTGGCCCTCACCTGCCCTCAGCTGGCCCTCACCTGGGCCTCACCTGCCCTCACCTGCCCTCAGCTGGCCCTCACCTGCCCTCAGCTGGCCCTCAGCTGGCCCTCACCTGCCCTCACCTGCCCTCACCTGGGCCTCACCTGGAGAATAGGGAGAACCAGGACAGACACACAGACAAAATACAAAATACAACAATAACAATGTAAAACTTATTTCCAGGATAAATGGTTTAATCTTCGAATTGAACAGTGGAGGATGAAGTACTCAGTTTTGTTACTTAAAGGTGCACTATGTAACTTTTTGTTTGGGGTCTGTCACCTGCTTGTTTCTAAGGATATGTCACTGCTCTGCCTGAAATTTTCCATAGTGTGACATTAAACAGCTCTACCTTACATTTATTCAATAACAGGTGGTTTTAGAGCTCAAAAAAGTTGGGTTGAGTGGGTGGGGTCGCTTCTCCACAGATCTGACCTATCACTTGGTCTAGTTTGGTCTCCATGAAGATAGAAAGGATTAATGTCATACTGTGAAGCATTCCAGACAAAGTATATAAACAAAGTATGTAGAAAAGCATTTGACCGATTGCCCCACCAGAAAAGTTACACAATGCACCTTTAAGAAAACGTACAGTTACATGAAAAAAATCTGCTTCTGTAAAAATATTAAAGTACCCGTTTAAAAATGTACTTAAAGACTAAAAAGTAGAAGTATTTCGCACAGATTTTGAGATCTACTAAAGCTTGAAATGTAGTGATTTCGACACAAATTTGTGCTGAGTTTTGTTCAAAAGAAACAACTGAATTGATAGTTTTTTTCCATAGCTGTTTTTATTTGTATATTTTACTTTGCTCTAACTACAAATGTGTTAAAAATAAATCAGGCTTTTCAGCAGGTCTCAAGCAATAATACAAATACTTTTACTTTTCAGCTCAGAAATGTAGTGGAGTCGAAAGTACAGATACCTGCTCTCAAATGTGGTGTAAAAGTAACAAGTATCTACTTTAAAATGTACTTGAACTACTTTTACTTTTTTATGTTCCACCACTGGAATTGAAATGTTTTAGCAGTTGTATGATGGGAGGAATCTTAGTTTGTTAGTTGGTGACAGCTGTTATTTGCTTCGCCTGTAAAGATTTTAGTGAAATTCTCCTCGTTGAAGTGACCGATATGCACCAGCAGAGGGCGTCAAACTCACATTATGGGCTAGAAACAGACGGGGAGCAGGTCTGTCATTAGTCCCTGTGATTCTAAGCCAATACATTTTCTTTCTTTTTTCCTTAGCTACTTCCACTGCCTGGACACAGCCCTGCACCTTTCCCAAGTGAGTGATGTTTTTCATAAAGCTCCTTTTTTAAACCTTATTATAATTTTGTTTCCTTGTAAAATAGAAATCCTGTACTTTTAGCTCAGAGTTCTTAATTTCACCTTGTGATGTCATTAGATTAAGCTCACAGCAGCTGCATGTACACTCTCTGTAGTGTATTTATTTTGTATGCTCATAAACAGTTCAAATATTATGCAAATGCGACTCTTGTGAGCTTTTAGCCATGTTATAATGCCATACCTGAGTTGTGTTTTGTTTCATTCACATGTATGAGTCATCCTTTATTATTAGTCCGTCTCCATCTCCAAAGCTCCAAATGCTCCCGTCCACATTGTGATGTCATGAATTGGTAGTTTTCAAGTTCACAGCTACATTTTACCTTTAGTTCAGTAATGATTGGCAATTCCAGAGCTGAAATTAATCAAATAATAGCAAAGATGTATGGTGCACAAAGTAACTTTTCTAATGGAGGGTCCACCACATGCTTGTCGCAATGGATTTGTTATTGCTTTGCACTGAATGTTCCACAGTATGGCTTTTGGGCAGCAGTTTGCACTATGAGACAGGTCAGATGTGTGTATTTTAAGGTATATTTAACAATTTAAACATGGTGAATGAATGAACGTGAGACAAATATGTTTGATTTCAGGCAAAGAAACATCTCTATGGAGACACAAGTAGCAAAAAATGTTACTTTGTGCACCTTTAAAACTGGAAATTGTGAAATACCAAGGAGCGTTGTAAAACAGGAACTTAGTAGACAGTGATTATACAGATTATTGTACGGAATTTGTTTCATTTTGTTTCATTTTTTAAAAACTCATCTTTAGGTGCAGCCCAGTGTCCATCTCAGGAAACACAACAAATCATACGACAGGTAAGAGTAGATTTAGTCTGAATATCAGGGGTATAGGTCATAGTAGTAGTAGTAGTAGTAGTAGTAGTCTATAATATTGTTAGTTAAATGAAAGGCAATCTAAAATCCCTCATTGTGTATTTATTTGTGTATTTATTTTTCAGACAAATCCTCAAACCATCTGATAGCCATCCTGTTTCCACTACTAGTGATTGTAGGCCTTTCTCTGGTGTTCCTGTTGTGTTTGGGATGCCCTGGACGCGAGACACGATTTAAGCAAAGTAAGTTTACACATTTAGAGCATCTCTTTTCATACATGAGCAAAGAATAGTGACTGGATCTCTCTTTTTCAGCTGTGAAGAAGCTGTGCAGTGTGGTAAGAAGCTCATTTTGACTGATTATTCGACTGTATACATTTCCTATTTGGCTAATTTCCTGTATTTTTTGTGTAGGAAGTTACAGAGGCTGCGCACATAACAAGAGAGATGACTACTGAAAAGCAACAGACAGTTCCCATAGCAACAGCTAACATGGGTAGGCCCAATGTTAAACTTTTATAGTATAAAAAAAAAAAATAATAATAATAAAAAAAAAAAAATAATAATAATAATAATAATAAAATACACTGTAGAAATGGTATTATACTTTACTTTTTATGTAACAATGAAATGGGTAAATTTGAAGAAATCTATAAACTATTGTTTTTTAGCCAGACAGGTGACAAAAACACCACCTCCTACCTTATTGGCTCTAGTTGCTAATGTAAACTAATGTAAAGGGAAGGAAACATATGCAATAAGTTCCCAAATTATGAGTATTTCAGAAACATAGAAAAGCTATTTGAAAGATCCAGTATGGCTCCAACTGTGCCATACAATATGTGCGCTGACTGACCTGCAGTAAAAATGTAAATATACAGTATTATCCATTTAGTCATATCCATTTTGGGAAATTATTCTCTAGTCCAGTGTTTCCCAATTTTTTTTACACATACCAATGGAAAATATCGACTTCTGGGACTCGCGCTCCAGATTAGACTTAGTTTATTCTAATTAGAAACATTTCATAGATGCTTTAGTGTCTTATAGATTCTCTAAAATGTTAGATCAGCCATTGTGGTACTTGGAAAGGCAAATATTTACTGAGGAGTAATGCTAGTCTACTACTTTAAACTTCTTTAAACTTAATTCATTCATTTTTGTCTGTTGTATAATAGATTGCCACATCATTGTAATTGGTTAAATCCACCTGTCACTCACTCAAATAGCAGGTGGTCATTTACAATCCTTGAAGGTCCCACAATACACAAAACTGACACATGTGAGCTTTAACCCATGTTAGAATGTTGTTACCACAACAAAAATATACCTGGATTTGTGTTTTGTTTCATTCACACATGTCTGAAGATCTTTTAATTGACTATAGGCAATTCCCAAATTATATTTTCACTTTTTAATGTTTCTTTTAGGTCCAGTGCATGTCCACAACCCAGGCACAGTTATCTTTAGTCTTCTTGGTGACATCACGGGACAGATCGGAGAAAGAAAAGAAGAGAAGCCGAAAGTGAGACAGCCTAGTGGAGATGAAGAGTACTGCACCGTGTGTCAGCCCACCCCCTCTCCCACTCTCCCCCTGTCCGAGGAGGAGCACCCTGGGGAGATCAGCAGCACCTTCTTCCCCTCTCAGGAGCAGGGCAAAGACAGTCACATGTCTATGGAGGAGCAACTATGACACTGTTAACTGGGATCAACAAGACACACTTCTACCAAGACGGGGGTTTGCTCACTGGTGAATCTCCCTGAGTTCAGATTGGATTTGACTGACTGGTGGATCAGCCAATCAGGGACATGTATGGACCGTCCATATCAAAACAAATATGGCAGCTTAAAAAAAAAAAAAAAGATAAAAGAAATATCACAGGGGGACTGAAAAACAAAATGGATTTCTGCAGAATCAGTGAAAGAAGCACTAAGTTCTGTTCATCCGAGGAGAGAGAAGTTTGATTTTGTTCAAATGATGGGTGACCAGTGAGCTCCTTTGTTTCACGTGCGTCACTGAAATTAAGAGTTGTGATGGCATGGCCGTGTTGGAGTCTGGCTTGATACACAGAGGGGGTGGGACCTAAACTGGTATCCCTCTGTAAATACATACAGAGAGATCATTCCGGACTGGCCAGGGAAATGACACTCAATGATCTATAGACATGACCTACACAATGTGAGAATGGACTGGACAAGGCTTGAATGAAAAACAGGAATCCTCTTTTCTTTGTTTGTTATAGGCCAAATGCTACTGTAATGATGTAAATGAACAGTGAAAGTGCTACACGTTTATTTTAAAATTGACCTATTATGCAAATGTTATAGTTGTTTCCCCTCACCATTTACTCACCCACCGTCGTATTTGTAGTGATTTGTGCATGTTTGAGCAATCTTTATTCAGTTATTTTCAAGACTTTTTGGCCCTCAGCTCCTATGTTCACCGTGAGCGGGATACACCAGCTGATCTGCAGCTGTCCATAGGAGGTGCCCACATCTCCACAGCTCTTTGTTGTGTTTACATTTATGGCAATGTCAGTGCTCACTGGGCACCACAGTTTTTGAACACAGAAGTCACTGGGCTTGTTTCTTTTATGAAGTTGTTTTAGATGAATATTGCAACTGAAAATGTCCAAAGGGGGTCATAGATTACAACTACAACACAAGCACAAGTCTTCTTTAAAGGTGCACTATGTAACTTTTTCATAAGGCGTATGGTCTGCCACCTTTTTTCTCCATGATGGTTTTTCTTTTTTTTTTTCCTGGAATGTTCCACAGTATGGCATTAAACCATGTATCTTGTATTTATTCAGTTACAGGTGTTTAAAAAGTAAAAACTCTAAAAATGTGTATTCTCACAGTGAGCGGGGTCACTTCTCCACAGATCTGACCTGGTGGCATCACTGAGATAGATAATTTAATGCCATATTATGGAACACTGCAGGCAAACAACTCAATGGAGCATCTGAAAATATTTAAAACTTGTCTTCAAGAGAAGTGCACAAATACTGCAAAAAAGTATTGTTTTAAGTGTGGATATCAGAATAAAAAGTATATTTACTGTATGTCTGAAAATTTTACAGGATACAATTACTTCATGAACTGCCAATCCATGGATTTCAAGTGATGAAAATATAGGATTGTTGCCATAGTAATAAGCAATATAAAACTGAATATTCTATCTTTGAAATGGTCAAAGGTTCTCAAAAGAGCATCTATTCATAACAGGACATGAACTGAAACCCACAAAGTGATTCTTATCTCAGATTCAGATAGGTAAAGTAGTAGTTTTATTATGAAGTAAAATGTACAATTTTGTAAGTCTGTACAAAGTTTAACATCCATACTTGAGGCTCAGTCTTTATATACAAGAGTAAATACATGTAAAGCGTACCATATATACCATGTTACACCATAGTGCAAACCACCACTCGTTATACTTTCTTTATAAGGTGCAGTCTCTCCTTCCTCTCAGGAAACTGCACTTTAGTTCAGATACAGCTCCGGTTTTCAAAGTAATTTTAGATATGTATTATCAGGTCTCTTATCTCTGCTGTTTGAGTCATACTTTAGTTTTGTCTCATACTTCGATGGGCTGGTCACATTTGCCGCACATTTCCTGGATGGGCGTACTGGCCTCTTCATCCTCCTCCTCCTCTTCATTCTCATGTATGAACACTGTGGCTGGCACTGTCAAGTTTTTTTTGTAGTACCCTGAGCATTAAAACAGAAGAGCAAACGGTTAAATGATAGCTTTATGCCTTCACATGATTCTGTCATTTAACCTTAACAATAAATCCGGTCAAAATATCATTAACATTTTTGAGCTCTATGTTATTAAAAGGTCCTATATTACACAAAATGGACTCTTGTGAGCTTTAAGCCATGCTGTTACCTTCTCAAAAACTTACACGTTTGAGTAATTCTTTATTATTCATCTGTCTACATCTCCAAAACTCAAAAAGCTCTGTTCCACCTTGTGATGTCATGTAGTGCGAGTTTTCAAGTTAACATTTTACCTTTAGTTTGGTAGTGATTGGCAATTCCAGGTCTGAAATGATCCAAATTATCCTAGTGAAGGTGTGTGGAGTTTAAAAACGCAGTGGAGCCCTTCCTGTATTACCACATGACATCACAAAGAGGAACGGAGTGTTTTCTGTTTGAGAGAAAAACTAAATATACAAGGTTTATGTGTTAATCATGTGTGAATGAAACAAAACACAACTCCGGATATGTTTATGATGAGGAAACAACATTATAGCATAGAACATATAACATCAGCTCTTTAAACTATCTAATAATATCATGTGAAGCCAACATTGACGTAAAACACAGTAAAGGGATTCTGATCAAGTCTACATACGTTTGTTGTGTGAGAACCAGTTGAGCAGAGGTTTGATCTTTGTCACAACCACCAGAGCGATGCCCAAACACAACAAACAGATGATGATCATGAACCAGACCGTATCTGCAACAGCAAAGCCTTCATAAGGACTCACTCATGGCTGGGTTACTCAGCTATATAAAAAGGATTCACTTATTCTAAATACCTTGAATCGGTTTTGTAGAGACCGCTGCAAAAGAAAATAAATTACAAATCAGTTATTTGCTTTGGCCCGTTCATCTTTTCTGCTTCGTCTGCACAATACCGTACCTGTAGTTCTGTGGATGATGGTAGGTGGCGTTGTTGTGGCTGGTGACTTTGTACAAGAGCTGCATGTGTTGTCTCCGCATGTAAATCCTGCTTTGCACCTACACACGATGTTGTGAGTGTTGTTACACGGAAAAACCTCTTCCATGTTTTCTGCAATGCAAAATATGTGTAATAGTTAGAACTCCATCTTTGAATATTTGTCCAGGTTTATGGTTAAAAGGCCCATATTACGCTATTTTCTGATCTCTGTTATAATGTTATTTCCTCATCATTCACACATGTTTAGCACACAAATCCTGCATATTTAGGCTGAGATCTTCTCTCAAACAGAAAACACTTTATTCCACCTTGTGAGGTAAGACAGGAAGTGCTCCACTGTGTTTTTAAACTCCACACATCTTTACTAGAATCATTTGGATGATTTCAGACCTGGTATTGCCAATCTCTGCTGAACTAAAGGTCGTTTTTAACTTAAAAACTAGCTTCATGACATCACAAGGGGGAACAGAACTTTTGAGATGTATTCAGGCTAATAAACCAGGATTACTCAAACATGTGTGAATGAAACAAAACACAACTCCGAGTATGTTTTTAAGGAGATAGCAGCATTATAACATGACTAAAAGCTTACAAGAATTAATTTTGTGCAATGTAGGCCCTTTAATATCTCAGTACGTACTAATAATGACACTCAAAGCACTTCCCAGTACATTGGTGGTAGGATACTGTAGTAACCACAGCTGCCCTGGGGTAGACTGACAGAGTGAGGTGGCTGAAGTCAAGGTTGGAAAAAGTAAGAGACAATAGACCAGGTAGAGTAGTAAAAGAAGTTCTTTATCTGGCCAGATGTAAGGGAGTTACAAGCAGGAGATATACAGAAGACATGCGAGGATAGAAAACAAGCCTCTAAGAGGTCACAGTTCGGTCTTTATATATGCTGAAGAAAAATCAACCAGAGTGTGTTACATATATGGAGTGTTGTTGGACTTCCTTGTGAGCCAAAAATACCAGACAGTTGACAAGGTCTGAATTTGAGAAGTATTGGTTGCAACCGAGTGTTTCCACAACTGGTAAAATTAGCGTATGTGAGAACAGGTGAAGGTTAACCTTGCCTAGGAACAAAATGCATGCTTTCAGTGGCCATTCAAGGACACAACAACAGCTTTCACCAGAGTCACCACACAATCTTTTCACACATCTCACTATCCATAGCAAAAGGAGAAATTTAATTTGTCAACTGGACAGAGTTGACCAAATAAACTCTGTCCAGTTGACAAATGAAATTTCTCCTTTTGCTATGGATTCTACCTGGACGACTGAGGGATTCTACACACATCTCACTATCGATACTTTGCAGACGATGACATCAACATTTCCTGGATGTGTGAAGCTAAACGTAAACACTGCCCTGTTTGAAGCTCTGTTACTCAAATAAAACTTTAATCTGAGCTTTATTTTAACACAATCTGACCATAAAGAAGTGATTTAACTGGAACTACAACAGGTGAGCTGATTTGCACTGTCAAAATCTAAAAAATTATAGTCATAAGCAAGCTTTTCAGTTTTTCAGTTAGTCATTCTCACCATTTTAGGTCATGAAGACTGGTATTGATTTCAGTTTTCAGATTATCTAAAAACTTGTTTGTCTGTGTTTGCTAATGTGTGCCTTGTGTCTCCATGGTAACTGCTGAATGTTCCACTATATAGACATACATGTAGAACCGCACACACAGCAAACAACAACACCAGAATTAAGATAGGGTAATTCCACAGTCACACAAGCTTTAAAGTTGATAAGACTGTAAAAGTACACAACGTCACTTGACTTGGTGCTTCAATCCATGGAGATCTAAATTTAATGTCATAATAATGCATCAGTTTTATATAGCGCTTTTCAGGACACTCAAAGACGCTTTACAGGGCATTATTCATTCATTCCACACTTGGTGATGGTAAGCTACTACTGTAGCCACAGCTGCCCTGGGGCAGACTGACGGAAGCGAGGCTGCCAATCTGCGCCATCGGCCCCTCCGACCACCACCATCACTCACGCACACACCACTTTCATACTAGGCAATGTGGGTGAAGTGCCTTGCCTAAGAACACAACGACAGCTTTTTTTTTTTTTTTTTTACTGGGTAACATTCCAGACAAAGGATAATGGAGAGATGCAGATGTAGACCCTCCACTGCCACAGTTGCAAAGATGTCACACAAAATTAAGTTCCACATGTTTCAAAATGTGTGTTTTTATCCTGTTTAAAAGTGCCCCACCCTTATGCAATAGGCTCCTGGCCCAGGGCGTTTTTTTAACACTTCTCATTAAGATGTGATTAATTCACTTAAGAGCGTGATTCAGAATCTACACAAATGAGTCAATGAATGGGCTCAGCCGGTAAAAAGCGGGTTCTAGTTTCCCCTTAAGAGACAGTAAATAAAAAAAGTATGACAGTGCTGTCTTACAGCTGTGATTGCTCTGTAAGAAAGGGTTTTCACTTTGAGACAAGACAGAAGACATTTGCAACTCTAATGCAGACAGCTCCAAAATGTGCACTTAAAGAGGGGCTATTTTACTTTACTTTTACACCTAACATATTTAGATCACTATGTTATCTTTTATTGTTTGAAAATGCTGTTGATACATTGCAGTGATATCATGCTGAGCGTGTTCTACATGTATCCCTAATGGTGGAATGTGCAGCGGTTACCATGGTGACACACTGCAGACATTAGCAAACACTGTCAAAAAAACATTTGGAGATTGTCTGAAAACTCAAGAAAAAACACAAAAGTTGTAGTGTATTGCTTTGTATCATGCTTTTATATACTTATGGAAAATGCCTGTGCAGGAGCATGGGTGACGTGGGCTTGTGGGCTGAGAATTGGACAGAATTAAACTGTTAACCATAAGGTGGGCTTGAATAATGGCTGGTAGAGAATGCTTGACTGAAACATGCATAGAAGACATATAAAACCACTTTTGGCATGTCTTTTTGGTCTTTATTATAACATGGCCTTTACGCTGTAGATCTGTATCATTAAAGCAGTTTTGAGTGTTTTGGGCTTTTTTGTGTTGTGGTTTTGAGTCGGATGTGTGGGGGCCTCTGATCATGACTCCAGGTGTACAGAGCTATAGGTTTAAATAGGACACACAGGCTTTGCGTCTGTGCTGCTGTAAAGAACATCAAACACTTGAGATGAGCACAGCGTGACATTTATAAATGTTAAAACTCAAAAACATGTTATTTCCATCGTGTGCAGCTCATTAATTGTGGTTTCCTCTGTGAATGTAATAGGCTCAGTGTTACATGTTTAAGTTTTTATTGCTCTAACTTTTCTCACAAGTACAATCTCAGAAGATAATAATACTTCTTAATAACTGGCTTTCTGAGTATCACCAGATCTAAACCATCTAAGGGTTGGTCCAAAAAAGGCACAAATTTCATGAAATACGCTTGAGAAGAAGTTTATCTAAAACTCACTGTACCTGACTTTTTTCTGTCTTAAAAATGTGAAAAACAGAACTGAACAGAACGGAAGAAGCAGCTTCCGTTCAGCTTTGTCCAGTTGACAAATTGAATTTCTCCTTTTGCCAAAAACAGAATTAGTTCATTTTAAACAGTTTGCAGTGGTCCAACATTATTCCTCTGATAACTTTTTGCATTCAGAGCATCATAATTATTCACCTTGATGAGTTTTTAAGTGCTTTTCACAACTTTGAGTGGATAGAACAGCGTTTTGCTATCACGGTAAACCTAACAACAACATGCTAACTGTGCACTTCCTTATTCTCTGAAAAAAAAACCTTTATAATTAGATGCAGACAGTACACAGCTGACTTATTTTGTCCTGCTTAACATATCTGTACTGGGACAAGACACGTTTGAACCTAACTGGACTATTATCTTGCTTCCGTACAGATATGTAGGTATATAAGCAGCTCTTAAGGTCAAAGTAAATCTGTTGTGTACTGTCTGCATCTAATAGAAAGCATTTTATTGCAAGTGCATAGTTAGCATTGCAAGTGCATAGTTAGCATGCTAGTAGTTGTAAGCACTTATAACTTCATAGAGGTGAATAATTAGGACGCTCAGAATGCATAAAGTAAGTGAGGATTAACTTTGCACCACCGCAAACAGCATTGAGCTAGTTTTGTTTTTCACATTTTTAAGACGGTAAAAATCAGGTACAGAGTGAAATTAAACTAACCCAAGACCACAATATACAATTGAAACATACAACTGAATGTAACAAAGGCAGATGACCATGAGTACCATCGGAGGAAGTCTGTGAACCACATGTTCTAAACCACTGCTCTAGTCTTTCTCTGACTGTCTCCCACCTTGAGAATGTGAATGGGAAAGCCCCCCAGACTTCTGGTAAACTTGTTTGAAATGATTGAAGAGTTAGTAGACAGTTAGCTGAGTAACTTAGGGCTCTGATGAATCGAACATTCGTGCCAGAGTAAAATTATGATTAAAACAACAACAACTTGCACCTGATATCTGCAGATCTACAGTATTTCACAAGAACTACTGAATCAGATCTAGACTAAACAGCATCTCGATTCAGCATGCAAGATCTGAAATGCAATGGTTATTACTTGAAATATTTGATTACAAGAGCTGTTCTGTTAATCATGATAATGGTTTCTTGAAAATGATTTGTCTTAGTGCTACGCTAAACTTAACGCTAAGCAAATACACACACGTTGGGTCTCACATGTTGTGCTTTTTGGGGACATTACATTGACCTACATTAACTTCCTGGTGACTGATCATAACCATAACTACTACATGCCGAACCTTAACCTAAACCCAACCTGAACCTATCTTAACTCAAATCTGTGCTTGGGTTTCAGCTTCCTGATATACGCAACATTCAAGGAATTTTTCCCATTCATAAGATATAATATTTACTATTAATTTATTAATCGCTATGGCGACGGTTCTGATTGGTTATCATTCAGAAACCCATGGATACTTTAAATCATGTTGCTGATCTAATAATAAAACATTTTACTCGTGTCTTGATTGAGTTTATACAGATTTCCTAAGCCTGTACTAGACTAGAACTGAACCAGGACTCTTCCAGAAAAGGACCAAACCAAGTCTACATCAGGACTAAACTGGGTTCACATCAGGACCATACCAGGACAAGTGGCAAACCTACAGTATATATACACACAAACCTATATGTGCAGTTCAGTCCTGTGTTTGAATGTGGTTAATGAGTGAGGACAAGTACTGCTCAGTCTGAACAGTATATGAATGATGCAGGAAACAGTAATAGTAAGAGTAAGACAACAGTAAGACTTATTCATACAAGTAGTACAGCTTTTCTCATCAAGCCCTAGTTAGACCGGGTGGAGACTCTTGTAGTGCCAAATGATATCTGCAGTACTTTTTGTAATGCCAATACTACATGAAAACAACAAAAGTTACACCATTAATCAGGTTATAACACATGAAATACTTACCTTTGTTACAGTCGTCGCAGACTTTGCAGGTCCTGGCTTGATATATGTCTGTGTAGCGTATTCCAATGCAGGGAAGACATGTGATTTCACATGTCCTCTCATCACGTTTTTCCATGTATGTCCCTGTTTGAGAATTTTCACACAAAAATGGTTAAAATATCGTCCCAGAAATGAGTACAAATGAGTACAATCACAAGTGTTGTTTTGGATATTGCCTAATTAAAGGTGGACAATGTAATTTTTCTGGTTGAGGGTCAGCCACCTGCTTGTTTCCATGGAGATGTTTGCAGAATGTTTCACAGTATTGGTGGTTTTCAGATTACAGAATGTGATGATCTCAGACTCTCAGATGGGGAAGACAGTTTTCCCCATAGATCACATTGCACTTTGTCACGAAATATACAAAACGTAAATGCACAAATGTTGAACCTGATCATTTCTATTTTTGACTAGACTCAAGAACTCACTGTATCACAACAAAAAGCTGCATTCCAACTATATTTCATTAGCAAGGACCATGCTAAAGATATTTATTGACGGTGGGTGGATGTGATGGCTGGGGGGAGACTCAGGGTGGGGGCTCCGTCTCCAATCCAAAATGGTCACCCAGCTGGTTTGGAACCCCCCCTCCTTAAAGATGATGTCTTCAGGCTGAAGGATGGATGAGAGACACGGGGTCGAGAGAGCGGACATGGACGGCTTCTGGGTAATTGAAGGCGTGGTCGAGATGAGCTGTGGTTGGCTGGCGAGGAGGTTGAGGCGTGGTCCAGCTCCTGAATCCAAGTTAATCATATTCACTCCACTAATTTTAGCTGACCCCCATCTGTATTAAATAATATAGGCCTATAGAATGTTTTGATGTCACCTGAAACCCAGCTATGGCATTAAACACATCTATCTCCATGGAGACAAGTCAGATCTGTGGAGGGTAGCCCTCGCTCACAGTAAGAATGCATGTTATCCAAGCTATGTTGAGCAATAAAAACATCTGTGAATGAATAACTGCAAAATAGTTAGTTGTTTAATCATCACATTGTGTTTTGTTTCATTCACACATGTTTAACACACAAAACCTGCAGATTTAGGCTGAGTTCTTCTCTCAGACAGAAAACATTGTGTTCCACCTTGTGATGTCATGCTGTTAACTTGAAAACTACAACTGAATTTGTATATATGGGACCTTTAAGTTTAATGTCATGCTGTGACACATTCCTACAGTAATATCACCATGTAGACAAGGAAGTAGCAAACGCCAAACCAGAAAAGTTACAGTGCACGCTGAAAAAACCCAAAAACAAACTTGTGTAATCTTTATTAGGGAATACTTTGGGAAATTCCTGATTGTCATAATGCTGTCTGAACATCGTCATTAGGATAATGCAAGAGAATCATGTTTCTTAACCTTTTTTAACCATGTTATTGTTGTTGTTATGTTATTGCTTTACCTGGAATGTTCCCTGGTAAGAAATTAAACATATACATCTAGTATTTATTCATTACAGGCGTTTCTATTGCTCAAATACAGTAATTCCTTCTGTGAATAGGGGAGACTCCCCACAGATCTGAATTGTAATGTAACCTGCTTTTCTCATGATGGATAGGTTCAATCTACATTATGGAACATTCTAGACAAAGCTATAGTATTTCCAGAAAAGCAGGCGGCGGACTCTCTACTAGAAAAGTTACGCAAGATTAATTTTTGTCAATTTCACACATCTGATGGTTAATAAACACTGTATCTTTAGGATTTGTTAAAATGAAATGTAAGGGAATCTCTTATTTACCTGGTCGGCACTTGTTGCAACAAAACTCAGGCTTGTCACTCGGCCATGGATATTGTGTTGAAGTGCAATCAAGAGACAGGATGAGGTCGATGGATGGGAGAAGGAACAGCAGTGTCAAAGTGGTGAAGCAAGAGCCATCCATCTGTAAATAAAAAACACAACAAAGACGTCAGATCAGTGGAAAATTAAAGACTTATGGACTTTAAAGACTTTACTTATGGTTTTAAGCTAATCTATATCTTAGAAGATAGGCAATTGGCACTCCCAAGTCAAATCTATGGAGAGGCTACCCCGCTCACAGTAAAAAATAGTGTTTTCTAATGTATTTTTGAGCAATATAAACACATGTAATGAACTGTTGAACTTTTTCATGCTGGGCTGCCTTGTTAGATTATGTTAGTTAAGTTAGGTTAGGTTAGGTTAGGTTAGGTTAGGTTAGGTTAGGTTGCTTTATCTGTACCCATAGGTAAATCGGTTTTGCAGTTAGAAAGGCTAACTATAAACTATAGATAATAGAAACACTAATAAAACATATTATAATAGTGTTACAGTGCTCTAGTCCAGAATGGTTCAACAAATAAGAAAATCAACTTGGTATCAAAAGAATACACATTTTAAAGAAGCAGAATAAATGGTTTTCTCTAGAATTCACTCTGTCAGTTTGAACTCTTACCTTGTGGTGCTGAGACTTGGACCCTCTGAGCAGAGACTGAAGTGTGTCAGCCCGTTATCTGTCACAAGTAAAATGGTGACTCAAAGTGAAAAACTTCATTTGCCCTATGTAAATCAGAATCAGAAAAGCTTTTATTGCCATTGTCAGTGAACACAAGTCACAGACTAGGAACTTGCTTTGGTGATGAGGTGCAACATAGAACACTGAATAATAATAATAATAATAATATAAAGTAGAGATATCACTATTAAAAAAAGATAATAATAATAATAATAAGTATCACTATTAAAAATAAAGTAAGAGCATGCAAAAGATTAAGATATATAATAAAAAAAATAAAAATAGTCAAGTATATACAGAGCATCAGAACAACAGTGCAAAAGAGCAAGTGACGTGACATGACTTATTTAAGGTGACAGGTGTTATAAAGTGTCCTTAGTACAGATGTTATAGTGTTCATAAAGTGTTTATGAGTCCAACAGCAGAGGGGAAGAAACTGTTCTTATGGAGAGAGGTTCTGGTCCGTATGGACCGTAGCCTTCTGCCAGAGGGAAGTGGCTCGAATAGTCCATGTCCAGGGTGAGAGGGGTCAGCTGCTATCCGGCCTGCACGCCCCCGAGTCCTGGAGACGTACAGGTCCTGGAGAGATGGAAGGCTACAGCCGATCACCTTCTCAGCAGAGCGCACAATGCGCTGCAGTCTCTGTCTGTCCCTGGCAGTGGCCCCAGCGTACCACACAGTGATGGAGGAGGTGAGGATGGACTCAATGATGGCCGTGTAAAACTGCACCATCATCTGGGCTGGCAGCTTGGCTTTCCTCAGCTGCCGCAGGAAGTACATCCTCTGCTGGGCTTTCTTGATGAGGGAGCTGATGGTCGGCTCCCACTTGAGGTCGTGGGTGATGCAGGTGCCCAGGAAGCGGAAAGAATCCACAGTGGTGATGGGGGAGTCTGTCAGGGTGAGGAGAGGCAGGGGGGCTGTGACTTTCCTGAAGTCCACAATCATCTCCACTGTCTTCTGGGCGTTGAGCTCCAGGTTGTTGCTGCTGCACCAGGACACCAGCCGGTCCACCTCCCTCCTGTAGGCAGACTCATCGCCGTCCGAGATGAGCCCGATGAGGGTGGTGTCATCCGCAAACTTAACCAATTTCACGGAGTCGTGGCTGGAGGTGCAGCAGTTGGTGTAAAGGGAAAAGAGCAGGGGAGAAAGTACACAGCCCTGTGGAGATCCTGTGCTTATAGTCCGAGTGTCCGAGACATTCTTCCCCAGCCGCACGCACTGCCTCCGGTCCGTCAGGAAGACAGTGATCCACCTGCAGGTGGAGTCAGGCACATTGAGCTGGGCGAGCTTGTCCTGGAGCAGAGCAGGGAGGATGGTGTTAAATGCAGAGCTGAAGTCCACAAACAGGATCCTGGCGTAGGTTCCCGGGGAGTCCAGATGCTCAAGGATGAGGAATGAGGTAAAAGACAACTCTGTCGCTGCCCTGTGGTGCACAGACCCTGGCTCTTCTGCACAAACCTTGGATTTTTCCACTCAGCCAACCTCATTTCAAACTAAACTCTTGGTTTATTTCCATGGCCAGTAAAAATCAAATGACTTGAATGTCAGATGACGCTATTTGTGTTTTTTTCATGTTATAAATGTGTGCATTAAAAACACACTATGACACATGTTCTTGTCAAGCAAATGTAAAAAAAGAAGATCAGATCACTCACATTAGATGAACACAGTAGTACAATTATCTGATTTGAACTCCAGAAATCCATTAAGGCTAAAGGTAAGATTTTTGGTGTGAGTGTGTTATTGTTGTCCTGTTTCCAAACACACTGGGGGAGAGGTGTTGGTATATGGTATTTAGTATGGTATGTGAAGCACTCAAAGAGTACTGTGCTCTTTCACCGTGGCACACAAATGACTGGGCCTAAAAGAGCCTCTGCATATGCATAAGTTTCATTTTAAGATGTTTAACCGTAATTAGACGAAGGTTTAATCGTAACATAGCTGAGTAGTTGGCTGTTTTCATGGAACTATATCTAAGCCTAAATGTTCACTGACTGCAGTAAACTAGTAATTCCGCTTCAGCAAGAGGGATGCGGTCAGTGGCATGTGCGCGCGTGAAAACCCAACGTGTGTGCACGTGCACGTCTACCCCGCTGAGAGCCACTCTGCTCTGTGATGGAGGATGTGGGTTTTCACTAGAAAACTGAGTACGGCACAGCGACCTCTTTCGCACGACACGAAGAAGCAGTTTTTCAATAATGTGATTTTTTTGTTGCACTAAACACTAAGCACTGACCAGGCGCCGTACTGAGGACTTTTGGCTGTTGTCCCTCAGGTCACTGTCTTTGTTTTGCGCGCGTTTGGCATACGCGCAGTTGTATCTCCTGACGGGCACTCCATGCCATAGAGTATGAGTTGTTTTCCCTGCACAAGTATCTTCTTGCCAGACTATAATTCCTTGAAACGGCGACGTGACGCAGCTATTTCCCGTCTAGGCCCGCCCCGCTCGTGTCTGTGGCGAGGGGCAAAGCGCTGCTTCTCCGCTTTAACCAAGTAGCTCAAGTTTAGCCATTTTCCTCTAAAGTGGAGTTATTTGTGAAAATGGGGACCAGGTGAAGGAGTCCACCTGTCCGCGCGCCACCGCTCAGACGCAGGTAAGTGACGGTAAAGTGTGTCATTGTGGGAAAGGAGATTCCTATCGGACTTGAGGCTGAGGAGTGGGCGTTTTGTGGTGCGCTATCAAAACGAAACTCATGTAAAGTATGTGAAGTGAATTTAGTCATGAGGCGTTTTTCTTACAGGCCATATGTAAAACCCCAGCTGATATAAACTCATTACAGCTGTGTACGTGTTACTGTAACCTATGGGTGCTACATGGCAGTGGGGAAAGGGTAAAGCGGCCGAACCAGTGGCCCAGACAGCGGAGTATTGTGCAAGTGAAGCGCAGTGCATGTGACAGTGGCCTGTAATAGACTATGTTTTAACATTATTGACATTTATGGTATGTTTTTATTCTGGTTATAGCCCATAAAAAGCAGCAGTCAAAATATTTAGATCTACTCATTTGTTTTGCCCTAAACCCAAGCTCCCAAACTGAATTCCACATATGCAATTAGAGAGCCACATATAACAACTTAAGTGTACATTATGTATCTTTTCCGGTAGGAGGCCCATGGAGATGTTATTCCTTTCCTGAAATGTTCCACAGTATTGCATTAAACCTATCTGTCTTGTATTTATTCAATTACAGGTGTTTTTATTGCTGAAAAAAATACCCTGACCACACTTTCTTCCTGTGAGTGGGATCATGGAAACAGATGGGTTTAATGTCATACTGCATAAAATATTAGGCAAAACATTTACTTCTACAAAAAGACACCCAGAAAAGTTACATAGTGCATCTTTAATATTAGACAACATATCACACAGCTCTGTTCATTGTGGTTTTGGTGATCCGATGTCTAAATGTTTTGCAGGTTGCTTCGGATGGGTCATGGAGGTGCCGAGGAAGAACAGACATTTAATTATATCCACTGTGCTTCTCTTGGTGAGGAATTGACCCAAATACCCAAATATGACCCAGATAATCATGTTTAGGGTTTTACTCAGTGTTGTCACGATACTAAAATTTCAAACTTGATTTCGATACTAAGGAATAGACTCGATACCGTTTCCGATACCACAATCATACGTAATACTTGTTGTTCTGATACAGCTCAAGATACAAACGGCTTCTTCTTCTCTGGCTCTTGGCGAGGGCGGACGCGTTTTCTCTCCTCTCCTGCCCCTTATCTTTCCCTGCTCTGCTCTGCTCTCTGTCTTGTCTGGTCTAGTGTCTAGTCTTTTTCCCTGAGTGACTCTCCGCTCTGCTCTCCAAAACCAAATTTATTATGGATCTGATAAATTGGTCTCTGAACACTACTGACACCATTTTTTCAACAAGACAAGCAGGATCGGGCGAACCTGCCTGCCCTGCGGGAACTTACGCTGCTGGATACATGATGGACGGTTGGGACAAGTGGCGAGTTGTCTGTCTGGCTGCGCTTTCCGTAGAGGATATAGAAGATTTATACTTATTCGGAACCATGATTACAGGACTTTTGCTGATTGGATTAGGCGTGGCCCTGTCTTTCAAGAAAAATCAGAGCACCGAGGCAGCTGTTCAAAGCCCCACTTGGCTGCCCGGATTGATCGGAACGATGGGCAAAGCTGCCGATACTCAGACTGTGACTTTGAGCCGTATTATGGAAGGTTTGGCGGCCTCGCACCGCACTTTGGAAAAAACTTTGGAAAACATCTCGGAGAGGTTAGCGACTATGGATCGCAGACTGGATGGAACTTTGGCTCTAATTCGCAACAGGGAAAACATCTAGGAGAATTTTGGCTGCTCTGCATAGAGAGATGATGACCTTGAGACCAATTGGACAAACAAGAGCAGTGTTTAAAGAATTGGTGCAGCTGCTCGCTCTTAAACTATGACAACGCAATCTTATCTTTTGGCCTCCCCAAGCCGCACTGGTCACGACCAAGGCCGGGCTGGTGTCAAATCGGCCTGAGATTACAGCGGAGGGAGCCTGGCTCCTCTCCAACCCCCTCGCAGCTTTGTACCCCCGACCGGGTGGGCGGGTCCGTGTATAAGCGCCGTCATTGGATGCAGGATCCGGATGCTGTCTTGCCTGAGTTGGACTTCCTTACTCCTCTCCCCTCCCCTGTTGCTAGTCCTGTGTAATGTTTGTACTGTGTTTTGACTATGTTGCTGATGCTCGGAGGTGTTTTTATTTTGTGCACTCATTCCATATGATGCCCCTGTCAGGAGCATGGTCTGGGGTTGATTCACTTTTGTTTTTTCTCCTCCCCCCCGTCCTCATGTGATGCTGTATTTTGTTTATTTCTACTGGAATTTCCCCACTGTGGGACTAATAAAGGCATATCTTATCTTATCTTATCTTATCTTATCATTATAAGCTATTCAGGAAAGGTTAAAGGTGCACTGTGCAACTTGTCCTGTGGAGGGTCCGTCACCTGCTTGTCTCCATGGAGATGTGTTCCACAGTATGGCCATAATCTTCTGAATCTCCATGGAAACTTGCAAGCCAAATTACTGGTTAGATTTGTGGAGGGGTGACCCCACTCAGAGTAAGAATGGATGTTTTTTTAAGATATTTTTGAACAATAAATAACAGCTGTCATTGAAGAAATGCAAGACATTAGTTTAATACCATACTGTGGACAATTTAAACCAAAGCACTGACATCTCCATGGAGTGCAGGCCCCCTACAGGAAAGTTACACAGTGCACCCTTAATTTCGGTTCTGTGAATGTGACTTGTAATTCCTCTGTCGTCCAGGTACGACTATGTTCCACAGTGGTCCATGGGCGTTTACTAGTCTATGTGCTCTTATAGTTGTACTGATACAGCTCAAGATCATTCTAAAGTCTTCAGGAAAGGTTAATTTCTGTTCTATGAATGTGACTTTGTTAGTAGCTCAAATGAGTATCAAGTTTTGATTCTAGTTTTAGTATTGATTAATGTTTGATACTTTTGATTGGCTTCTGTCCCCTGATTGTGTTCACTTGTGTCTGTCACCAGTTCCTGTCCATTCCTACTGCTGTGAGCCAGTGTCAGGAGGGACGAGAGTTTCAAACAGAGGACAATATATGCTGTGACAGATGTCCTGTAGGTGTGTGGTAAAACTCCAACAAGAAGCTATCTCATCATTTGCATTTGGGATGAAAAACTGTACAAGACATCTTATTATTTTAATCACAATTATTCATATTGAAATAATTTTTGTCAAAGTTATTTAATACAATAGATTTATAGAGTGCCTTTTAAGATACCAAAGCACCCACCGTGCATGATTCATTCATTGACAGGAGCAAGGCTGCTAATCTTTGCCACCAGCCCCTCTGACCAGCACCAACACTTGCACACACACCACCCTCATACTAGGCAAGGTGGGTGAAGTGTCTTGCCTAAGGACACAACGAAAGAATTTTGTCCGAGCTGTCACCTCATGCACATTGTACATTTTAGGGTGCATTCCCACTTGTCCTGATTTGAGCCGATTTTGGTCCTGGTTCGATTTGGTCCAGGTTTAACCCTGTGTTTAGTCTTCGTTTACTCACACTTTTGATGTGATGCATGTGCAAGTGTGACCACAGCCTTTAACACATCCAGGTGCAGAAACATTTGCAAGGAAGCAAAGTGTATGTATATAGCACCTTTCACACACAAAGTCACAAAGTGCTTCACATCAAGAAGTTACAACACATAAAAATAACACACAATTACAATACAGTCAGTACAACAATATGGCGGTCATAGCAGCCCCTAAAAAACCGAATAATAATAATCTGAATTAAATGAACTCTTTTTGTCCTGTTCACAGGTTATAAGCTTGTGGAAAACTGCCATGGGCCAGGCTATAGGACCAACTGCACCCGCTGCCCCGCTGGACAGTTCATGGACAAAACAAACTACTTTAGGAACTGTTTCTCCTGCAGACGCTGCAAACGTAAGATCACATCACCAGAGGCTGGGGTCATGTGTCAAGCTAAAGAGCCTATAGTTTAAAGGGATTATATTGCACTATATTTTTAAATCTATGTTATAATGTTGTTACTTTATGAAAAAAACATACCAGAAGTTGTGTTTTGTTTCATTCACACATGTTTAACACACAAACGTTGCATATATAGCCTGAGTTCTTCTCTCAAACGGAAAACACTCACCTTCACCTTGTGATGTCATGTGGTAATACAGAGTCAAAGTGCTCCATTGTGTTTTTAAACTTCATACACCTTCACTAGAGTCATTTGGATGATTTCAACCCTAGAATTTCCAATCTCTACTGAACCAAAGGTAAAAGATAGCTGTTAACTACAGCCTCATGACATCACAAGGTGGAACAGAGCATTTTGAGCTTTGGAGATGTAGATCTTCAGTTTTGATAACTGACCCTCATGTTTTACTTTGTGGTATTCTCTTGTCCACAGCACATCTCTTTGAAATCAAAGTGTCAGACTGTCAGAAGCACAAGGACACAGTGTGCCGCTGCAAAGACGGATACTACAAATCCTACATAGACAACCGCACGTACGAGTGCCTCAAGTGCCCAGTCTGTAAAGAAAACGAACAACAAATCAAGAAATGTAAGAATGCAAAAAGAAATATCTAGAAGTTACTTAAAGGAACTGCATGTAGCCTGCACTTTTTTTTAAAAAAAGGTACTACAGTCACAACTGAACTGAACTGGTTTCATTCTCATATACTGCAGCAACAGAGGCACTGTTGGATAAGTGCAGGTGCCGGGGTTTATTGTGAGGATTCAGATTCAGATCAGAGAGAGGCATTTTAGGTTTAAACCAACTAGATTTTAGTCTTGAAACTGGCAACCCAAATGAGAGACTCGTGAGGCTCATTCTGTTTTCTGATTGGAGAATCTTCTAGAGAACTAAAACACCAAATTATAATATAAGTTGTCTTGGCCGTCACGTCCACTGTTTTTGTACAACAATAAATCAGCATTACAATTGTTGATTTGAACATGTTTACCTTATATCTGGGGACACAGATGGGTCATTTAAAATCAAAATCTTAGATACAGTTCCTTTAAATTAAGTTTATCTCTTGGGTATTTTTATTCGGATTTGTTTTACATGATGAACCTAAATTAATTAACATTTAGATGTTTCTGAGTTTGTTTCTAAGGCGAGACACTGCTAAAAATGTATTAAATTGTATTTATGCTTTCTTGTAGCTTACTGACTTATTTTAGAAGAAAAAAACTCATCAAAACAAATCATTAATGTTTTCTTTTGAGAATGAGGCATTTTGTTTAAAAATGTCCCAAATCTCATGTTTTTCTTGTAAATAAATCTGAATTATGGTTAGAGGCAGGTGTAAAATTCTTAGTTCATTTTGTTCACATATTAGATGCATAAATAATTAATACAAGGATTCTGGATATTTCATTTAGTGTGTGAGTAAATGTGTTGAAAAGTTGTTTATGAATTCAGATTTTGCGTCAAAAAAGCAAACTGACGTAGATGTAAACATTTAATTTAGATTTATGAATTGGAAATTCTCAAATGCAGATGAATATTACACACTGAAGTAATTTTAACCCTTTTCTGGCTCTGTGTGTTTCAGGTACTCCCGACTCAAAAACTGTCTGTGAATGTAAAGAAAACTACTACAGAGTGAAGAACGAGTGTCTGCCCTGCACCGGGTAGGAAGTCTTTAGTCATGTAACCTTATTTGGTTTAGTCTATTTTAGGTGCTCCACTGGGGAAGTGTGTTGGACCACTTAACATTATAATTCCATAACTGTCAGCAATAAAAAGTGACAACTAATCAACTAAAAATATATGTTTTTATATATAATAAAAAATCCTCAGCACTAGATAATTATATGTAACATTTTAGCTTTAGTTCAGTTCAACTTTTTTCTTTTTTTAACCTTTGTTGACACATTACATTAGTTGGTTTCAGTTTCATTTTTTCCTCATTTCCTGAAAATGTTTTTTGGTATGTGGACTAAACCATGTAGGATTATGCAAAAATGTGTATAGGTCAGACATATCAAATTTTGAAGATAAATAATTGAGTTTTGACTAACTTAATCACTGAACTACTCCAGCCAACATATACATGCATGTTTTTACAGTGCATTGTAGGATATGTAGTTGAACACAAAGTTTCACCTCTCTGCTGCACTTCTGTTTATCTCTTCCTCTCACATTGTTCTGCTTCCTTCTTTAGTGATGAACATTTCCCTCTTTTTCACAGTTGCACCAAAGACTGCTCAGCCCACTGCCCCAAAGATCAGCCGAGCATAGGTAACTCGAATGGGCCACACTTTTAAAAGCCTCTAAACCAAAACTCTAAATAGTTTTTTGACTTATTTTCAATCCAGTTAAAGGAACCATATGTAAGATTTTGATTTTGAATGTCACAAACATGACCTATATGTCTCCCCAAATGCAACGTAAGCATGTTCAAATCAAATGTAGGTTTTACTGTTAACAATTAAAATACTGATTTATTCAAATTACAAAAACATTGAACATGATGACCAAGTTGTTTATACTATAATTTGTTTGTTTTTTTGGCCCTCAAGATGATTATCCAATCAGAAAGCAGAATGAGCCTCACATGAACAAGCTGAACACTGTTGGTTTTTACCTGTTTTCTTGTTTTATAACACAATTGTATTTATTGCATTTATCATGTTATTATGCTTTTTAGTCATTTTAAATGTGTACAGCATTTTTAAATGTGCTTTATTAATAAACCTTTACCTTGACCTTTGACCAGGTTCAGTTCAGTTTAAACCCAAAAGGACTCTGATCTAAATGGTGTCTACCTAAACCCCAGTACCTGCAGCCAATCATTAATCAGTGTTATAAAGCTGTTTCCTCCTCAAAAACATACTTGCACTTGTGTTTTGTTTCATTCACACATGTTTAACCCTTTATTATTAGTCTGTGTATACTTCCAAAGCTCAAAGTGCAGTGGTGTTCAAGTTAACAGTTACCTTTTACCTTTTGATTATTGTAGTGAAGGTGTACGGAGTTTAAAAACACAGTGGAGCACTTCCTGTATTACCACATGACATCACAAGGTGGATCAAAGTGTTTTCTGTTTGAGAGAAGAACATAACCTAAATATGCAGGATTTTTGTGTTAAACACGTGTGAATGAAACAAAACACACCTGCAGGTCTGTTTTTGATGAGGAAACAACATTATAACAGATCAGAAATGGCGTAAATGGACTCTTTAAAGTACAGATCTAAAATATTTTCAAGTAAAAGTAAATAAAATCAAATAAAATAATGCCTCACACTTGTATGGCCTTTTACAAGACAGAGAATGGTCTCTCTGTGGTGTTTTACAGTAAATTGTTGTTCTAATGCAGCTCTAGATCTCTGTGTTCAGTAGTAGCTGTACCACCAATGCATTATAATGATTATTATTCAAGGTCAACTAATAATGTTCTTTTACAAATACATTATGTTTTGAAATTACTTCAACAAAACACAAGGAAGTGACTGGTCTATTTCAGTGAACTGTATTTTAAAGGCTTTTTTATAGACTTAGACTGATCCACAAGGGAAATTGTTTGGACACAGTAGCTGACACATCACAATATATTACAGTAACAAAGAGTAAAAATATAAATGGTAATAATAAATTAAAAATAAGAAGCAAACATAGCAAGAGACTGGTGTCAAATATGGCATAATTATATAAATGTATATGTACAGGTAAAAATAAAATACAAATATATCTCAGCTATATTAAAGAGGTCGTAAAGAGAAAACAACTGGTACAACTTATAAACTTATATAACTGGTATTTGACAGTAAAGATTGTTGAATATGCAATGCTAAAGGTCTAAATTAGAAGCCTACAGTCTATGCATTAGTATCATTATAATTAAAGGTAATCTATGTTTTCTTTCACAGTTTTTCCAGACACAAATTCCTTTCTCATAAATGTGATCTCTGGAGTGTCCGTGGCTGTCATATTCACACTGGTGCTGGTGGTCATTGTTACACACTTTGCTACAAAACGTCAGACTACAAGAAGGCTGCTGTCCTCCTCTCAGTGTAAAGAGACTCCACAAACATACGAGGTTTGATTTGGATTATTATTGGATCATGTTTTCCTCAATAGAACAATGTGTTTTTATCTATGTTTTCATTCTCTCTGGGCACTTGGGATTTTAATGCATTTACATGAATTACTTTTTAACATTTAATTGCTCAAAATACCTAGAAAAACACCCATTTCTTCTGTGAACAAGGTCTTCTCTCCACAGATCTGACCTGTAACTTAGTCTAATCTTGTCTCCGTTGAGAGCTCATTGCGTTGCTTGGTATGTTCCACAGTATAGCTTTAAATGTCTTGATCAAAAGCTGATGCAACCATGCTGTTACAGGTCAGGTCTGTGGAGAGGCTTTTTTTGTATTTTTGAGCAATTTAAACACTTGTTATTGAATGCCATAACGTGGAATGTAAAGCAATGGCATGTCCATGGAAATGACTAGGTGGGGTACCTTCGCTCAGAAAAGTTACACAGTGCACCCCGTTAAAAATCAGTATTTGTCTGAAAATGTGGTTTCCAAAAACGTTCAGTGTTTTGTTTGTTCTTTGATCGACAGGAGCTCACAGTCCATTGTGAGGAGCCTTTAACCCAGTGTCTTCAGTCTCAGGCAGCGTCCCCCAGTGCGATGAACCAGGAGCTGTCCAACCTGCCCGACTGTGTCCCCCTGGAAATAAAGAGTAAGACGATTCACACATGTTTTAATCACAAAATGTGGATGCCCATAATCAGAGATGGAAGAAGTGGTCACAGGTGTATTGGTGCCAGTATTGGTGGTTTTCAGATTCTTGAATATGATGACGAGGGGCAGTTTTAACTATTGATTACATGTGTTTTACCAGGAAATAAATTCACAAATGCTGAACCTGGTATTTTCAGTTATTTACTAAACCCAAGAGCTCACTGTATTACAACATAATTTTGCATTTTAACATTAATTGTGGCTGCCCCCATCTGTATTAATTAATAATGGCCTATAAAATGTTGTGATCATCTGAACCCCAGGCCGTATGCAGTGGTTCAAATTTAAAGTTCAACGTTAATTTTATTGTCATTTTCTTCACATGTACTAGACATACAAAAAGTGCATGACAGGATTATCTAATTTTGACTTAATTTGGTGCGATAATACCTGTTGTTAATATAAATTATAGTTTTACACCAACCAAGAAGAAATTTGTGAAGAAAATTTTAAAATTATGTTGAAAGTTACAGGAAGTAAAGAGTTCTGTTTTAGAGAGTCCCATTTTAACGACGTCACATTAGGAGAAATCTATCCAAAAGTTTGACACAATTTACACACAAGACACGTTTTTCCAATACTTTACATTATTTAAACAAAATAAATACAGGTATTTTTTCTGTTTTATTTGTCAGATAATCATTTCTGTGTACGTTAGAGGAGTTTTGCCTTAGCATGATGTGATCATTTCCCACCAGGAAGTAAAATTAGAAACCTAAAAATGGCCAAACTGGGTAAAAAATGTAAGCAAAAGCAAAAATCCTATATTTCTTATAAAGATCTTAACTGTTTTAGTAAAATGTGTACTCCAACCTGTCACCTGTCTGTGGAAATGTGTAACAAATCGATTAATCAGTTTCTAACACCGCACAATTGGACCTCTGGATTCAAGAATAATTTTGATCTTTAGTTACAGGTCTAATGTAAAAAGGCAGTTTTTTCTAATTATGAAAGTTGTATTTTTATTGTTTTTTACTGTGCTAATAGTGATTTATGTAGATTTTTATTGCTTATGGTTGCTCCTATATGTTTTTTTTTATTATTATTATTATTATTATTATTATTATTATTATTATTATTATTATTATTATTTAAAACAACACAGATACGTTTTATGTCATTATGTGTAATATTATAGCCAAAGGAACAACATTTCCAGGCCAAATAAGAGTCAAACAAACTTGACAAGCTTTTCGTACAGTCTGTTTCTTGGCTAAAAGTTACATGGTGGGACTTTTAATTATTTACACATTTCTACATTACATTTTCTTTAAAATTTTTAGTCTATATTGCACCGTATTATGAAGCACTCTTGAGTAATGGTGACTGCATTTGTTTGTTATTGTTTATATTTATTTATTTAAAGGGCTCATATTACACTATTTTCTAATCTGTTATAATGTTGTTTCCTCTTCAAAAACAAACCTGGAGTTTTGTTTTGTTTCATTCTCACACGCTTAACACAAACTCTGCATATTTAGGCTGAGTTCTTCTCTCAAACTGAAAAGACACTGAAAACAAAATGCTCTGTTCCACCTTGTGATGTGGTAATACAGGAAGTGCTCTACTGTGTAAACACAACTCCGGGTATGTTTTTGATGAGGTGACACATTATGACATGGCCTAAAGCGAGTCAGTTTTGTATAATATAGGACCTTTAAACATTTCTACATATTTTTCCTTACTGATCATTATTTATTTAATTTTTTAAGGATTTATTAATTGTGTTGTTTTTGTTGTTTTGCAGTGGCAGAGGTGATCTACTCCCTGTTGGATCTCGTGCCCGTGCTGCAGGTCAAACAGTTGGTGCGTTCTTTGGGGGTCAGTGACACCGTGATCGAGCACGCTGAGCTGGACCACCGCTCGTCAAAGGAGGCCCACTACCAGATGCTAAGGGCCTGGGCGGAGCAGCGCAGCGTCACCTGCCGAGGGGGCGGACAGGTGCTGCACCTGCCACAACTGCAAGAGCTGCTGGACAAACTGAGACTGATGCACCTGGAGCAGACGGCACAGGAACTCGAGACAAAGTTTAATCTTCTGTGAATTTTTTGACACACTTCAGCACAGAGCTCATGATCAAAAAAACCCACATTATGCTTTAACCTTTTTAAAGGTGCACTATGTCTCTATGGAGATGCTATTGCATTGCCTAGAATGTTCCACAGTTTGGCATTATCTATTTCTATGGACTCAGAGTCAAGCAGGTGATGCCATCAGACTGAGTTATACGTCAGATCTGTGGAGAATGTTTTTGTATATATTTTTGAGCAGTATAAACACCTGAATTAATGCAATATGGGTAAGTATAATGCCATACTATGGAACATTTCAGGCAAAGCACAGCAATAACATCTCCATAGACAAGGCAGACCTTCGACCAGAAGGGTTATTAGTGCAGCTTTACATACTTTTGTGCACCTTAGCCTTTGTATTTTTTATATTTTTTTTGTATATGAGAATGTAAAAGTCAATAGAGAACTTAATACTGCCATAACTACAGTACATCTTAGACCAGGGGTGTCCAAACTTTTTTCATCAAGAGCCACATATCTAAACACAGACGAAGCAGAGGGCCGATCGAGGGCCATAGACTGGTGCTCAGTACAGTGAATAATTTAAATCTATGCATGTTTAACACGTTAGAATGAGCTGTCAGTCCTTTATTCATGCTAAGATCCACAAAACCACACAATAAATATTAAATATTGTGTTATCAAGGTAGATTTTCAAAAACTTGCAGTCAAAACTTGGAGTCAGAACTGCTCAAGGTAATTTGGGCCAATTCACCTGGAAGCCTGAGGGCCAAGAAAAATTTGTCTGAGGGCCGCATTTGGCCCATGGGCCATAGTTTGGGCATGCCTGTCTTAGACAGTTACTGCGCCCTCTGCTGGCTGGCAACAATGTTGGCTTTAAAGCAGCTTAAAAAGAATAGCTATTATCATTTTGCACATTTCAGATCAGATCAGATCAAGGTTGGGAATGGACTTTAAAAACATGGAGGAGCACATCTTCGCAGGGATTGCTCAAACATGCATTAATGAAACAAAACATAACTTCAGTCCAAGTTAGGTTTTTTTTTCTTTTTTTTTTTGTTCGTTTTTTTTCTTGGAACATTATTGTAACATGACTGAAAATGAAGAAGGGTCAGCATAATCCAATAAGACAAGTACTGTTTAAAAAGCTGTTTTATTGTGCACAACCAGCATTCTTATGCAGTAGTCCTACAATTCTGCTGTAAAGGAGTTAAATACTGCGAATAGGACAAGATAAGGACACATTACACTGTTTGATTATCTTCCTTAGATGCAAAGAACTGTTACTTTTGAAAACAGATTATATATCAAGTTAGGCGAGGGTTCGGATTTGGCATGGGTTCAGTTGGTCCTGGTTTGAGCCTGGTTTAGTCCTGGTTTACTCCAGGTTCAAATTCAGGTTTCGTTCCAGTTTCAGTGCGGTGTTTGTGAATGTGGCCTTAACGTAATTCGTGCACAAGTGAATCAAGATGTGAAAGAAACCGCTGTGTCTCGCTGTAGTATATTTGTGGGTAATCTTCATAGGTTTTGACTTCCTGTTTATAGGTGCCATTTTGAGCTCATTTCACCTTTCAAAAGATGTAATATTTTATTTTTAATAGTTAATTGCCATGCCAACGGTGCTAATTTTTCCTCACTCTGAAGAGTATTTATCCAGCAACAATTCAATATTTTTGAATGGACTCATTGCTTCTCTGTGTAATCCAGCTCGTTCCTCTTATTGGTCAGTCTCTTTTATGATGAGTGACAGGTGGAGTTAACCAATCACAGTGAAGCATGGACACTACTTTAGCGACCTCTTATAGCCAATATAAACTCAGGATTTCAACATTATGCTTTTAAAGATTATATATTTTGCAACCCGCCTATACTATTGTAATGTATTTTAACTGACTGCTGTAAAATAACTGGATTTTGTAGTCCTCTTTGACAACTGAAATACCCCTCTTTAGGATTTCCACAGTCTAATTTGCATTCCTTTAAGCCCCATCATCTAAGCATTACACATATTGCAGACGAAAACAGCAGGACACACCTATTTCGTCTCTGCCAGGAACTTAAGACCAGTCTCGGCTTGTTAGTGAATCACACGTAGTCAAGCACAAACCATTTTTATCACTTTTATAATTGTACAGTGTTAACGAGTGTTGTATTGTAATCCTACTGTAACAGAGACATGTATTCCACCAGCAAAGATCAATTTTATATTTTGTGATTTCTTGAATAAATGTATTATTATTACATATGTTTCTATATTGTGTTTTTAGTGCTGTCTACTCACTCTATCTATATAAAATTGTAAATCTTTCTGTACATACCTAGAAATAGTTGACAGCTTGACATGATTATAAGGCTAATGAGCGTTTTATGATTTTAGTGTGACATAAACAGGCTTGAAGAACCACATTCCACTTAATCGTCACGTTTATTAAACATTGTGGGATTATATTTAGTCTCGTCTATATAATTTCCTCATTGCAAAGCGACCCAAATAGCCTACTCTATGCCAGTTGTGGACTGTAACAAAGTACAAAAGTAAAAGTACAATTAATAGGCATCTGTGCTTTACGTAAGTACATTTTACACTACATACTTTTTACTTTTACTTCACTATTTTTAGACCATGCATCTGTATTTTCTATTCCACTACATTTTAGACCTGGACTGAAAAGTAAAAAGTACTTGTCTTTATGAAATTTATTTTTAGCACATTTAATTTTAGCAAGCCAAATACACAAAAACAGCTAGAAAAATTAAGAAATTGATTGAATCACTTAAAGTCAGCAATTCAGAACTACATTTAATGCATTAATTGTTCTAAAAAAAATCGCTGCAAAATACTTTTTACGCTGAAAGTACATTTTTAAACAGGTACTGTAATAGTTTTACTTAAGTAAGTTTGTTCCATACCTTTACTTGAGTAATCTTTTGCCCCTGTATCTGTACTTTTACTTAAGTAACAAAATTGAGTACTTCATCCTACTTTGACAACAATAGGGTCTTCCTTTTTGTGCATTACTTGGATTTCAGATTATAACTTTCTACAAACCAAACCATTCATTTTTAATTGACATATGAGGCAGGTAATGTCTAATATGTTAGAGGTAATATGCAAATGTTGTGCCGAAGTTGAATACATGCAGTAATGTAACACGCCACAAGCAAAAATGATGAAATATTTCTGTGTTTTACTTGAGGATATTTCTTAAATAGGTTATATAGGGCCTAGTCTATACTGTCAAACATACTGTCTCCAAACAATGTAAACTGGGAACCCCATTTCTTCCTATTTAGACACAAATAAGGACTACTATCTAAAAAAATCTTCAATATATACCCTGTCGTTGGAAATGCCATTGAAACTCCCTCTCCACGAAATTGGGTAACTACTTCCTGTTTTAAAATAGGACCAGGCTTTATAAATCTGAAAACCACCCCATTTTGAAACAATATTTGCTGAGCAGCCTATTTTTAAATGCCAATCAAAACCACCTCTCCACTAAATTGTGTAACCTGGCCGCTTCTTTCTGTTTGCCTAATCAATAATAAGCCTGATTAATGACAAAACTGGGCCAGAACAGGAAAGAAATCTGTCAGCACTTCTGGCACCTCTAAGTATTTAACTAACCAACCACGCTCCTTCTGTTTCCCCGGCACTAGGCACTGATTTGAGGCCGGATCCGGTTGTTCCTGTCGGGCGGGTTGTTACGAGTGGGCCGGGCGCAGGTGAAAGCGCAAAGAGGGCGGTACCGCCCACAGCCACCCGTGCGCCGAGAGCGACGCGCCAGGCTGGAGCAGGAGGTGGAGAAGAAGAGAAACCAAACATGATCGAGTAAAACAAAATGGATCCAACCAAGAACAGGTAAGAGACTTTTTGATGAAACTTAGAGTGAAATGAGTAGAAAATTAAAGTCCTATATTTAGGACTTTAAGTTTTGTTGACTACCTGTGCAAAAAGTTACGTCCACACACGTTAACTTTCTTCTGTTTACGTTTTAAAGCACTGATTGATTGACAAGACAAAAGCAATCTAAGCCTAGTTTTTCTTTTTAAAATCATTATCTTCTTTTAAAAGTATTAGTAGTAGTGACAGGACTTGTAGGCTAATGCAACATTTTTATTTAGGCCAATTTCATTTCCAAATTCTTCTAAAAATAATAATAATAATTTATTCATTGTTACTATAGATTAGACCTATGTTTTATTGCTTGAAAGTACTTCAAGTTTGATTAATACAATTGTATATGTATACAGATATTTTAAAGAAATTGTACTACCTGTGTCTTGAGAGCTAACCAATTTAAGCAGTTGAAGCAGTGATTTAAAAACAAGCCTATTAAAAAACATACCTTTTTTTAAACACAAAATTTCATTATGTGTGTATAGTTGGATTATTGCTAGTGAAAGGACTTGTAAACATCGCTGGCTGTGATGAAAACCATTGCCTCCGTCCTTTGAAGTTTGCTGTCTCATTGTTGAGTTTACCTGTTTACAATGGGAAGCTGAACTCTTAATATTTTACCATAAAACATTTTTATTTTCTGTTTTGTTCCTGAATATCGACCATTTTGAACAGATATTTTCATTGAGACAGAGAAGCTCCCTGAGAAAGCGCCGCATTCTTGGTGTAACTTTACTTATCTACATGTGTCAGAGGCCGCTGTCTGTCAGGTGATGTCAGGTGAAGGATGTGGAACAGAGATTTAAACATGTGAAACTCTCTGATCCTGTACAGAGGTGCTGCTTTCAGATGGGGGGCTGCAGGAAACATGAAGTAGGCCTAGTTATGTTGTTTTTGAATAATGTTTGGCCTCTTGACCTAGTGTGTGTGACAGAACTTTACGTCTGATTCCATTTCAAACCATAGTCCACACTTGTACCTGTCTTTATTTATTGCACAAAATTGAGTCTTGTGAGCTTTAAGCCATGTTATAATGCTGTTACGGCTTCAAAAACATACCTAGAGTTGTGTTTTGTTTCATTCACACGTGATTGAGTAATCCTTTGTTATTAATCTGTCTAAAGCTCAAAATGCTTTGTTCCACCTTGTGATGTCATGTAGTAGTAGTTTTCAAGGTAACAGTTCCTTTTACCTTTAGTTCAGTAGAGATTGGCAATTCCAGGAGTGTTTTCTGTTTCAGAGAAGAACTGAAACAAAGCACAACAAGTTTTTTTCAAAAGTACTACAACTATTATCATCTACATCTAGCCTACATATTTTCTTGTGTTGTTTCTTATCTCATTACTGAAACAGAAATCAGATTATGACCAAGTAAACTGAATTATCTGTTTTTACTGCATTTCTGGTCATTTTTCACTTTTTCTGAGATATATTATAATATGTATTGGGCCAAAGTGTACGTTCAAAATGTGTGTGTTAAAGCAGCAGAAGAAGTTAAACGTGATGCAGGACAATCTGACTTAGATCTGTATTGAAATGCTGAGGTTCCTTCAATGGATCAGGAAGTTGCTCCTCAAGGAAATGCTGATTAAATTTTTGTACAGATCTTTAATTTTATGTGTAAACAAAGAAGCAGTGGGTTAGTGGTTAGAGCGTGCATCCATAGACCTTAAGTTTGGCAGTTCAAATCTACTCTGATCTGTGCCCATCACCTCAGACTATGGGGTAAATGAATACTGTGTCTGGAAAGGTGCACGAAAACAAAAGGGTTATTAGTATTTTCTTAGTTTGTGCAGTTCCGTATACACAACTTATGGAGACAAAACGTACATAGGTATACACAGTGGATACATTTACATGGACGGTTAAAATCTGATGACTAGAATAGTCAGATCACTCAATAATTAGTGTGTGTTTACAGCACAAAAGAAACCTGATCATTAAAAACACGTGGTGACACTTGTCAGTTCATCAATGGATTTGTAGAGTAACTGTTGTATTTGGAAGTCAAATTACATTGAATTTTAAAATAAAATGTACAGCTTTAACATTTTCTCTTTTATTTTTGTCTTAGCCACATTAGTTTGCCTTTTTTGCATATTTGTGCTTGTCAAAACCTGCACAGTGTGAAGAATGAACAGAAATAAATCCAATCACTCGTATCAGATGTAATTTGATACATGACATTTTAATATTCAGATAATGATCAGATTTCTGGTGTCCATGTAAACAGACTGTGTTTATTACAGGAGTATTTGGTGTTGGCTTATGTCACTGGACCTGCCTGGAATCCAACAAACTGAAACAAGAGGTTCACTCCTTAAAATGTTCAGCAGAGAAATCCAAGATCAGTCCAAATAATGCAAATAATTACCCCCTCCTCTTCACTTCTTAAGTGTATTAAATATCTTCATCCTTGTTGAGAGTGAATGGAACTGCATGTAGCCTGTGCTCTTACAGTACTGAACCTGGGTCACAGGAGTCTTAAGGAAACATACTAGATTTCCCACTTCTGAGTATATGCACTGAATGATTTGCTGCAGGTTCTGGCATTTAGTGTTGATTCAGATCAGACATTGTTCAAAGTGATTTCAGGTTTAAACCAACTGGATTTGAGCATTGAAACTGGTGACCACATGTGATACTTAATTTGCTTTATGATTGGATAATCGTCTTGAGAACCAAAATACAATATCTATACACGACATAAAGGACTTGGCCATCATGTCTAATGGTTTTTGTAACTAACAGTAAATCAGCATTACAGTTGTAAAGTAAAAGCTAGGGCTGGGAAAAATCAAGAGATCGTGAAACATTCTCATTGTCTAATCATCAATGATTTAGTCGGGGTTTGAATCAAGAGGTCTTCAGACAAAACATTTGGTTTGGAGCAGAGTTCAAACTCTGGAGGGAAAATGTTTTGTGTTCTATGGTACAGATTGGCATATAGTATTGATTCCCTGAGCATAAACAATACAAAGAGCCATTTTTATTTTATTTTTAGAGACTAAAAACTAAAACTTGCATGCAGTTCCTTAAATGCTGGGCTGATGGGTGCTTTATCTTATCTCACACAATATCACGGTGGCCTGCTGTTCATTCATTAGAGAAACCAGGAACACATTGTCTTTAACAGTAAAGGTAGTTTCCTGATTTAAAAAAAATGGTAAACTTTTGTCCAATCTTTTGTTTCGGGTTAGAGATGGTTCTCGTTTATAGCTGTAAAAAGGGTAGAGAGTTTATCCACAAAGGTAATCACCAAAATACCACCAGACTGTGCAGAAAAAGCTACTTATGCATCATTATTGTTTGTACTTATAACAAAGTACAATATAATAGTTGTTTAATACTAACATTATAATAACCCATTGTATTTTAAAACTGTCAGCCATTTTATTAATTACTGTAATATTATCATTCACAATCATTTTGACTATGAAATTTAGTGGTCCATTGACGTTAATAGTCTATGTGCTCTTATATTTGTTCTGATTCAGCTCAAGATACTTCCAAAACTATTCAAGAAATGTTCTTTTCTGTCCTGTGAATGTGACTTCTTAGTATCGATACCTGCTCAAGTGAGTATCTAGTTTCGATACTAGTTTCAGTATAGATTAGAATCTGATTTTCAATACTTTTGACAACCCTACAACACGTCTAAATATAGTCCAATGTCCATTTTCTACACTGAGCTTGTTGCTTCAAAAGAAACAGGTCTCAGATAAAACATGTCCCATTAAAAGTCCTGAGCAAACACTTGGCATAACCTCAGACACACCTTTGCTTTGAGCTCACAAGTCAAACAATGTGAAAACCACTGGCACAGATAGAGGACATGCTTTTCAGTGCGCTGTGGTTGTGCCTTCATCTTCTAAAGCTAAAGACTGGTTTTATTCTAAGACTTTAATTAATAAAATCCCTCTCTATTATACAGTTTAATCTTGTTTTTTTGTACCCTGTGACCTGGAGCTATACAGAATGTCTTAAATACTGATGTCGATCCTGCTGTTTTTCATTCTCCTGGTTTGGTCCTGGTTTAGTCTAACTTTTTTAATGCATGCATAAGTAATCCGTATTTAGTCCTGGTTTAGACTGGGTTAAGACCTGGTTTAGTCTTGGTTTAGACATGCTTTAATCTTCCATTTTAGAGACCTTGCTCATAAATTGTTTTAGTTCTGGTTTGGACCATCTCCTCGTCTAGGTTCCTCTTTTGGACCTGGTTTAAAAATGATTTAGTCCATGTAATTTAAACATGGTTCAGATCTGAGTTAGTCTTGGTTAAGATCTGGTTAAGATATGGTATAGTCCTTCTTTAGACCCAGTTTAGACATGGTTTAGTCCTGGTTAAGTCGAGATTTAGTCCTGGTTTAGACCTGGTTAAGTGCTAGCTTACGTCTTACCTTTTGCTCAGGTCTGATTTGTATATGTTTTAGTCCTAATGGTCATGATTCAGACCTGATTTGGTTCTTGTTTGGACCAGGTGTAGATCTGGTTTGGACCTGTTTTACACCTGGTTTAGTTCTTGTTTAGACCTTGTTAAGTTCTTGTTTAGACCTGGTTTAGTCTTTGTTTAGACCTGGTTTATACCTGGTTTGGACTTTCTTTAGAGCTGGTTTGGACCTGGTTTGGACCTGGTTTGGACCTGGTTTGGACCTGGTTTAGTCCATACAGTCACATACATTATACCTCTGAGATCTTCATGGTTCTCGTGCTTTATCCTCTTCAGCCTCTCCAGGGCTCCTCATCTGAATGGATCTGTGAATGGCTCTGCTCTGGATGATGGGGTGGATCCTTGGAGCGTGGAGGGAGAGAAGCAGAGGAACGGTGAAGGAAGAGAGATCCCCGGAGACGTGTCTCCCGCTGCTGTAGAACCCACCCTCCACCACCGGGGGTCAGCAGAGAGCTACAAGAAGTTCTACAGCTATCAGGCACGTGTGAAACTGTTTTTTGAATGAAATATCCAAACAGAAAATGTGTTAAATGTTTGTTAGAGATTGAGACCACAAAGTCACTGTATTAATCTTCCGTCTTAAAGTTCCACAGTATGGCATTAAACCTATCTATTGTCTTGCAGTTATTTTATACAGTTATAGGTGCTTTTATTGCTAAAAAAAAAAACAAAAAACCTTTCATTTGTACTTTAAGTGTGGTTGCTTCTCCACGGATCTGACCTGTAATTTGGTCTGAAAAGCCAGAAAAGTGCACATTTAATATAAACTTGTGGATCATTAATATAAAGTTATTTTTAAATGTATGTTCTGGCTATTTTCTGTTTACTTGATTTCTTGGTACCACTTTATAATAACTACACCTTAATTAACCTTAATAAAGCTTAATAAAGCAACAAAGACTGAATTCATAATGATCAAATAGTTTATTAAGAAAGATTCAGGCTTAGTAACTACTTAAAAAGGGAAGAATTTTCCATTATGAATTAAATCTTTGTTCCTGCTTTATTAAGCCTATTAAAAGTATAGTTATTATAATATGAAGCATTACATTTATAAAATGTTAGATTTATTTAAAATAAAAAATAAAATCAACATTCTGATTTGGATAAACTCTACCCACAATCCTTAGGCCTTTATTATCTAACCAGAAGTGTGTTTATTTTGTTTATCCAGAGGCGGACCAAGCAGAAGGTGGTGACGGACTTTGCCACCGTGAGCAAAGGGACGTCTGCAGCGACCAAACCCAGAGCAGCTCTCAGACAAGTGCTGTTTAATCAGTCGGACAAGAACCAGACTCCAGAGGTACTGCCCTGCCCCACCTGCCCCACCTGCCCCTCCTTCTGCCCCTCATGCTGGTTTAGACTTAGTTTAGTCATAGTTTAGACATGGTTTACTCATGGTTCTGTTCTGGCTTTGTCCTTTCTCATCCCTTCGTGTAGACCTGGTTTAGGTCTGATTTAGTCCAGTTTAGACCTGGTTTAGACCTGGTTTTGGTTCCTCCTCCAGCTCCTGCTCCGTGCCAACGTGCTCTTGCAGATTCAAACATGTTCTGAGGTGCCACTCAAACAACCTCTGCCAAACCTCTGCTTCTCTAGTTCAGCTAATTTTCCCTTTGTTTGAGGTTTTATCTGCGGTCGTGTTGTCATGATATAAAAATGTCAGTTTTCAATACTAAACTGACAGATATCTCAATCATAATAAAAACACTTGTTAAATCATAATATTTTCTTTCATATTACCATGTGGTGTTAGATCTGTGTAATCCCTCAGTGGTCCAGGTAGGTCCCATAGTGGTTCACGGACACATACTAGTCCATGTGCTCTTATACTTGTTGTGGTACAGCTCAAAATCCTTCTAAAGTTATTCAGGAAAGGTTCTGTTCTGTCCTGTGAATGTGACTTTTTTAGTAGTGATACCTGCTCAAATGAATATCTGCTTTCAATACAAGTTTTAGTATCGATGAATATCTGATTTTCAATACTTTTGCCAACCTTAGTCCAAAGTCATAATAATACTAAAGTTTCAAATCCCATGTATGTTGAGACAAGATGCAACCTGAAATGCAGTGGTACAAGATTCATTCAGAAAACAAACTACTGCTAAGTCTGAAACAATGGATTTGTGGGGGAGTGTTTACCCATAGTGTTGTGCCCTGGGGCAAGACATGTCAACCGTTTTGGAGACAAGAAGAGAAGCTAGAAGATTGTGCACACGTTTGAAGAACAGTTTTCCATGAGTTTACATTTTAAGTATGAACAAAAAGGATAAATTGCTGGTGATTTATGTTTCTTTTGGAAGTCATAGTTTGAAAAAATAGCGCAACACTGACAGCGTTAAACGTGCTTTGTGTAACTTTTTCAGTGATTTTCTCCATGGGGATGTTATTGCTTTGGCTGAAATGTTTCACAGTATGGCATTAAACCTTTCTATCATCATGGAAACCAAACCAGGCCAAGTTACTGGTCAGATCTGTGGAGAGGCGACCTCGCTCACAGTCAGAATGCCTGTTTTTCTAGGTATTTTTCAGCAATAAAACCACCTGTAATTGAATACATATAAGATAGATCTGTTTAATGTCATATGGTGGAACATTTGAAGCAGAACAATGACTTATCCATAGAAATAAGAAGGTGACTGAAAAGTTACATAGTGCACCTTTTAAATAGCAATAAATGAACAACTGTAAGGCCTAATTGTGAACTTATTTATGTGCTATAAATTAAATCAAATATATCATTCTTGTGGATCCAATCTTGTCTGATATTATTCGTTAGTCGATTTGCTTGTTTCCTTCACTGCAGTCACACTTAAATCTCGTAAACCTTTTTAATAAACTGAGGCAGACTGCCAACTGTAGGATCGGTGACATGCCCAAAGGCAACACAACAGTACACAATAAATTCTGGTAGAACTACTAACCTTTGAGTTTGTGGGCAAGAATCTCTACCAACTCCTCACCAAAAATGTTCAAAATAATTGAGTTTGTGTAACATTTGTGCAGGTGCCCGGTCAGCTGGATCTGCTGAAGCACAACCTGGAGGCGTTCACGGTCCCTGTGAGCCTGAGGTGGAGATGGGCTGAGGAAAATCAGGGCACGTCTCTGGAGAGTAACTGGACTGACATCGTGCGCTCACACTCAGTAAGCTCAGCAAGATGAACAAAGTATATAAGTACTGAAGCGTCAAATGTGGTAAAGAATTCTGCTGAATTTTGGTCAACAAAAATTTACCGAATCAGCTACTGAATAATCTATGTAGTTATTTTTGTTTACATATTTTTGTTTGCTTAAAAGCGTGAGCATGGTGTCGCCATGAATGTGCTAAAAAATTATCCTTTGGCCATTTACTTAATTTTCTGTTGGATTGCTGCTGTCAAATGTATCAGATAACTACTATCAAATGTAGTGAAGTAAAAAGCAAAATACAGATATCTAAAAGTTCTACAGTACTCATGGTTTAGTCCTGGTTTAGACCTAGTTTAGAACTGGTTTAGACCTGGTGGAGACCTGATGTAGACCTGGTTTAGACCTGGTTTAGACGTGGTTTAGTTCTGGCTTTGACCTTTCTCACCCCTGACTTACTTCTGGTTAGTACTTTTATATTTGTAACTCTCATCACTTCCAAAGAAAGCCCTAACTTCAACCCTGCTTCTTACCTTTTACTTTGTACCACTGTATTTATCATTATCTAATATTTCTCTATTTTGTATTATTTAAATGCACAAATTAATCATTTATAAAAGCAATGATTTTTAGAAAAGTAGATGCCAAACTATCTTAATTACACTTTTTGCCTTTTGTTTAGGTAATGACAAAGATGCAGAGGAACCAACAGGATGCATTGTGGGAGTTTGTGTCCACGGAGCTCATCTACATAAACAAACTCCTGGTGATCAGAGACGTAAGGAGTCTTTTATATTTATAATATAGCGTCTTTAGTTTAGCTGCTCCTCTGACTTGTTTATATCTACCCCACAGCTGGTTTTGGAGTCCCTTCTGCACCTGCAAAAACAGGGATTTCTCTTAGAGGTAAGTTTTGTGCATATTACAATTAACTTTATTCCGGAAGTTTCTGTGGGCGCCGCCATTGTTATTTGGGTCATATTATTTTGCATGTGGCTGCCGATCTTACCAGGAAATAAGTTCTAGCAGACTACAAAGCCGCTTTAAAACCACCCAGAGAATCAGTACAGTTTTGACTTGTTGGTGCACATGAACACTGAACATTTTACAATAATCAACCTATAAGAGGGCGGTTTGATAACATTTAGAGGCAAAAGTGGGTCAGGCCTGAATAAGGCCAATAGGACCGCAAGATAAACTGCAGTAGGCTCTGCAGTAGGTGTTCACATTACAACAGTCTAGAATACCCATAGTTTAGACTGAGCTGGAGGATGGGTGTTTGAGCTGTTTTTTTATTAGTTACTGTATTTAAGACTTCTATGAATGCATGTGATTCTTGTATTAGTTTAGCAGTTTATATTTCAGTCTTCTCTCAAATCTTGTGTCACAATATGTCCCGTGAACTGGTTTTGATTTACAAACAGAAATCACAAATTAACTTAAAATGGCAATTGCAATATTTAACTCAATTTGAAGTTTTATCCTCCAGGTCGCTCAGCTCTAATTGTATTCTATTGTATTGTATCAACTCTTCTACATGGATGTGTGTAGAATCCCTCAGTCGTCCAGGTAGAATCCATGGCAAACGGAGAAATTCAATTGTCAACTGGACAAAAGTTTATTTGGTTGAATATGTTTTGCAGCTCATCCAAGCTGCTTCTTCAGTTCTGGTCAGACGCTGGTGAACACTGCCTTATATCTGCCTGAAGGGAGGAGCTAATTACAATGAAATTACTCTGAGACCACCACATTTGTTTACAGTTTCTGTTAGTTAGGTGGGCCTATTTAATATGGAGTGAGAGTGGGGTGTAGTTGGCATAACCATTCAGGGCCATGATGGGTGTTTTCACACCTCTGGACTTGACCTGGCTGCCCTATTGTTTTCTTTGTTTGTTTTGACTTAGGTTTGAGGATAGATTTATAAATGGGAGGCAGATGATGTCTGAGACCTCCATTTCTGTTCAAGGAAGGATTCTCTTTCTTGACAAAAATAGCGTCTTTAACTCCCCTCTCAAACCAGTTCTTTTCTCTGGCTAAGATCTGTACCTCACTGTCCTGAAAGGAGTGGCCCGTGGCTTTTAGATGGAGATGTACGGCAGACTGAGGTCCTTTTAGATGGAGATGTACGGCAGACTGAGGTCCACTCTGGTTCTCTCGTCTGTGTTGATACATCCTTTTGTGAAGTGGCTGTTTTGTTTCTCCAATGTAGCGCTCACTGCAGTCTTGACTGCACTGAATGGAGTAGACCACATTGCTTTGTTTGTGGCTCGGTGTTTTGTCCTTTGGGTGGACCAGTAAGGTGTTTTTCTTGGGTTCTGATTCTCTGTTGTCCTGTTTCTTGGCTCTCTTCGTTTTATTGAAAGCCCATTTAGGATATCCACAAATGGAGAGGGCTTTCTCCACGTGTTGTTCTTCTTTCTCCTTTCCCTCTGTGCTTGTAGGAACCACTTGGGCCCTGTCTTGTAATGTCCGAATGACTCCAAGTTTGTGCTGCAGTGGGTGGTGTGAATCAAAAAGTAGTTATTGGTCAGTGTGTGTGGGCTTCCTGAAGACCTCTACCTTCTTTTTGTACCCATTGGTGGGGTCTCATTGTAGTAATTCGAAGGTTGCGGTGTCACTGAGTAGACTGTTCACCTTTGCCTCATAATCAGCTGAGTTCAGGATCACAGTGCATCTCCCTTTGTCAGCTGGGAGGATGTTGATGCTGTGGTCCTTCTCCAGAGCAGCGATGGCCTTCCTTTCCTCCAGTGTTACATTGGAGGGTGGAGGTTTGGCATTGCTCAGTGCAGCTGTTAATTTCAGTCTAAGGTCTCCAGCTTCTGTCTCCGTGAGGTTGTTGCTCCTAATGGCGGTTTCTGCTGGTGTGATGTAATCCACCGTGGGGATGCGGCTGGAAGTTACAGAGAAATTCAGTCCTTTGGAAATTACTTCTTTCTCTGCCTGAGTGAGCACCCGTTTGGAAAGATTTTTCACCCAACATTCTTTGTGCACTGATTGGCTAGATTTATCCTCCTTCCTTTTGTCACTCCGATGCTTCTACATGTAATTGATAAGAGATGGACAATATTGACCAAAAAAAAAAAAAAAAATTATAACCTATAATTAGACCTTATTTTTGCAATCCATCATGAGGGTTAGGGTTTAGTGTATTCATGTCTATTATTTATTATAAATTATTATTCTACATCCAAAACGCGGGGTCCCAAAGTACCTCCAGTTAGTAACATACTCAATTTTCCAATTTTGCTTTTCTTGTAATGAAATACAGTAGAGGTGACACTAAGAATAGTTTATCAAGATATTTCTTTAACAATAAAAAACATTTGCAATAAATGGAAAATAAATAGGTTTAATGTCATACTGTGGAACATTCCAGGCAAAGTGAACATTTCCAAAAATAACCATAAAAAGTTGCATACTGCACATACTGCAAGCAAAACATTTTAATTCTCATATTATTGACTCACATTGTTCATACACAACATCCGTTTACTGTATAAAGCAGAACAACAGGTGGAAACTATAGCCTTTTTCCACTGCTACAATGGAAACTGTCTGCAGTGCAGACATGTTTTGATCATATTTCTGTTGTTTCCTGTTGCCTAGGTGACCCCTCAGCTCCTCTTCTCAAACCTGTCCTCCATCATCAGCGCTCATCAGCTGTTCTGGCAGGAAGTCTTGTACCCCATGTTACAGGAAGTGCGAAGGACAGGCGCGCCCTTTGACCCCATGCGGTTAGAGGCTGGCTGTCTACAGGTTAGTATTGTGTTAGGTTCTGTAGTATTCACTATGTATTCTTTAATTGTAGTATGTAATGTTCTGCCAATTACTCTTCCCTTTTCCTTGTCCTAAAGAAATGTTTTCTTCCAAAAGGCCTACTAATAATTTTGATTACCATTTGAATATTTTCTGTTTTTCTTATGATCTTCTAATTGTGTAATTTAAACTCTGATTTAATACTTACCGTAACACTTTGAACTTTTCTTTGAAATGTAAGGTGCAATATAAATAAAATGTATTATAATTTAATATTATTTTCCATTAGGCTATTCTTAAAACACACATTATTCAAACTTTTGGAACTATTTAGCATTTTCCTGATAATCTGTTTGAATCAAGAAGGTTCTACAGCCGCTAATTTGTATCATGTGTCTCTCATCAAATCTGCAATTCTTCTCAGTGTTGTTTTTTTCCTTGTAAGCTGCCACAAACTTGCACAAAGTAGTAAAGCATTGCAAATTAACCTTAAAAAAACAATAAGGGATCAAGAACATAAGATTTTCTTTTCTTTTTCTTTTCTTTCTGCTTTCTGTTTAACTTCATCACACTGTTGATGTCTTTTATATTTTATTAAATAAATAAATATATAAACAATAGCTGCTGTATCTTAAAAAAATACATACAAATAAAAATGCATACTTTTTCCACGGAAAAAGTATGCATAGTTGATTGCTTTATAATTTTTGTTGTTTCTCTGCAGTTTCGGAAGCGCTTCTCTTCGTACAAACACTACTGTTGGGAAGAGGAGAGCACTCAGGAGTTTGCACGTAGACTACAGGAAAGTAACCCGCAGTTCCACACTTATGTTCAGGTATCCATTCATCATTTTTCTATCCTCTCACACTAGTGTTGTCACGATACTAAACATTCAAACTCAATTTCAAAGAAATTAATCAAGGAAATACTAAGGAATTCACTCAATACTTGATACCAATTATGATACCACAATGAAGATTTTTTTTAGTAATAGAATATAATTTTCAATCCAAAATAATAGTACTTTCTTATCTTAGAATGAGGTCTTATATTCATTTTGTTAAAGTTCAAAATCATACTAAAACTGTTCAGGAAAGCTAAATTATTTTCTGTTAATGTGATTTTTTTGCAATATCGATACTAGAGATCGACTGATGTGGGTTTTTTATCACCAATGCCGCTACCGATTGTTAAGGATCCAGAGAAAATATTATTATTATTATTATTATTATTATTATTATTATTATTATTATTATTATTATTATTATATTAAAATATAATATATCTAACTTCAGAGAGTGGAGATTCTGTGGCAGATATTACTGCAATGTCATTCAGAAACCCACACTGACGCACTTATTGTTCTGTGTAAATACAGAACAAAGAAATGAATATTGCTTATTTTACTTTTTCCTACTAAAACTGAGTGGGTGTATTGGTCATAAAAATTTATACTTTGCAGTTGCATCATGCTGGGGGTGTTCTACATATATCTCTATTAGAGGAAAGTTCTGCAATTTCCATGGTGCCAAAATGCACACAAAAACTGACAAAAATGTTTTAATATACTAGTATTACAACTTTTATTGCTACTTATTTAGAAGTTTTATTACCATTTTTATATATATTTCATATTTTTTCTCTTTATTGTAATATAATGTGATGTGTGAGCTACTGTGTCCAAGTAATTTCCCTTGTGGTTCAATAAAGTCTGTCTAACTCTAACTCTATAATAGTCAAAAAAAAAAAGTACAAAATGGATATCTTCGCTTTGCTTGTTGATTCTGTAGAAATCTACAATGCTTCTCAGTCCTCTAAGTTGTTTTTTTCCTTGTAAACTGCCACAAACTTGTACAAAGTAGTGAAACATTGCAAATTAATCTTAAAAAAAAGACAATACGGTAACGTGTATTTACCTTGTTGACATGTTTCGGCTGCTGCTGCTGCATCTTCAGAGCTGTCACCGGTGTTGGTGACATGTCGTATATCAGCTGTTGTTACTTCCTGTAGACATGGTCAGCCTGATGGACCTGGCAGGTCACTCAGACTGACCACGCCTCCCGTCGTCCGGTGCTCTCTGGAGGTGTGTGAAAGGTAAAATAAAATCCCACAAGAACAAAAATGCAACGCCATCTACGAAATCCAATGCAAATCATGCAATAAATCGTACATAGGGGAAATGGGCCGGGCTTTTCACATCCGAAAAACGGAACACCAAAAGGAATGTGAAAAGGAAACATCAGGGAGACTCACCAGAACACAAAAAGACAAAGCACTGCAGGAAAACCTAAAATCCGCCACATCAGACCACTGTAAAAGAAATAATTTTTACTGCAATTTCCCCATTGTGGGACAAATAAAGGATTATCTTATCTTAACCACATTATGGATTGGGACGGGGCACAGGTCATTGGATCGGAAAACAACAAGTTCAAACGCTGGATCAGGGAGGCCATTGAAATCAGAAAACGAGGCACAGACAGAATTAACCGTGATGACGGATCGTTCCTCCTTTCACACACCTGGGACACCCTCCTCCAGAGAGCACCGGGCGACGGGAGGCGTGGTCGGTCTGAGCGACCTGCCAGGTCAATCAGACTGACCACGCCCACAGGAAGTAACAACAGCTGACCACGCCCACAGGAAGTAACAACAGCTGATATACGACACGTCACCACCAACACCGGTGACAGTTCTGAAGATGGCTCGCAGCTAGCAGCCGAAACATGTCAACAAGGTAAATACACGTTACTGTATTGTCTTAAAAAAGAACCCAAGAAATTAAAGATTGCTTTTCATCCTGATAAAGCTTAAAACCATACTAAAACTGTTCAGGAAAGCTAATTTTTTTTCCTGTTAATAGGATTTTTCGCAGTATGGATACTAGAGATCGATCAGTGTGGGTTTTTGATGGCCAATACGGATTGTTAAGGGTCCAGAGAAAGTGATTTTGGTCATTTTACCCGAATGTGTTACAAATAAAGCTTTACGCATACAATTTATGCATATGGAGGCTGCTGCTTGGGCCAAACAAAATATTGGCCTGTACTGGAGTTCAGATATTTTGACAAACTATTACATCAGTCGATCTTTAATTCAAATAAGTATCTAGTCTCGACATTAGTTTTAATATCACTCAGTACCTGATTTTCGTTATTTTTGACAACCCTGTATCACACAGTACATAATGTTTTTCAAGTCACTCCAATGTATTTTTGTCTAAATATTTTGACATTTAAGAAACATACACTTTATATTATTTCAATACAGTGTTGCACTCTGATAGTAATAACATTTTGGGGTTGTTTTTGTGCATCTTGTGGGTGACTCGCTACAGTCACTTCCTGAAGACCATCTTCTTATGACATCTACATTTTCTACAAATGATTCAGTTGCATAAAAATGCTCTTAACTTCAGAGAGTGGCGACTCTGTGGTAAATATTACTGCAGTGTCATTCAGAAACCCACACTAGCACGTTGATTGTTCTGTGTAAATACGGAAAAATAAATGAATATTGCTTATTTAACTCTTTCCTACTAAAACTGAGTGGGTGTATTGGTCATGAAAATTGATACTTTGCAAGCATCACACTGGGGGTGTTCTACATGTATTTCTATTAGTGGAATGTTCAACAATTACCATGGTGACACAATGCACACATTAGCAAAAAGTAATTACTAGTAGTCTGAAAACATTCACAGTCCTGCTTAGTTGTTTGATTTTTAACAAAAAGGTGAAAGTGACTAACTGAAAAACTGAAAAGCTAATTGTAATTTTACGTGTTAGAGACTCGTTTAAGCGCTCAAATCAGCTCACCTGTTGTAGCTTCAACCAAGTCAGACTGTTCAAATAAAGTTCAGATTAAGTCCAAGTTGAGTGACAGAGCTTCTAACAGAGCAGTGGCTTCAGTTTCACACTCCCAGGGAATGTAGACGACATCAGCTTCAAAGTATCTACAGCAAATGTACCTTATAATAAATATGTCCTATGTAACAATCAAAGCCCATTCACTCCCCATCCCCAATGCTAAAATTTCTGTAGCCTCATTTGCCTTGAATGCCTCTATGCTCAGACAACTTGCCCAAGGACACAACAGCAGTATGCACAGGTCAAAGCTGGACTGTACTGCCTAAATAGGGCTTCAGTGATTAATCAGAATAATTGTAACTTGTCTGCAGTCGTTAACTATTTTAAAGGGCCTATATTATACTGTTTTCTGATCTATGTTATAATGTTGTTTCATCATCAAAAACATACTTGGAGTTTTGTTTTGTTTCATCAAACCTAGGATGAGTTATTTTCTCAAACAGAAAATACTTGTTCCATCTTGTGCTCCACTGAGTTTTTAAACTCCAAATATCTTCACTAGAATCATTCAGTCCTGGAATTGCCAATCTCAACTGAACTGAAGGTAAAAGGTAGTTGTTTGTTGTAACTTGAAAATTACTGCTTCATGACCGTTCTACTGCTTCATCACAAGGTGGAACAGAGTATTTTGAGCTCTGAGTAATCCTTTATTATTAGGCTGTCTGCATCTCCAAACATGTGTGAATGAAACAAAACACAATTCCATATGTTTTTGATGAGAGAACGACATTCTACCTTGGCTTGAATCTCGTAAGAGTCATTTTTGAGTAATATAGGACCTATAATAACACTGGGGAACACGCTATATGTTGCATTTAAAGAAAGACTTGTTTTCAGTCAATTTAAGTGTGCTGAGTTCAAATCTGAAGTTAGTTTTTTTCTGCAAGCTACAGATTTTATGCAATCTTTGATTTTTATTATGATGGAGTGTGGAGCATCCACAGATGTAACAGAAGGCATCAGGCTTGTTTCTACAGTGATGTCTCGATGAGGAAGCCATGTTTGATCTGGAAAAAAGAAGCATGATAAAAATATTAGAATCTATCTATGTATATAATCTCAAAACGCTTAGATTTGGGTTACGTAAGTTCATATTTAGACTATTTAATCTATCTCAAATTGCATGAAAACTAGAGCTTATGGAGAAAAATTAATTTCAGATTTGAAATCAGCTCCTAAAAATCCTTCAGAATCAGTTACAAAATCCAATGCAACAGAAAGTTAAAATTTTAGTGTTCCCCAGTGTAATCGTTTATACTTATCTGGACTCAAAACACATGCCAGAAAAGGTTTTATTATAAAGACACATTTTAAAATCAGTATGTCAAAAATGAATACATCATTTCTGGTTTTAATCAATATTATTATTTTTTTTTTCATAACTATTCTCTATCTAGAAGCCTTCAGTGGGCATATTTATACCTTAATTTGGTTTAACAAAATGGATTTAACTACTAAAACAACAGAGTTGCAGTCAATATAATCATGACTAATATATTAAAATGTAAGTGGAGTATGTGAGTAGAGAATACATGGAGTTCATAAGTCAAACCTTAAATATCCTGTATGCATGTTTATTACAATGGGCCTAACAGTGCTGTGTTGTGTTTAGTGGATAGAGACCCACCCTCAGGCCGAGCGCATGCGTCTGGGTGACATGCAGGCCAAACCTCACCAGAGGATCACAAAGTACCCCCTTCTGCTTGGAGCAGTGCTCAAGAACACGTCCCACCCCAGAGTCCAGCAGGCGCTCAGAGCCATGGTAAGGAGGGACAGGACATGTGTCTGTCACGTTTGACTTCGGATCATTTTATTTGAACCACCCCTGATGAGTTTTTAAGTACAACACCTGTACCTCCATTTGAAATATTTTTGGATTTGCATTTCTCTCCCACTTTAAACATGATAAGGGCCTGAGACCTGAGGGCTGTTCCCTATTAACCCCATGCACCAGGATTATGTGTCATTTTGGTTCCAGACTACATCCATTTCTAATCTCTTAGTAGTGAATGCACCACACTCTGGTGACATTGTTTATGGAGCTAAAATGACAACAAAATAACATGGATTCTCATATTCCTGATCAATGTCCTAACACCAGTTTGGACATCAAGCATTTTTGGTCCCCTAGTGGTTTGTGGGAGCACATGCATTTCCATAGTCAGAAATAATTCAGATTTTGACATTAAATCATTTTCTCTGTTCATATAACATGACTCATCCTGACTTTGTGCTCCCAGTTGTCAACTGTGATGCGTTTTCTGGAAAGTATCAATGACTACATGAGGTTTAAAGATGAGGAACTGGCTCTGTCCATCTCTGCTGAGAGGGTGGAGGGCTATGAAGTGGAGGGAATTAATGAAGAAATCGACAAGGTAAAAATGTTCTTTAGGTTTTAACAAATGCAGGACAACTGTCCATAGATTATGTTCTGACAGTGAATGGTTCCTGTCTCATATTCAGCGCGTGCGTGAGGTGAGCACGTTTGACCTGACGTGTCCTGTCAGTGGAGTGGGTCCAGAGGTGATCAGGAGACTGCTGCTGGAGGAGAACCTCAAGATCAGGGGCCGGAAAGACAGTAAAGTAAGAAACACACACACTAAAATAACATCTTTGTGCACTGAAAAATGAATATACTTTAAAAAGATGTAAATTAAGACTAGTTGTTTTGTGTTTAAATACAGCAGGTTTGGTTATTTCCGATTTACATTTGGCTTGTTTCATAGAAGTTTTTATTTCAGTTATTTGAAATAAGAAAAACTTGTTTAAAATATATTATATTTGATTCTATTCTGTTTAAAGTAAACCTGTCATCTCTACTCGAAACAAGCCATTTAACTTATAGATATTTCTGCTGAGTAGACAGAACGCCTTATGTAAACTTCTCTCCAATGTTTCAGATGGAGGTTGTGGCTCTTCTGTTTTCTGATGTGCTGCTCATGACTAAAGTCCAGAAGAAAGGGGAGCGTCTGAAGGTGATCCGCCCTCCTCTGGCCTTGGACAGAACCCACTGTATCGCTCTCAAAGACGGCTGTGAGTCCAGATACAATGATCAAATGTTAATTGTATACTGTGTTTCACTTGTCTCAAAGTATTTCTCATAGGAACTACTCAAAACAAATCAAATATTCATTTAAACTAATATTCCTTATTTTCACTGTCAGTATTACAGATGCCTGACTCGCCATTTGTCTCTTTTGTGTAGGTTCCTTTGTCCTGGTGGAGGTTGGGGAGCTGCTCAGTGTCATGAACGTCTACATCTTTTTGACAGGCACCGCCCACAGCTGCTCCACCTGGGTCTCCACCATCCAACAGGCAAAGGTAAACTACGCCCACAGGCAACAGAAAGCCACACCCAGGCAAAGGTAAGCCACACCCCCAGGCAAAGGTAACGTACGCTCCCAGGCAAAGGTAAGCCATGCCACCAGGCAAAGGTAAGCCACACACCCAGGCACAGGTGAGTCATGCCTGGGACTCTGTGCTCTGTTTGAATCTGCATCAGCAGCTTAACTCATGTATCTTTATCAGGAAACTCTGAGGGACATGCGAGACAAAGAGCGAAGCAGACAGATGGAGAAGTGGAGGCTGCTGCAGGCGTCTAAGTCTCTGAGCGAAGTCAGTGATGAACCAGAGACAGAGGCTCTACTCACCACTCCGTCTGAGGACGACGCCTTTGAGGACAATCAGGAAATAACTGAACCTAAACCAGTGAGTGGCCCACACTCAACCCAGACAGTGAACGACCCACACTCAACCCAGATATTGAATGGCCCACAGGCCCCTCAGGCCCCTCCGGCAGTGAACGGTCTACAGTCTCCTCAAGCAGACGAGCCTGTCGACTACAGTATCCCTTTTTGGCAGGCCCAACGCCCTCACCCCCCCCTTCACCGTAAATCAGCTCGTAAGTCGCTCCCCGCTCGGCAGCCGCTGTTTCCAGGATATGAGTTTATTGAAATGGAAGAGAGAAGTCCAGCATTTAGAGTGAACAGCGAGAGCCGCCTGCAGGAGTCTTCATGTGGAGCTGAGATTCGGGGCATGAATGGCAAAAAGGTGCTGTCTGCTCCTGATCTGGAGCAACATTTCCTCTTTAACACAACACAAACTCACAACACAAGACCACATAACCTGCTGGTGGGAGGGCATCTGGACGACACATCAGGAGTGCCTCATAGGCGGGCAAGCGAGGTCTTATCCAAAAGGAGGCCCTCAGACCCGGCGCTTGTGGTTCAGGGCACTTTCAGAAACTGTCAGTCAGACAGTACAGAGCCCTCAGAGGCCAAAGGCTTCCCCAATGACCTGCGGTCCCCTGGCCTGAGGAGGAGGAGGCCCCTGAGCACCCAGGGCCCTATCCACACAGCCAAGCCCCCCTTGCAGAGAGCAGCAAACAGCTGGTCTGTGTCCAATTCTTCCTCAGACTCAGACAGCAGTATCCCAGCAAAGAGAAACTCAGTTCCCTCTGAGAAGAGCTCTTACCGAGTACTCACCCTGAACTCCCTGAAGCCAAATCAGGGCATGTTCTGGACCATGGTGGATGACCCTCAGACCTACTCTGAGCCTGAGCTCCCAGAGCTCAACCAGAACAACAAAAGACCCAAGACTCAGCGCAGCGCCTCCATCCCCAACATTGTCCTCCCGGAGAGGAGCCTCCAGAGGTCCTCAGGGAGCATGACCCTGCCCCCTCCCTCTCCTCTGCAGGGGCTGCTGGACCGGGCCAAAGAGAGGGGCAGGGACAGCGTGAGGCGGGACTCTTACGGCAAAACACCCCTGCTAAGACCTAAGTTTCCCCACTCTCCCTCTGTCTCCTCCACCCCCTCTCCCTCCCCCAGTGAGGCGGAGAAAGAGAGCGAGTGGGAGGAGGAGGTGGAGCTGCTGAGGCACAGGGTCCTGAGTGTGAGTCAGGGCTGGAGAGAGCAGCTGGTGGACGGGGACGACGATGACCACAGGAGCAGGTCAGTGTCCAGAAGGACTTAATGATGATGGAGATTACACTACACAAATTCTCTGATCATCTCATCCATGTAAAAACTGCTCAAATTTAAATATCAATAACAAATTGCTTCTTTTATTATTATTAAAAATACTAACTGCTGAAAGATTTGATAGCAACTTTCCAACCCTTTTCATTTAGAAAACCACATAATTTAAACCAGCTCAGTTACTGTATCTAAAACCAGTGAATTGCCATCTGTTCAGCAGGAAGCCTTAGAGTCAACAGTTACTCCAGGCCATACTTTTTTGTTAGTAGCTGGATTGGTAATGCTAAAAAAAAATGTAAAAGTCTGGTAATTTCTCCATTTGTTCCAGTGTGATGTTCTCAGACGGTGTGAACGTGGACTGGCCCGGCTGGTGCTTTGACGATGAGGAGGTGATGGATCATTTACAGCCTGGAGGAGAGGGTCTACTCGAGGGAATCAGCAAGTCTCTGACCTGTTGGGACCTGCAAGAACTGTCCGAGCATGAAGACGGAGAGTGCAGTCAAGTCTAACTACTGCCAACCCTATAGTACAGCTAGCACTCGCACCTCATAACCAGAAGGTCCCAGGTTCAGTTCCTGAGCTGGAGAGGGTTTCATGCAAACCCCACACAGAAAGGTGCTGTCTCAGCCCATGTTGGGTTACTCCAGCAAGGTACTCCTGTCCATATATAGCTCAAGATTTGGAGATGGGTCCCTCGGTGTTTCTCTGCAGTCACCCACTGCTCCTGACAGGATTGAAGGATGGGTCAAATGCAGTCACATTTTTCCCACAGACAATAGAGTTAACTTTGACTTTAACCATGAACCAGAAATAAGGCTGAGAATCAAAAGGGAGTCAGTGATATTCATGTAACTATCTACTATTTAAAAAACAAAATTACCCGTCACGTAATGTACTGTATGTATGAGGTGGCTATAATCCATCCTGCTTCATCTGTATATTTACATAGAGGAGTATTTTTGTGTCTTTTTAAATAGTACATCTTTAGTCTTTGAAGAGCACCTGGTTTTTATATTGTGTATTTATCGAGAAGCACTCCAAATAATGTTTTTTATAACTATATACCAGGACATGGGACTTTTGAGCATAGCTCATCTGCATTTTTATTTTGGAACTCAATTTTGCCCAAAGTGACACTTTTGATTCTCTGCCCTCAATGTTACTAAAGATAGTCCAGATAAACACTTGTAAATATGAAATATAGTATTTGACAGCAATTTTGTAAAATAATTGTAAAATAACTATGCTGTAAAAAAACCCAACAACTGTAAAATATATATATTGTTAATAAATATACAATTTGGACATGTCAGTATTTGAAAGAATAACAAATGTTTAGCTATTTAATTTATATTTCACACATCTCCATTTTATTGTGCAATATAGTTACAATTTGGAATAAAAACAGAAATCCAAGTAATTGTTTTACTTTATTACAATCATTATTTTACAAAAAAAAAAATTATATGTACAGGGTTTACGTTTAAGCCTATAAACAGTAGGATATAGTAGTTTCATTATAAAATTATAAAAGAATATTACAAGATTTACAATACATCTTTGTGCAAATATTTTCTCACATAAAATAATATAAAGACACAGGCAGGTTTACTTTGTAAATTGGCTTCTTTCTTTCAGCTCTTGCTCCACTGAGTTGTTGTGAAGGACGCTCTCCAGGGCGAGGAACTGGAAGGCCTTGTTACGCTGAGGGAACAGAGCAGAGGAGAGTCAGCCAAAGACCAAAAAAACAGGGCTTAAAATTAAAGATGCACTATGTAACCTTACTGGTCTCCATGGAGATGTTATTGCTTTGCCTGGAATACTCCACAGTTTTGTAGGCTTAAACTGATCTATATTTCATTTATTCAGTTACACGTGTTTTTGTTGTGGAACATTCCAGGCAAACCGTCTCCCTGGAGATGAGCAGGTAGTGTGACCTTCACCAGAAATGTTACATAGAACACATTTAACTATAGTTTATTTAGTTAAAAAGATTATTTTATTGGCTGATTAATATCTTTATTGTAGCTCTATAGTCATGTCAGGCTACACTAAAGCCCGTTAAGTCCTGGTTTGAGCCCAATTTAGTCCTGACATAGACTTGGTTTGGTCCGACTTGAGTCCTGGTTTAGTCCCAGATTAGTTATAATACAATAATTTTAAACAATATTTTTAGATACTTACCCTCTGGTAGTTTTTGTACATCTGAATAAGGACGAACAGAAGAATGAGCACAAGCAGACTCAGTCCAGTCAGGAGGAAAGCGGCATTATGGGAAACATGGACAGACCTCTCTCCCCTCTGTCCCTCTAGTGAAAAAACACACATCACAAAAAATAAATAAAATGTTATAAATCCAGTAAATCTTGTAGATGAAAATGAAATGTGTTTAATTAAGATCTTCAGTTCAATATAAAATAATTATAGTTATCATTTTTAAACCGTTCAATGAACTCTGGACTTACCCATGTTGTGGAAGTGGTGCGTTACATTTCCCAGAAGCCCTTGTTTTCCATAAAAAAGACATGTCCACCGTCCTCCTGATGTTTGACTCACAGTGACCTTTTGACCTTTTTGGACCGAGGCTGTGAACTCTGTCCCGTTCAGGTCAAAGGTCGTGTAGATCCACTTGTATTCTGTGATGGAGCTCGGGTCGCTGAGTCGGCACGTCAGTTTAACAGCTTCTTGTGACAAAAGCTCCACCTCAACTGGGAGATACAAGAAGTACAATTGGGTTGAACAATTGAGTAAAAATAGGTGTGAAAAATGTGCAAAAAAATTACATGAGTTAAATTTACTGTAATTTCATTTAATTTAGATTCTAGTTTTGATTGGTCTTGTCTTATGATTTTATTTTGTTTTAGATGTATATATTTTAAAGGGCCCATATTACGCTATTTTGTTTTGTTTCATTCACACGTGTTTAACACACAAACTGCATTTTTAAGCTGAGTTCTTCTCTCAAACAGAAAACACTCTGCTCCACCTTGTGATGTCATTTGGTAATACAGGAAGTGCTCCATTGTGTTTTTAAACTCCACACACCTTCACTAGAATCATTTGGACGATTTCAGCCCTGGAATTGACAATCTCTACTGAACTAAACGTAAAAAGTAGCTGTTAACAGCAGCAACAGACTAATAATAAAGGATTACTCAAACATGTAAATGAAACAAAACACAACTCCAGGTAAGTTTATGATGATATAACAACACTATAACATGTCTTAAAGCTTTCACATGCATTATGCTTTTTATAATTTTATAATAAACTAAAATAGTCAATAAATAAATAAAATATAATTCAAGTCATTGTAAAAGCTCACCTTTGGCAGTGACCAGCTGCATACTCCGCTCTGTCTTTAGTCCCTGCACAGTGGCAGAGCACCTGTACCTGCCCGCGTCCTCAAAGCTCACTTCATTTAGAGCTGCAGTTTTGTCCCATGAGGACAGGACGGGTGAAGGGGCAGAGAAAGAGGGAGGGAGCTTCCCCGTCAAGGGTTTGGAGGTGGTTTTATTCTGTAATCTTTCCCAGAATGCATTGGAGGGGGTTAATTCATTGGAAAAGACACAGGGGAGAGTGACTGCTGAGCCCACTGCTGCATAGACCTGTGTGCCGTCGCTTGGTGGTTGCATAATGCCTGGAAAAGAAAAAGACATAAGAAATAAGGTCATTTAAAATCTCAAATGAAACTTTATGATAGAAATTCATAAGATGCATTTGCAACTTCTGTTTTGGTTGGTTTCTATTTCTTTTTCCAAGCTAGAATATATCTTTCAGTAAAGTTAGATTTTAATTTCATGTGAACTGGCGTTGTAGAATATGCAGGCAAGTCATTTTTGCTTGAATTACGAATGGTTGAAACTAGTCTGAGCTACAAAAAGTATCATCTATAGCTCTAACAACTAATTCAATAAAAAAACGATCAAATTATTAATCCACATTCAGTATAAAAGTTTTGTAGTTATTATTAATTATTGAATATGTACAGCGCTTTAAGTACCTAGAAGGTGGAAAAGCGCTGTATAAAAACGTGACTATTTATCATTTATAAATAGAGTTTTGCTCTGTAGTTCTGCCAATACTGTATATTTGTATTTGCATATCAAACTCTATTTTTATTTACCTTAATTAAATGCATGCTCTTATTGTTATTTTATCATAGTTTATCTTTTATTTATTTATTCTTTTATTTTCCACCTCCTATAATTGTTGAATCCCATTGAATATAAGTACATTACAATCAATTCCTATTTAATGACTTCCTTGTCTCACCTTTCACATCCAAAAGTGCAGTTGCTCTTCCCTCTCTGTCCTTGGAGTTAACCACACAGGTCCAGTTTCCACTCATCATCTCCGAAGCTTTAATCCTCAGTGCCGTGTTCTGATCTCTTCTGATTCTTCTGGCAATGTACGAGTCCCGTGGCTCATATGGACTTCCGTTTAACATCCAGCGCCTCGTTACTTCACCTAGCGCCTCCCCCTTGCCTTCAGTCACGCTGCAGTGAATGAACACGCTTTGACCCATCAGAGGAACGGGAGGTGAAATCAACACTGCAAAATAAAAATAATAGAGGTTTAGGCATTGGTGTGGTCCTGGTTTGAGACCAGATTAGTCCTGGTGTAGACTGGGTTTGGTCCTGGTCTAGTCCAAGTTTAGTTTAATGGGAAGACGAGGTGGTTTTCTATATTAGTTACACAGTATTTTTAAAGGAATTACCTCAATGAAAATCCACAAATGCTGAACACGTACATTTCTATAACTGTATATTACAATACAGTTATCATGTAAATCTGCATATTAACAATAGATTTGCTATAATTTTGTTCTCATAGGTCATAATTTCAGATGGGGACAGGGCTAATATAACTCTATGGGTCAGAAATAACAGAATAACCACAAGAGTTAAAGCAGATTATTATTTGTTAAGAGATTAAATCCACAAATTTGCGAACAGGTAACCGTAATATTCTATGTTTGAATAAACTGCAAAAAAGCACGGGTTCTCGTTAACGGTTGATATTTCTGTAATTACTGGGAATTTCCATCAATCCATTTTCTTCCACTTTGAGGCTCACCACACGAAACTAAAACTAAAACATTGTCCTTCACAGTCAAAATGAACAGGGCTTTTTTTTTTTTTTTTCTGTAACAGTGGCAGATTTTAGATTCCAGAAAATGCCCAACAGTGTAGTCTAGGTGGGGTTCTCTCTTCTACTGCAGTTGCTTTCTTCAGAAACACGCAGTAGTCCAATATTCCAGTTAGATAATTGCAATACTAGCTCAAGGAATGGAGATGGGTCCCCAGGTCGCCCATTGCTCCTGACAGATAACATGCAGAGGGCAGATATTCCTCTGTAGACAGTAAAATATACAGAAATACAAAAAAAAGAAATTATTACTGGTTCAGCATTTGTGGATTTTGTGTTTGGTGAAGAATATTTTTTAAAAATTAGACTAATGGTGGTACGTAAACCTCTTTTTCGTTTCTCGCGTCTTTTTTTTTTTTCGTCCAAAATTTTGTCTTGGTTAGAACTACTGTAGCAATAGTGCAGTACTATTATTTAGACCTGGTTTGGCCCAAATTTAAAACTTCGAGCCCAAATTTAAAACTTTGAGAGCCATTGCCATAGAATAGGGTTGTCAAAAGTATTGAAAATTAGATACTCAAACACTAGTACCAAAACTAAATACTCATTTGAACAGGCAGCAATACTAAAAAAAAACATTCACAGGACAGAAACGAACCTTTCCTGAATAGTTTTCGAATGATCTTGAGTTATCAGAACAAGTATAAGAGCACATAGACCACCTGGACTGAAGGATTACACAGATATAAGACCACATGGTAATATCAAAGAAAGTACTATGATTTAATCTTGAAAATCACATTCTATTGTCTAAAGAAAGAGTGGCTTTAATTATCATTGTGGAATCGGTATCAAGTACTGAGTCTGTTTGTTGTTTATTTCCTGTTTCTCTCCATCAGAAAGTAGATTTAAACACACATTATAACTGAAGTCCATCTCACCTTTAATGACCCTGAGAGCGACAGTGACAGTGGTGGTCTCCCTGTTGTTCGTCGTCAGAGTGCAGAAGTACGAGCCTGCGTCCTCCTCTCTCACGCCGAGGATCTGGAGACTGTAGTCCCCCAGGTGGAACTGTGTGTGAGGGCATCTGACACGAGACCCCCTACTGGCACTCCAGAAACGCAGGCCACTCCTCTGCATCCTCCAAACAGAGCTAAACAGAAATCAAAGCCACATTTCAATCTACGGGTATTTTCTTGAACAATAAAATGTGCGCACAAAACAATATTCATAATTAGAATATATGGAGACAACAATTAAAAGGTAAAGTCATGAAGCTGATTAGGCTGAGAATAAGTTTGTTTTTTGTTTTTTTGCATGAGTTGGTCTTAAAATAACCTTTATTGTTCTTTGAATATAAAATTCAGGAGTATAGCACAAAATAATATAATAATAGAAAAACCATTGCAACTTATTGGCACAAATTAATTTTGAAAAGCTGACTGAGAATATATTTTATAAAATGTTTGAAATGCATAATTGTGTTAATTAGTAAATTTTTAGATATAATTTGCTTTTCAGAGCGGTAGACTTGTTATTTTGTTTTTAATATATTGTTGTACATTTGTAGGGCTTAAATAAGAGAAAAACAATTAATATTTGATCATGCTTATTAAGATAATTATAGCTTACTAATTAGTGCAATTTTCCAATATACTTTTAGACAAAGGAAATTCAGTTAAATTAAAACAAAATTACAGATTGCTCAAACATGCACTTGTTGCATCACTTCAAATGCAACTAAATGAGAAGGGGAAACAACTATAACATGGTTCAAAGCTCTGAGAAGTTGATTTTGCAGAAGACGTCTGCAGTGCAACTTTTAGACAAAACAAATTCAGTTAATTAAAACAAATAATGATGACTAAATTTAACAGCCACACAGTTAAATAAAGTAAGAAATAAAATAAAGTAAACCAAAACAAGTCTTAAACTAGGACAAAAATAATTAAAAAATAAACCACTCAAAATCGAAACTACAAAAAATCTATAGAAATCTGGATGAACTGATAAAATTTCTTGTGATTATCAATTATTTTGAATGTGCAGTTTTAATTTGCATACATAAATAAATAAATAACTACATTTTTATAACTCACCCTTCGCTGTTGCTCCATGTAACAGCCGGAGACAATGTTTGGGGGGTCAACTTACAAGGCAGAACAGCCAGAGACCCAACTTCAGCAAAAACCTCCGTACTCTCACAATCTGAAAAAACTAAAATATTTTAGTTCAAAACTATAATAACTTTTCAAATGTGTATTCCTCATTTAATAAACTCACCTTTGAAAAGAAGGCACAGAATTACAAAACTGAACACCTTTGAGATCATTTTGCCTGCTGTGTGCGCTCTGTGGAAGTGAATAAATGAATAAATGCGTCTAGAGAGGTCGGTGGAGGTGTTTTAAAGAAGGGGGCGGGACGTTTAGGGCGAGGAGGCTTTGCGCTCGTGTGTGGAGTGTTTTTGTCAAATGGAAAGTCTAACACAGAAGTAAACAGGGGAACCCACTTCCTCCCACGGATTCTCTCTCTCATTCACGTAACAGGGTCTCGTTTAACATAATGATGGGAGTCATTTTTGAGTGGAGGATGCCCTGGTTTAATCCTGGTTTAGTCGTAGGTGTAAGTTTGAGTACGTTTTTAGTATTGGTTTGAAGTTCTTTTCTTTGAGCTATTTTAGAGAAGTGATACAGGAGAATTAATCTATGGTTTTGCCACAGTACATTGATTCATAGGACCCACGGTGCAATGTTATAATGTTATGGTCATTGATAATTATTGATACTTTGCAGCTGATGCCGTCAACATGACACGACGTAATGTTAACTGAAAGCACTGCTCTGTCTGAAGCTCTGTTAGCATTAGCCAACAGGTTTTCAGTCAGTCAAACACCTTAACAGGACCGTGAACACTCGTATTGATCGCAGACTCCTGAAAATGTGTGTTTAAATCTTTTTTTTTTTCGTCTGTGTTTGCTAATGTGTGCATTGTGTCACTATGGCAACTGCTGAACATTCCGCCGATAGAGATGCACGCAAAACACCCCCCAGCGCGATGCCACTGCAAAGAATCGATATTATAAAAGATTCTACAAGCCCCTTTAATCATTTGAAATATAAAAATAGAATAATTAGTAAAGTGTTTGTATCAAATGCATTAAAATACAACTTAAATGGGGATGTTTAAATGGTTAGTAATAATATAGGCCTTAATGTGTATGTGTATTTGCATAAGTTTCAGATCTATTGTGTGCAAATGTCTTAATTCTACAGATGATATCTGATTTAGATGTGGTTTTATCTGTATAATGCCTATAAGGTCTGTAAAATGCAAATGCAGATGCAGATATTCAGTGCATGAGTCTGTACTTTACTTCTATATTCAGTAACAGGCCTGTGTATGTGTGTCTCTGCGACCACTGATCTGAGAATGATAAAAGTACATATTCAAGGCGGTGAATCATGCTCTCCTTTTTCCTTTTCACCAACACAACAGAATGACACACGCTCATTTCTTCTGGTGGTTTTCAGGGTCTCCAGTTAGGTTCTTGAGAATTGCATGTTTTAGTCAGATTTTAGATCCTGTTTTGGACCAGTTTAATACAGTTTACTAGTTTCATTACCTCCGCCAAGGAGGTTATGTTTTCGCCTGAGTCTGTCTGTTTGTTTGTTTGTTTGTTTGTCTGTTTGTTTGTTTGTTTGTTAGCAAGATAACTCAAAAAGTTATGGACGGATCTTGATGAAATTTTCAGGAAATGTTCCTAATGGTAAATCCAACAGATGATTAAATTTTGGTGATGATCCAGAAGAAATCCTGGATTCTGGATCACTTTGAAAACTGAGCTGCTTGGCGGAGGTCTGCGCTCTCTGAGTGCTTTTCTAGTTAATTCATGTTTTAGGCAAAATTTTAATTAAATCTGCTACTTACGTTTTAAACCTACTTGACTGTCCAGTAGTTTAGACCTGGTTTCAGTCCCAGTTTAGTTCTGGTCTAGTTTAGGTCTGAATTTAGTTAAGTTCTATTAGACTTGGTTTAGTCCAGTTACTAACCTACCAATTCCTGGTTTAGTCCTGGTTTAGTCTTGACTTATTTCTGGTTTAGTCTTAGTTTATGATCTAGGCTGAGTTTAGTTCTTATTAACTCGAGTTTATAGCTTAGTCTTCTGTCCTAGTTAAGACCTGCACTGTACAGTTTTTGATACTACTGTTTCAATCCTTGGTTGGTACTAGTTTAAACCTGGATCCTTGTATTTAAGTTGGTTTAAGTTCTGTTTTAAAAGTGTTAAAGCTATAAATTTCTAGCTTAGTCCTGGTTTAGATCGCCATTTTGGACCTTGTTTAATCTTATTTTAGACCTGGTTTAGTCCTAGTTAAGTGCTTAATTAATCCAGTTTAAAACCTGCCTTTTGTTTTAACCATGGTCCTATAGTTAATACCTGTTTTAGTCCTTGTTTAGACCTCTTTTAGTACTATAGTTTATTCTCGACCACAATCCAACTCGACTGATCACTTTTCTGAGACTTCTTGGTGTTAAAAGTTTCACAAGCGACGGATGCAAGAATTATATCAAGCAACAAAATGAAAATCTATTCTCCTTCCTGTTTTGAGGAGTCCCCAATGAGAAAACCACAGTCAGTCCTGGTTCTCACACACACTTTTACGTGCGCGTGCCAGCTGTGCCTTTCCTTTAGTTCAATCTGAATTTGTGGTCCACTGTAGAAGCCGAGGAAAGCACCCCTCACATGCAAACAGGCCAGAGGAGTGACACTGCCATGTTAATCTCTCACTGTGGAAAATAAGCAAATAAGACACAGTAAATGTTCTATTCAGTTTTTCCTACACATTTTGTATGCACAGCAATTTCCATCTCCACAGTACAAAGAATTTTGAAATACTGAGTCTATCTAGTATTTTAAGAACCATTTATTGTGAGGGTTTGGCCATTGATTAGACCTATTTAGACCTTTTAGTTACAATCTATGCCTGGTTTTGTTTATACCGAGTTTAGTCCTGGTTTTGACCTGCTGGTTGAGTCCCATTTTAGTTGCCTGGAAAGTTCAGAATGCATCTGTATTTTTGTATTTTTATATTGGACAAGTGTGAATTCTGGATCCAAACAACCGATTTTGCCCCTTGTTTCGTACTTAAATCCAACTATATGCCTATATTTAATCCATAGACTTAGTTTTGACCTGGTTTAGTCCTACTGTAGATCTGATTTAGTCCTGATTTGGAGACCACCTTGTTTTAGACTTAACTTAGTCCTGGTTTAGTCCTGTGCATTGGTTTAGCCATGGTTCAGTCATCTTTTACACCTGGTTTAGTCTTGGTTTAATCTTGGTTTTGTCCTGATAGTCTTGTTTTAGGCTTGGTTGAGTCGTGGTGTAAACCCTTGTTCACTTCTAGTTTAGACCTGGTTTAGTATTGTTAGAGTCTTTGTTTAGTCTGCAGTCTTTTAGAAGTCTTTTGGCCTGATTTGGTTTATTTAGGTCTAGTCCATGTTTAGTCTTTAGATTTTAGATTAAGATGTGGTTCAGTCCTACTTTAGTCCCAGTCTAGTTTTGTCTCTTGACATTCATGAAATCAAGGGTCTCCAACCACTGGTTCGGAGACCAAAACTGGGCTGCGGGCCATCTGGGGTCCCAAAGAAAAATATTATATATTTATTTAAAAAAAAATAAAAACACAAGAAGCAAAGGTCCTTTTAGTCGACCACCATATTTACTCTGAAAGTATACTGCGAATGAACCTAAACAGCAAAGATGATTATTCAAACTATGGTTAATATATTTATTTTGTACTGTTATTACTGGCCCTGGCCCTCTCCACTGTTCAGTAAAAAAATGATGTTTATTATGGGTCCTTATAAGAAAAAAGGTTGTGGACTGCTGCATTAAATAACACAGTTAACATGTAACTTTAGATTCTAAGTCCAGGATCTGCGGTGCCAGTGCTGTGGGCAATGGGTCAAACTCTAACGTAAACATTTGTCAATATGCAGAGTGATGGAAAAGAAGTAAGTATTTACTAACCGCTTTAGTCATATCGTTCGTTATTTAGCGAAACAGAAAGTTGTGCCACTGCATTTCTTTTCACACTTTATCTCAGAGGTTAGTGTTATTGTGAATGATTGTAAACAGGGCTGATCTGCAAGGTCACAGTCAGTGCTGATGTGTTTTACTGGCAGCAGGAGACGCAGATCGTGAAAACCACTCCACAAATGCTTCAGTTTCAGTTTAGTCAGCGCTTATAGAAAAACATGACGCTTCTTTCTCCAGTACAGCAAACAGCCAATCAGTGAGTCTGTTTACAGGCCATTATCCGATTTTTGGAATTCTTTAGTGTTTATTTTAATCTGTATTAGCATCTGTAGCATGTTGCATCAGATACTTTTCCTGGACTCATTTTAAATTTTAGTTATTCAGCTAAAAACTATTACATCTCTACACCAATACAGATTAAAAACACTGATTCCAGGTACCACATGAAATGACATGAAACCTGCCTTATCGGCTTAAACATTTGGTTGCAATAATTCTTTCTGAGTTGCTTTTTGAAGCTATAACCACTATTTTGTCCTCTTATATTCAGTGGTAAATGACTCCACTCCTTCATGGCTGCAAACATCACTGCATGTCGGCTCTGACTAGTTACTTTTCAGTCAACAACTTTATTAATCCCAAAGGACAATTTAGTTTGCAGATCTCTGGTCATGCACAAACCATAAATAAAATCATGTATATACAACACACACCATACAGTGTTTTGGCAGAAACACTGTCCTTCAGACAAACAATGAGTACTGAAAGAGAGTTTTTGGTAAAACACAGAGATATCTGAGTTGTAATAATATTTCTTTAAAAGTCTGTTTTTGCATACAAGCATCTATCCTTTACTCAAAGCCAAGAAAGCATCTTTAGCGGCATTGGTCCTAAAAGCACATTTTAGCGCCACACATGCAGCTTTGTTTGACACCAGCTGTTATTTTGATTTGTTTAGTTAAGTATTTTGAACAGCTTTTTGTTCCTGCAGACTATGCCCCATTTTAGAGACCAGGCTGTTTATTTGGTGTTTGTTAAAATGGCATGTAAAGAGGTGTTAAAATGTCGTGATAGGATCTTAACAGGATGTGAGTAATCTGATTATATTCTAATAATATGTAGGAGTATTATCTGATTTATATAATGTAATGTAACACAGGCCAATCATATCTCCAGTTTTCTGATTTAACTTGCATCTTAAATGTCATTGTAAAGCAAAGCAGTTTCTCTGAAATAGAATGGCGATACTTGTCTCAATGGAGATTTAATTGTTTTGCCTGCAATACTCCACAGTATGGCATTAAACAAACTAGAATTATTAATTTATATCAATGTTTTTACCACATGCACGAATGAAAAACTCCAAACTAATTTTGCATAATACCCCTTTAAGAATATATTGTCTCTTACAGAAGGAACAGTTTTAGGATCCGATTTTTTTTTTTTTTACAAAGGTTTCCTTGCAGATTGATTAGCTGAAAGGTTTGTCTCATAGTCGCAGTTGCATCTAAACTAGGCTTTTGTCTATCACCACTGACTCTATAAACCCTTTAAAAAGGATTCTAAATTCAAGAATGGAGGTAGCTGGAAGCAAAAGTGAAGTGGAACATAAAGTGATTTTAATGTGATTAACTTCAGAATATCATAAATAAATAAATAAATAAATCAGTCAATAAATTAAAATCAGTGGAAATTTGGCAAATGAAAACCACTCGGATAAATGTGAGTGATATCAGAGCCCCTGTGTTTACCTTATTTGTTTATTTAACAAGAGATTCTGATAGCATGTTTTCTTGTTTTTTTTCTGGACAAATCCTTACAGAAACGTTGACCCCACGACAGTTTTTCACGTCATCTACAGAAATATTACACATTTCATTATAAATCATACTTTTTGTGAAGCTCAAATACAATTTGAGGTTAGAAATGTGTTTTTTCCATCCTTTTTAAAAGAGAAGCAAATTAACTAATATGCGTACCTGGAAAATAAAAATTGTTCTATAAAGACATAAAGACGGTTTTTTTTAGGATTTTTAGGATTTTAGAGGGTCTATAAGTGTCTTTTCTTAAAAGATGAACAGCTGAAGCACACTGAACAGATGAAACGTCTCTTGTATGAAGTTTCACATGTGCGTCAAGATTTTTTTTTTTTTTTTTTTTTTTTTTAGTTGCGCAGGACATCTGACAATACGGTACGAGCGCTATGCATTGTGGGCACAAACAAACATGGCAGCGATTACAACGAGCATGTCCTTATTCATTTCTGCGTGATAATTTCGTTTATAATTCCTGCTTTACATTTAGTTTGGAGGTGAAATAACCGCAGCTCACAGCCTTTTGAAACAGGTAATCCTCACGCAGTCTAATATTTCGAAGCTAATGCTAATATGGCTGCGCTAGGGGTCATTGGTGACGGCGCGTTTATTATGCTTCATGTTTTGATGGAATAGTTTTGTTTATTGTGCGTTTACCTTTTGTCACAGGTTTACTCTAAAGATGTCGTTGTTTGGGGGGTTTTTGAAGGCGTCTTGTCAGTCTGCCGGGGTCCTACTGCGAAATGCCAAGAGCTTTTCCACAGGTAAAAAACACAAAAACACAGTTAGATCTAGATGATTCTGTTCACTAAACTATTCCAAACCTAAACAAAGACCTAAAACACGGCTCTGCAAAACTTTCATCCTTCTGTTGTGGCTCCCTGTGACTTAAATAATGAGTATTTAATTAGACTTAGACAAACTTTATTGATCCACAAGGGCAATTATTTGGATACAGTAGCTCACTCATCACAATATAATATAATAACAGAGAGGAACAAAATGGAGTAGCAAAAAAGATAGCAAGAGACAGGTGTCAAATGAGACATAATTAGAAGAATAAATGTATATGTACAAGTCGAAATAAAATAGAAAAATATGTAATAAACTATCAAATAAACTATAAAATCACAGCTATGAACAAGAGACAAGAACGACAGTGCAAATAATATGCTGAATAACAGGGCATAGGTTATCCGTTACTTGAGATTACAGTGTATTTTTATTTGAGTTTGTTCGTTTTTAAATGTCATTCAAAATTTATAGATAATGGTAATCTTGTAACATTAAAATAAAACGTTTTTAATATTTTTGTTGCTCAAAATATGCGTCACACTGGCACAAATCAGCCAGCCCGGATTTACCTCCACAGCAGCAGCAGCATAATTTATTGAGCTTTTTGACCCCTGGGAGGTAAATGATGGATAAAGCCAAGAAAAGAAAAGTTTCTGAAGAAAACAGAACATTTAATTCTACGTGGACAGATGAACACAGAAGCAGACGGAATTTTTGGTTTGGTGGAATTTAAGTTTAGATTTTCATTTCCTATGAGGAGGACTCAAATAGACATTGAGTATTTCATTTGAGCATCAACCAGTTGTCTTTTTTTCGGAGTTCAAAATATTTTTTGTTACATGCAGATATAAAAATCCCGTGTTCTCTGTAGCATTTCATTGATTTCATAAATACAACACACTTTAGTCTTTTATATATGGCATACAGGTAAAAAATAATATGCTGTGTTATCCTCATTTTAGATGTCAAAAGGGTTTTGTGGCTCCGGGTGTTTTCTTTTCTGTGGGAGACGGTCCAAATGGCTCTTTAAGTATTGAAGGTTGCCGACCCCTGATTTAAAACTATAACATTTGTCACGCACTAAAGCGTAATCGCTGAAATGTGTAGATTAGACAAATCTGAATCTTTTATTAGTTTATTGGTGGATTTCATATTCTACAGTGCGATGATGCCATGTGTAATTTTCCATAAAATATCTGAAAGGTAAATTCATAAATGTTGAAGGTGATGATTCCTATTAGTGACTAGGCCCAAGAACTCACTGCTTTACAACAAAAAAATGCATTTCAACCATATTCATTTTACCTGCCCCCCATCTGTATTAAATATTATTGACCTATAGAATGTTGTGACGTCATTTGAAATCAGCAATAACATCATACCAACAATAGTAATAATATAGAGTTGGACGCTTCAGTTCCTGTATTATGATAAACAGATTGTAGCATTTAACCCAGACTTGGGCATTGTGCAGCTCTCAGGCTCTTCGGTTGACTCTGACCGGCCCATTTAAGCTCATTTGGAATTACAAAATAAACATATTTTATCATTTTACCTCATGCCTGGACTAAAGCTGCATTGCTTTTATTTTAGACGTGTTTTTTTTAAATGACATTTTTTGTAAGGCAGCTTCACTTTTTCATTGCTTAATCATAACATAAACTCTTACAGTCTTACCAGCGTGTCAAAACAATGATATTTACTGCTTTTGATAAAGAAATACAGTTGTTAATATGCAGAATTAAGTTAAGCATTTTGGCCCCGGCCTCCACAATAATTTCTGTTTCTCATGTGGCCCCATGAAAAAAATTGCCCACCCCTGATTTAATCAAAGTGTTGATTTAGTCCAAAGTTTCAGTGCTTAAATTGCCTTCCTTTACTCACTGTGTACAAGGAGATGGAGTTCTTGCGCCCTCTTCTGGTAAGAAGTGTGACGCGTTATGTATATAATGTATTACACAATAATATGCCCAGGTTTGTTCTAAGAGGTAAATGGACTTAGACATTTATCATTTAAAAATATTTTGACAAGTTGCTATATGAGTAAAATACTGAGTTTGATTATATTTCAGGTTGAGGTTTTTGGGCTTAGTTTTATTTTTTTATTTTTTTTACAGTCATTCAGATTTGTGCGATTCTGCAATTCAGTCAAGAAATTTTTTAGCACATTTCTGATGAATTATAAAAAAATAACCAGATTATCATCAGTGGGATGGGAAAAAATATTTTTTGTTATCTTCCACCCTTAGATGCAATACCAAAGCTGTTTAACAAAAGCAGCTTCAAAAACCTTAATTATGTGCAATATTTGTTACTCTTTGTTATATTATATTGTGATGAGCTCCTGTGTCCAAATAATTTCCCTTGTGGCTCAATAAAGTTTGTAGCAATTTTGTTGTGTAAGAGTTTATTTTGTTTTCTTTATAAAAAGCTACTAAAAGCACCAATCTTGACATGAAGTGTTTTCACTGATTAATATTTTCCTGTTCTTTTCCAGGTGTCTGCTGCCCCATTCGAATGCATGCAATCCCAGAGTATAAAAGGGTGGACCGATGGACAGAGAAGAGGAGCATGTTTGGGGTTTATGATAACATAGGCATCTTAGGTATTTGTCCGAGCAAGAAAATCATACTGTTTTTTGTTTTCTGTGCATATTATTCATGTAAGCTTTCTAATATCTCTAATGTATCTCTCTATATGCACAGGGGATTTTAAGGCCCACCCTCGGGACCTCATTATCGCCCCCTGCTGGTTGAAAGGATTCAAAGGTAATGAACTGCAGCGACTCATTAGGAAAAAGAGGATGGTTGGAGACAGGATGATGACTCAGGAGCGACACGACCTGGAAAAGAGGATTCGCTTCTTGTATCGACGCTTTAACCGTTACGGCAAACACCGATAAACCCCCACCAGCCACCCCTCCCCCCTCAGCTGTTTCTGCATCATCTGTTATTTTCTGAACTGCCACTGTACTTCACTGTACTGCAATCTCAACAATGTCTAATATTAAATGGTGTTATTCCACAAAAGCAAATGCTCATGTTTATATGTTCCTCCTGACACACACAAACTATTCATTAACATCATGGCTTAACAGCGTGGAAAAATAGTGGCTTCCAATATAGCCCTTTTTCATATTTTTATACTGATAATTACTTTTTATTACATTTGTAATACCGAGTTACATTCACATGCTTCATATGAAATTATTTGTACTTCTTGGCATAACTGAGAAACCTCCAATAAATGAAATCCTCCTGTGGACCTCTAAATCTGTCAGGGAAAAAGGAAACCTTTTCCTTTATTAGAATAATCCTTCTGTAGTACTGGTTTGTAACAGGGCAATGTGAGGTCAAGATAAATAATGAAACATAAAACGAGCTTTTACGCGTGAAATATGACCCAGAGGAGCTCCGGGAGATCCCAGGACGGTCCGAGCGGAAACACTCTCACTACCGCAGTGTGTCGGCCCTATCCCGCACTGAACTGCAGTACTGCAAAGTGTGGACGGAGAGCGCGAGGAGGGGAGCTGGGGGAGGGGAGGGGTACTGCGCTGTCGTTACGAGTCCAAGTGGAGAGAAGCAGCAGAGACGCATCATTGCAGTAGCTCAGTGCAATAGCACTTTACGGCCGGTGAAAGCGGAGGAGAGCGCGCACGGACAGACAGACTCCGGGATTTTTATGGACTTGTGCTTTCGTTTGGACTCTTGATTATCGCGTCTTTAAGAAAAACAAACTCTACAGTCAGCCGAGCAGGCTGCGCACTGCATCACTCAGAGCGCGTTTCGCTCGTATGGATTTTAATTTAGAAGAGACGCTTTTATACTTCTGCACAGTAAATTATTAACCGCGCGCGTCTCAACAGATCCTCTGCTCATCACTTTGAAGAATACGAGGCTCTGCCAAGACCCTCCTCTCGTGTTTTTGTCACTTCTAACTGGAGCGCTGCGTAAAAGCTTCTCCGCTGCTTTTTCTGCTTGTGGTTGTTGGAGTCGAAACCTCCTGGTGTCCTCGTGTCCAGCTGCCCGTGACTCACTTCCCAACTGCATAGAAGATGTGAGTATTCTGCGCATTTTCCTCTGCATCTTTCTCATAAACAGCGCTAAAGTATCCGCGCAGATGCGTCAGTCTGCCGTGTGTTGAGTCACGTGGTGTGCGTGTGCTGCGGGGGCTTCTTTGGAGCTGCTGGATTCTGCTGACGCAAGTGAAAATCTCAGCATCACTAAATAATGTACAGACACTTAATGTTTATAGTACCCAAGAACAACTGACATGAAATATGCCCATAGACTTCAGTCTTAAATAGCCCAGCTCTTTATTAAAGTGTAATCCTCAAACTCATTAGTGTCTAAAGGCCTCACCTCACGGACCTCTGTGCAGTGCTTAACCCTCAGTGTCTGTACTGTGTCCTCTTCTTTCATGGAATCGTGTTTATTTTAAGTTTCATGTCAAACCTACAGTAGGAGTATTTGCTTGTATGTACCACTTTATCTAATTGTCTAAAGTTGAACATCTGCGCCGGTCTCAGGTCTGCCCCAGATGCCGCTGCCCCGGCCGGAGCACCCGGAGCTCCTGGAGCGCCCGGTGCAGATGGAGCCCCGGGAGGAGCCCCTCCCGCCCCTCCCAACACCACCAGCAACCGGCGCCTGCAGCAAACACAGGCCCAAGTGGAGGAGGTCAGTCACACCCATAAACTTCTTTAAAGTCTACTGTAACGGGTCTATGGTCACAGCAAAGACACAAACCAGGATCAGTTAAAACTTTAACTTCCAGAGGAGATTCACTCAAAGCAGATCTTAATATGCAGATAAGATAAGAGAACCTTCATTTGTTCCACAGTGGTGAAAATGTGCAATACACAGTTCAAGAACAAAATAAAAGTGCACATAATAATTATTCAAAAAATGAATTTACAAAAATTGGTTGATATGATATTCATAATGATATTTAATAACAGACATGGTGACAATAAATTACGGCCACACAATTCATGATGTGTTTAAATCTGGGCTCCTCAAGAGATTAAACTCATCATCCATTTTTGTTAGTGCCTAATGTAAACACAAAAAAATCTCTATCATTTTCCACATCGTTCCACATCTTGTGACATTTTTATCTTGCCATCACTAGTATTTACGCATATACGTGTCCTCCCTGTCCCTCACTGTGCAGGTGGTGGATATAATGCGAGTGAATGTGGATAAGGTGTTGGAAAGAGACCAGAAGCTTTCAGAGCTGGATGACAGAGCAGACGCTCTCCAGGCCGGAGCCTCCCAGTTCGAAAGCTGCGCCGCCAAACTAAAGAACAAGTACTGGTGGAAGAACTGCAAGGTGAGCACATCCAGCCCATACATCAAACTGCAGTGGCCCTGAGCTGTGCATTATGGGAGTTTAGACCTGCAGAGGCTCAGCCAGTGTACTGTATATGTGCTTCTCAATCTCCCGTTTCCTTCCTATTCCTTTGCACTACTAATATTAGCTGAATTTTGAATATATTTAGTACATTCCTTGAGTTAGTCCTTGTAAAATGCAGTATTTTGTTGTAATACAGTGAGTTAATTGGCCCAGTCAATAATAAAAATGATCAGGTTTAACATTTGTAGATTTACTTTTAGGATATTTCATGGCAAAGTCCAATGTTAATAGGAAAAACTGTGTCTTGCCCCATCTGAGAGTGTCGGAGCCAGTTTATATTTATTTAAGAAATGATTAATTTGTGTTATTATTAATATGCACTTTTCTTTATTATTAAATTTAAGCTTGATGCATTTATCCTGGCAGTTACTGGATCTCACAACAGAGAGAATCTGAAAACCCCCAGTTGTGTTTCCTTTTTGGTCCTTGTTAGACCTGAAATAGTCCTTGTTTAGACCTGGTTTAGATCTGGTAGTACTTGGAAAGACTAATATTTTGTTATGTGGTTCTTTGTGAGAAAAGTTTATGAACCACCTGTGTGTTTTTGCTCAAAATATATACATATAAAAAAAAACATGCATTCTTTCAGTGCTCGGTCACCTTTCCACAGATCTGACATGTAACTTAGCTTGGTGACGCCTATGTTCATGAGAGAGATAAGTTTATTCCTATACTGTGGAACAAAGGCATAAACATCTCCATGGAAACAGGAAGGTGGTGGATCTTCTACCGGAAAAAAGTTACACAGCAAACCTTTAACTAAATACATGAAATACTTAAACACTTCCCACTAACTTGTTAACTATATTGTTTTAGAAATATTGACGTTTTTTGTTTTCTCCTCAGATGATGATCATGATGGGGATCATTGGAGTCATTGTAGTTGGCATCATATTCTGTGAGTACCATTAGTGGATTAATAATATTTATTGATGAAACTGATGTCTTATTGATTTATTATAGCTGATTAATAACCCTCAAGAGTATTCGTAGGTTATTTTTTAAACGTGTCCCCTCTTTGTTAAGTCTGTTCTTCACGTATACCATTTTTTATTCTTTTGTGTACGGTACTAGGTTTGTAAAAAAAAAAAAAAAAATACAAACTCAGATATTAATCGAAACTAGATACTAATTTGAACAAGAAAAAAAGCAACCAGAATTGGATCTTTCCTAAATAGATTTAGATTTAATATCAGAACTAATATAAAACCACATGGCAATATTAAACAAAATACCATTATCTGTATTTTAAAAAAAAATCTGAATCATGACAACACTATATGGTAAAGTAGATATAGTTGACTGAAACTAGATGCTCATTTGATACTCAAAAAATCACATAGGTAGGTCAAAATTTGCTTATTCTTCATTTAACAGAAGACCACAGCATTTTTTTTTTTTTTTTTCAAATTGTGTTGAAAAAACACTATACCCTTTAAGGAAATTGTTTGTTTATTGTCATTACAGTATTGACAGCTGAGTTTGAAATGTGTGTATCGTGAATCCACTATAAGCTACAGTGGGAGTGCCAGAGGCGGCTCTGTGTCCAGCCTGATGCAGGGCCAGGTCCATTAAACTAATGGCGTCCTCTCTCTCTCCTTCATTTGCAGTGTACTTCTTCTACTGAGCTCGGCCGTCAATACAGATGGATATGGACTTAAGAATGATGTGAGGGGCAGAAAAAAACAACCAAGCTTCTCATTGAACTGCCCCTCCATCAAAACATGCCCCATCCCCTTTACAACAATAGTGTTTATGTGTCCCACTCCTCCACACTGACGTCTGTCCTGTCTCTGCACCTTATGTATTACTGAAGGACATGCCAGTCTGAGCCAAGAGGAAGGAGGGACACTGTAAGGTTTGGTCCATAGAGCGAACAGTGTACAATGTCCACACGGAAATGAGTCTGCACCCGAGTCTGATCATAAGGACTTTTCGAGCGGCATTCATTTGTAAATCCATCTGATATTTCAAACTAACCTTTTGTCACAACAGTAGCTTTTGCCAATGACTAACATTGTGTTCAACTTTACAGTTGTTTTGATGTATGCCATGAGTGTATTTGTGATCCAGTATAGATAATATGCTTCACGTTTTTGTTCAAACAAATTCTTTTCTAGATACGAGTTCAGTTAGTAATACAAAAGGAGCTCAGTAGTGTTTGAAAATATAAAATAGTCCTATAGAAAGTGAGCCAAAGGGTGCGTGGGTTTGTAGACATAGATGCAAATGAGAAATTGCCGTTTTTGATTTCGAGTGGTAGCGAGTGGTGAGAGAGCAGCCCAAACAGACAATCTCCTGCACACTCACAAGTTTGACTCTGTCCCGAGCAGAGACCCAGCCATAGACAAATGAATGTCTAGAGATACATAGACTACGCATGTGTAGTATCTGTTTATGTCCATTTTTAAATCCAGTAGGTGGAGCTATTAGCACGCTGCAAAAACTGAATTACTAGTCTAGTTTAAAATGACTTTAATTAATTTTTTGAGTAGTTTTGACAAGGTTTAATTTTATAGTTTATGTTATGTAGAATATTTCACTAGTTTCGAGACATTTCTGAGCTTGAAAACAAAAATGAATGTGTCAGAAACATTTTGATAGACGTAAAAATAATCTTAGTCCATAAATAAATGGTCAAAACTACTGAAATGTGTTAAATATACTGAATTTAAGTATTTTAAAGTAATCTAGCGAGTCGTTTTTGCAGTGTAGTAGACTGAGTTGGTGAATGAACTGTTCTTAACTTGCATGGCAGATGTGTCCATAGTTTCACCTCTTAAATATTTTCTGTCTTTCTTCCATTTCCAAATCTAACTGCCGATTGTACTTCTCATTGTGGTTTACCTTAAAAAGATGTGTATACTGTTACTCAGACTTGATAACTGCTGCTTATGCAACAAATAATGCAGGATCTGCCCCTCATTCTTTTAGCTCAACTTGCTTTTTAAGATTCTGCTGCCCATAGTGAACTATTAAAACAAATGGAAAAATACTTACGTTATGCACCTGAAGATGTCAATGGACTGAGCTGTTAAAAATGTATTTTTGTCATTTCAATTTAAATGTTGGATTTTAAGGATTTGTAAAGTAAAAGGATTATGAACAAAATCCAGAAAATATGGATAATGTAGATAATTTGACAATACTTTGAGGACTGTGACCTGAACTTGAAATGCAAAACAGATGCATGCTACTACTCTGCTGATGCCAATAAAGAACCACAAAAAGCAAACAGCATTTTTGTCTTCTCTGATTTATTATTATTCAGGTTAAACCAATTCAAACCTGTACAAAGTTCCAGCAGACTTAGACAATATAATGTATCCTTTGAAAAAAAAATCTACATAAAAATAAAACATCAACATCTAAAGGTTTGTAACTTGCTTGTCGTCATGGAGATGTTATTGTTGTTGCTGTCCCATAGTATTGCATTAATGAATCTATCTTTATTCATTTACATGTGTTTTTATTGTTCAAAATGTATATATATTTATTGTCGTACTGTAGAACATTAGTAGGGCGGCAATGGCTCAGTTGGTAAAGCGTTTGTCAGATCCACCGACCCACAGGTTGGCAGTGCAATTTCAGCTCCCACAGATGAACACTGTCGTTGTTTCCTTGGGCAAGACACTTAACCCACCTCGCCCCCACTGTCTGTGTACACTGGTGTGTAAATGTGTGTGTGGAAGGGTCAGTGGGTCCTTGTTGTAAAGCGCTTTGGGTGCCTTGAAGGTGGAAAAGCGCTGTATAAAAATGTGACTATGTGACCAAAGTCCTCATTCAAATAAATAAATTAATTAAATTAAACTCCAGGCAAAGTAATAACATCTCCATGGAGAGACATCAAGTTAAATAAAATCCACTTTCCTAATCGGCATCAAATCAAATAACAGCAGCTGCTCAAAAGTAAAGTCAACATTTTACAGTTTAAATAGTGCAAAGTCAAGTAAAAGCTACACCACATTCTGAGTTTCTACTTCATGACCTGAAGGAAGAAAATGATAGTGACTATGAGGAAACCCAGGATCCACCAGTAGGAATCTGTCAAACACAAAGAACAGATGAGAGACACATTTGATTTTCGTATATATATATATTTTATATAAAGCATGTTTATATAAAATAAATATAAACATTCTTTATATTTATGCTTAATTTATACTAGTTTACAAACTCAAATTAAGAGAAACATTCTGAATTTAACTTATATATGTACTCCTTTTTTATTTTCCTTAAAGGTGCACTACATAACCTTTCCAGTGCAGTGTCAGCCATATGCTTGTTTCCATGACGATGTTATTGTTTCCATATTACATTAAACAAGCGGGGGTCATCGTTCCACAGATCTGACCTATAACTTGGCCTGGTGGCCTCACTTGCTTGTCTTCAAAGAGATAGATGTGTATATTTAAGGCCATACTTGGAACTGTCCGGGTAAAACAATAATATCTTTAAGGAGAAAAACAGTTGGCATAAACCCTCCTCCAGAAAAGTTACGCAGTTACTGAACTAGTTAAAACTACTCAACAATATGAGTTCACTGAATGACTTAATCAAAGTCATAAACTAGTACACATCAGGGCTGTAGTCGACTCAAGATGTGTCCTGCAGATCGATTAGTCGACTAAAAGGGGGAGTGGCAAAAGCTCCCAAACTGCGCTCACAAGACTACACCTGCACACACAACTATTTATGCAGAAAAATTATGTATTAAAATCTGCGGTAAATACCAAATAATATCAGATCTTCAGCTAACTTACTCACTAACTTCTCCTTTCTGCTGTTGTCCCATATAAATCCTTATAAACTAAACAAAATGATTAATCAACTAATACAAATGTTGGTCAATTAAGACACTATCAACCGATTAATCGACTAAATGACTAAAGACCTTCAGCCCTACACTACATAGATCTTACACCTGCAGAATCTTATTGTCTGATACATACCTGGCTCTGGAGTTTCCACGATGACACTGACAGACCGGGGCATGTCTAGAGCGGGGTGGGACACAGTACAGGTGATCTTTGTCCCAGGTGAAACAGTGGGCGGGACGTTCAGCTGAGACGAGACAGAGAATGTGCCATCACCATGACAACGGTGACCTGACAGAGACGCCTTTCCCGGAAACACGACAGGCTCAGAGTCACCCGGGCCCAGGGAAAACCACTCTATCTGCAAAAAACAAGGGGAAAAATAATGTAAGAGTGGTTTTCTGCTGGTTTGTGTCAATCATATTTACAAACTCCTAACTCCTTCCTTTTAGATTTGTCAAAAGTATCGAAAATAATATACTAATTGATACAAATAATATTATTAAAACTAGATACTCCGCAAAACTGCCAAACTCTACTGAATTAAAGGTAAAATTTAGATGTTAACTTGAATACTACCTACACTTTTACTACTTATTTTATACTTATACTACAGAGCATTTGAGCTTTGGAGATGTAGACAGACTAATTATACAGGATTACTCAAACATGTGTGAATGAAACAAAACAAAACGCAACTCCAGGTATGTTTTTAAAGATGTAACAACAGAAGAGCTGACAAGAGACAATTTTGTGTAATATAACACCTTTAAAATCAACTGCTGTTTTAATGAAAATCTAGTGAACACCATATTTGCTCAGAATTACTGCTGTGTTGCCTATTGTTAGCAATCTAATTAGTTATAGAGCAAAGAAAGCGTGATTTAACTTGAACTCCTAACAGTCATCAGTGTTAGCCAATCAGCATTTGCATAGGACTCTTTGTCACTGTGAGAAAGTACTTACCTCAGCGTCCAGCGGGTAGTATTTCCTGCTGTAGCAAACCAGAGTCTTGGCTGATTTTAACACCAGTTTGTCTTCTGAAAGGGAAACCTCAGGCAGTTCTGGAGCAAAAAGAAAAACAGCCGTAGCATTATCATTTTACAAGTAATGGCTTGTGTTTACAGTCTAGAAATTTATGTCATTTTTTCAGATGGAGACCAGGAGCCAATTCATGGGTTTCAGAATGATGAAAACTTAGGACTGTTGCCATAGTGATTAACAATCTAAAACTAAATATCATATATCCTCAAAATGTTGCATATAACAGGAAGCAGAAACGTATGAATAGCCTAACACAACCTTATGTTAGATTGACTATTATTGAAAAAAATATATATATATCGTTCAACCCTTACCATTATTTACAACAACTGATTCTACAAACTTGTCAAATTTTAAAGCTTAAAGTCATCAATCATGCATTTGGTGTTGAATCATTGCACCAAGCTAGTGTGACAGAGAATATGTCCAACTTTGTGTCCTTTTCTCACTTGGATCGGTCCAGTAATAATAGATATGTTAACCATAAACCAGGCCAACAAATCTGCAATTTGATTTTAAACTAGTGGAATTCAAGAATGTTGTGACGTCACGTGAACACAGCCTCATTTATTACACGAGATCGACTCTTGTGAACTTTAAGTCAAGTCCGAGTGTTGTTACCTCCTCAAAAACAGACCTGGAGTTGTGTTTTGTTTCATTCACACATGTTTGAGTAACTCTTTATTATTAGTCTGTCTACATCTCCAAAGCTCAAAATGTTCTGTTCCAGCTTGTGATGTCATGAAGCGGTAGTTTTCCAAGTTAGTTTTTCTTTAGCAGACATTAGAAATTCCAGCGCTGAAAGTATCCAAATGAGTCTAATAAACACAGTGGAGCACTTCCTGTATTACCAAATGACATCACAAAGTGGAAAAGAGTATTGCTTTTGAGAGAAGAAGTCGTAGTCAAAATATGCAGGATTTAAGAGTTAAACATGTGTTTACACTCAACAAAAACACAACTCCAGGTATGTTTTTGCTGAGAAAACAACATTATAATAACACAGATCAGAAAATAGATTAGTATGGGCCCTTTAAGATTTTGCTTAACATCATAATAACTTAGAATAATGAAATACTCACTGATGATGTTGAGCTGCATGACCTGTTGTGCGTGGAACAGTCCAATAGAGACTGTACAGATGTAGGTGCCCTCATCTTCCACCTTCAGCTCGCTCAGAGTCAGAGACGCGTTTCCCTCAGACACCACCTGCTCAGGACTGATCCACGCCCCTCTCCTCTCTGTGTGGACTGGACAATCAACAGAGAAAATTACTTAAAATAATGCAGAAAATTTCTAGTGGGGGGTCCGCCACCTGCTTGTCTCCATGGAAATATTATTGCTTTGTCTAGAATTTTCCACAGTATGGCATAAATTGTATCTTCTGGGACAATGTTCTGTGTGGTTTTAACTTTTTATTTCCATAGAATCATGCAGGTGACATGTCCCCTCCAGAAAGTTACATAGTGTTGCTTTAAGATGCTCATATATAAATTCAGTCCCAAGACTATTTTATTCTTTATAAATTTACAAAGCCTCTTGGATGGTCAAAATATATTCCACTTGAAATCGCAGTTCAGATAACAACATTTGAAATCTGTCATTCTTTAAGTCAAACCACAAATCTTCCAGCTGTGAGGAAGTGTGTTAACTGCTATGCCTCTGTGCAGCTTGAAATTTCAATAACAAATAGTCCATCCATCCATCCATTTTCTTCCGCTTCTCCAGGGCCGGGTTGCGGGGGCAACAGTCTAAGCAGGGACTCCCAGACTTCCTTCACCCCGGACACTTCCTCCAGCTCCTCCGGGGGGACCCCAAGGCATTCCCAGGCCAGCCGAGAGACATAGTCCCTCCAATGTGTCCTCGGTCTTCCCGGGGGCCTCCTCCCGGTGGGACATGCCTGGAACACCTCACGAGGGAGGCGTACAGGAGGCATCCGGAACAGATGGCCGAGCCACCTCAGCTGGTTCCTCTCGACGTGGAGGACCAGTGGCTCTACTCCAAGCTCCTCTCATGTGACTGAGCTCCTCACCCTCTCTAAGGGAGTGCCCAGCCACTCTGCGGAGAAAACTCATTTCGGCTGCTTGTATCCGCGATCTTGTCCTTTCAGTCACTACACAAAGCTCATGACCATAGGTGAGGGTAGGTACGTAAATTGACCGGTAAATCGAGAGCTTTGCCTTTTGGTCAAGAACCATGACCTTTCAGTCAAGAACCATGGGATCCTCATCCCAGCTAGGGCTTTGACTCCGAACTTCGTTATTCGAATATAATTCGAATATTTAAAAAAATTGAGATATTCGAACGAACAACAAGGAGCTATCTGTTTTTTCAGCGCTTCTAGTTTATGCAAATTAGCCATGTGGTTTTAAGTTTCGCTTCTGTAAAACGTAAACAAATGTGCGCAAAGCTGCATTAAACACATTATTATTTGAGTCCTCCTCGTAGGAAATAAAAATCCAAACTTAAATTATCCACTGTCGCGTGTACCAGTCTCATCACCCGTGAAAGCAAATGAATCTGCCCACGTAGCATTAAGCGTTCTGTTTTCTTCAGAAACTTTTCTTTTCTTGGATTTATCATCATTGGGCCGAAAATCATACTGCTGATGTAGATGCGGTAAGTCCGGGCTGCCAGTGTGTGCGGGTGGCGCACATCGGCGGCTTTGACGCATGTTTTGAGCGACAAAAATATTAAAAACGTTTTATTTAAATGTTACAAGATTACCATTATCTACAATTTTAGATTTACATTTAAAAACGAACAAACTAAAATAAAAATACAATGTAATTAAATACTCATTATTTTCCAAAGTCACAGGGAGCCACGACAGAACGATGAAAGAGCCACATGCGGCTCTGGAGCCGCGGGTTACTGACCCCTGGTCTTACTGAAGGCATTTAATGGTCAAAATATTAATACAATATTCAAATATATTTGAATATTAATATTAATAAACAAACGAACTTCGAATATGATTTTTGGGCAAAAGTCAAAGCCCTAATCCCAGCCACTTCACACTCGGCTGCAAACTGCCTCAGTGCACGTTGGAGGTCCTTGTCTGTTGAAGCCATCAGGACAACATCATCTGCAAACAGCAGAGATGAGACCCTCTGGTCCCCAAACCGGATCCCCTCCGGCTCCTGACTGCGCCTAGAAATTCTATCCATAAATACAATGAACAGAACCGGTGACAAAGGGCAGCCCTGGCAGAGTCCAACATGCACCGGAAACAGGTCTGACTTACTGCCAGCAATGCAAACACAGCTCCTGCTCTGGTCATACACGGACCGGACAGCCCTTAGCAAAGGGCCCCGAACCACATACTCCCCACAGAACACCACAAGGGACACGGTCGAATGCCTTCTCCAGATCCACAAAGCACAGGTGGACTGGTTGGGCAAACTCCCATGAACCCTCGAGCACCCGATGGAGAGTATAGAGCTGGTCCAGTGTTCCGCGGCTGGGAGGAAAACCCCCCTGCTTCCCCCTCTTGAGATGTCGGAAGGTTTGCCAGAATTTCTTTGAGGCCGTCCAGTAGTCCTCCTCCATGGTCTCGCCGAACTCCTCTCAACCCCGAGTTTTTGCCTCTGTGACTGCCCAGGCTGCAGCATGCTTGGCCTACTGGTACCTGTCAGCTGCATCAGGAGTCCCAAGAGCCAACAAAGCCTGATAGGACTCCTTCTTCAGCCTGAGGGCATCCCTTACTTCCGGTGTCCACCACCAGGTTCGGGGATTGCACCCGCGACAGGCACCACAGACCTCACAACCACAACTACGAGTGGCCGCATCGACAATAGAGGCAGAGAACAGAGCCCACTCGGACTCCATGTCCCCCTGTTCCATGTCTGGGAGAAGCTCTCCCGGAGGTGTGAGTTGAAGGTCCTCCTAACAGAGGGCTCTGTTAGATGTTCCCAACAGACCTTCACTATACGCTTGGGTCTGCCAGGTCTTTCTGGCTTCCTCCTCAGCCAGCGGACCCAACTCACAAACAGGTGGTGATCGCTTGACAGCTCTGGCCCTCCCTTCACCCGAGTGTCCAAGACATGCGGCCGGAGGTCAGATGACACAACAACGAAGTCGATCATCGACCTCTGGCTTAGGGTGTCCTGGTGCCACATGCACTGATGGACACCCTTGTGTTCGAACATGGTGTTCGTTAAGGACAAACTATGAATAGCACAGAAGTCCAATAACAGGACACTGCTCGGGTTCAGATCAGGGAGGCCGTTCCTCCCAATCACCCTTCTCCAGGTGTCACTGTCATTACCCACATGGGCGTTGAAGTCCCTCAGTAGAACAATGGAGTCCCCGGTCGGTGCACTGTCCAGTACCCCTCCCAGGGACTCCAAGAAGGCGAGGTACTCTGTACTGCTGTTTGGCCCGTAGGCCGACACAACAGTGAGAGACCTGTTCCCGACCCAAAGGTGTAGGGACGCGACCCTCTCGTTCACCAAGGTGAACTCCAACACACAGTGGCTGAGTTGTGGGGCAATGAGCAGGCCCACACCTGCCCGCTGCAACGGGCAACCGCGGGCAATGTCAGAGAAATGAGTTCAGCCCCCCTCAAGGAGTTGGGTTCCAGAGCCCAAGCTGCGTGTGGAGGTGAAGCCAACTATATCTAGTCAGTAACACTCAACCTCCCGCACGAGCTTGGGCTCCTTCCCCCCCATGTCCCCAGAGCTAGTCTCCATGTCCAGAAATCCGGTCATTGAGGCCCCTGCCTTCGACTGCCGCCGAGATCTCCACTAACAAATGGTGTCATATATAACTACTGGCAAAGCACATTACAGTCACTGACGTTACAGTTTCAGTTTCACTTTTTTGCCATCATCAGTATAAAAAGAACATTTATTAATTCACTTTAAAGCTGACATAACAATGTAAAATATACCATGACACTTACTGAGTGGATTCCCTTCAGTGTCCTCCAGGTTGGTCTTCAGTTCGAGCACCTTGCGGCCACTCCCTCGGTGCTGGACCCTCCATGTGATGTGGATATCTGGAGCCAGAGGTGTGTCCTGCTGTTTGAACCCACAGGGCAGCTGCACCCCCTCCATCAAAGTCCCAGAGAGAGACTTCACATGGGAGAAGACCACCATCACGACTGGAGAGGGAGAGAGGCTCAGCTGTAATACCTCAGTTTATATTTTGTTCAATATTAGGAATTAATTAGAATTAGAATTAATGAATTAAAGCTATGTATACTTTTTTTTTTCCCAAGACATATTATAAGTAAATAATTAAAATAAAATCTGGAGAAAGCACTCTGGATTCAAGAAATTTAGGCTGCATTTACACTTACGAGAACACATTTCAAAACTGGGAGTAAACTGTGACTACTAGACCTTTTTGGAGGTGGCACATCACCTGCATGATACTATAGAAATAGAAAGTTGAAACCATACATTCTCTATGGAGATGGGTACATTTTATGTCATACTGTGTAAGATTATAGCCATGAAAACAAGCAGGAGGAGGCCCTGCTCCAGGACAAATTTTGAGTTTGTGGAGATGCAACCCCGGTCAGTTAGGACAGAGTAAGGCACTGTGTTTTTCTGTGCAATAAACATAACCAAAATGAAAAAGAATGCTTTTATTTTAGCATATTTTTCTGGTTAAAAGTTACATACTGTGGCTTTATATGAGGACTAGAAAAGTGTGAATGCAGCCTTTAGTCATATACACCTTTTTATCAGGGTTTTCCTTAGACAATATCTTACCTTCAGATTGCACAGTTCCAGATGGGCTGAGAGGTAGACCTAATCTGCTTTGTCTTTGGGTTATTTGTTCCACTATTATCGTTCGTAGAATAAGTGAGGTGCTGAAGTCCACTCCGTCCACGCTCAGAGACACCATGAAGAAGGCCTGGTCTGGACTTTTCAAGGACTGATCGGGAGAGAAGGGGCTGAGCTCACACGTCACTTCCTGTCCGTTACAATCAGCGTGGAGCAGGACATCGGCGTTTGGAATATTAGGAGAAGACACTGCCACAGAACAAAGAGGAGATGTTTAAATAATAACTTACAGTTTCATAGACACTGCAAACAACTAGGGTGTTAGTTTCAGTGTATTTAGCTCCTCCCTTCAGACAGATATAAGATAGTAGAATTAGAAAAGCATAACATTCTAAAGAGCCTGATGTAACTTTTTCTGGTGGGGGAACTTGGGAACTTGAACTTGTCACTTGCTTGTCTCCATGAAGGTGTTATTGCTTTACCTGACATGTTCCACAGTATGCCATTATTCTATCTTGCATTTATTCAATTTTGTTTCTATAAATAATATTCAATCAATTCTCCAGCTTTTCTTCCCAAACTTCTAGGCCCAGTTATAATTAGAAAAAACGTGTGATAACAAACCTGTAGCTTCGATGATGAGGAGGTCTGGGTCGGGGGCTGTGGGCGGGACAAACGGTGTGAGGCCTTCCAGTGATTGGTCAGGGCCCGCGGGGACGTCCCTCAGAACGAGTGTAGCAGGAGAACGACTGAACCCACCTCCGCCCGCCCCTTCACCTCCTCCACTGTGAGCAGCACCATCCTTCACCAAGATGCAGGACAAAACCACATCTGCCACATCTGGAACTACGTCCGCTATAAAAGGCACAACAAGTCATGTGACCAGGACATGATGGATACAATAGTAAGATGGAACAGGTGAATGATCTGCAAATAGGCCTTCTCATTTCCTTGAACTTCATGCCAAGTTTTCAGATGTTAAAGCATAGTACATATGACTAGTATGGAGTCATGAGTATAATTATTGTATTGAAGTATGCCAACTGAGTAAAAAAATGTGGCTACTCTTCCCAGAGAAAGTAATAACATCAAAGGCAATGGTGGTGAGTCGTGTTATATAAAAGGTAGCTTATATAGTCTATAAATAAATACACAGGCTACATAAATAATAGTTATAACTTTATAAATAAGCTACTGAAACATAAATTGCTTTAAATTCAGTAGCCTACTTGAAGTTGTCCTTTAACATTTTTTTTGATATGCTACTTGAGAGTAGCTACTTTTAGGTCACTTCTTTTTAAATCTACTGAGAAGGGTAACTGGCCAAGCCTCCATAGGTAAAACTGTTGGCCATCTTTAACTCACATCTCACTATAATAACGTGTAACTATGCAACACGTTTTTGTAGCTGAATAATAATTAGACTATGTACCCCAGTATAAAACCTAAACCACTGTTATAGCCCCGTGAATACCGCTCTTACCGTAAGCGTGCACCACAGAGTATCCAAACAAAATTACAAAAAACATTATTAGTTTGCGTCAAGTATCAATTCAAGTTCACTCAACCAAAAGTGAAATTGTCAAAATTCACTTTCACTTTTGATTTTAAAAATGGGCGGGCGCATGTATTCAGCTAATGATTGTAATTGGACTTCAAAATCCATAAAATAGACAACAGCCTAACGAGGCGGGTATTAATTTAAACAAAATTATGCAGTTACTTGCGTTTACTGATGCTCTCCGCGTGCGACAATTTACTGCGCATGCGCGTGAAGTAGGCTACAAACTGACAGAAGCACGTGACAGACTGTGACGGTGGGTGAAGTGGGGTCACGCTGTCTGCTTGTTCTGTTCAGATTCTTTCCAAGCTGCAGAAAAGTTAAGACAAAAAACTACAAACAAAAATAACAAATTACAACATAGCTTACTAAACTTTTATTGGTAATGATTTATATGGGTAATGTCACAACTCAATTTTCATTCATAGTTTTGTGGATCCAGTCCACATAGTTTTGAACCCGGGTATAGAACCCATAAGTGCCTTGCTCTGCACAGCCAAGCCCCCAGCTGATGATCCCCGCCGCCCAGTAGTGGTCCGTCCTCCAGAGGGCAAAGGGACCCCCGCTGTCTCCTTGACACGAGTCCTTTGTTCCGTCTGAGTGTCCTGCGCAAAACATGTTGAGAGATTCTTCTGGGACTGGTTCAAATGGGTGTTTTCTTTTGAAACTCTTCAGCGATTCGCTGCATTTCCGTGGATTCACCACTGGGAGGCGCACGTATGTGAGGTTATTTGATAAAAAGTACCCTCTCTCCTCATTCTTTGTGAGGCCAAATCCTGACACCACTCTAAAGAGAAACTGTGTTTATATAAACTGCATCCACATAAGTTTTTATCAGTATCAAGTTAAAGACTTACCCAGTATCACCATCTCTAAAGTTGTGTACCCCAGAGGGCAGACAAATTGGCATCACATACTGGTTAAATGTGACGGCTTCTGGGAGTTTTATTAGGGCGATGTCATTGTCAAAGTGAAACTTGTCGTAGTTATTGTATCCAGGATGTAAATGAAGAGAAGCAGCGAATGTTTTTGGAACATCTTCCACTGTATTTGATCCCCAAAAGATCTACAAAGTAAAAATACAAGTCCAGTTAATAATACACGCTATATCTAATCCATAAATATGGTAAAATTATTTGGATTTATTAGATTTCTTTAGTTATTGGACCTGGATTGAATAATCTTGTTCCATTAGACTACATTGCTAATTTAATTAATCTGGCAATGGGGTAAGAACACGTTGCATTCAGGGGCGGCACCAGGGGAAGCTTGAGAGGGCACTAGCCCTCCCTAGAATGGCCAATGCTCCCCCTCTACCCCATTTTCACAGGGCATTCAGTCTTTACTAAAAATGTTTAAATGGCAACCACAAAGTGGGACTAAATGAGACTACTATAAAACAAGAACTCCATATTGGGGTTTATTTACAGGGGATAACTAGGCCTACATTTAAACTTTAAACAGCAAAACAAACATGGTGGGGGTGGGGAAGCGCTCACAACCATAAAAGGCCTAAATGAACATGTTAAGTGCACACCCCCAGTGAAGAACACCCCTAAAGCTCCAACCAAAAATGTCTGGTGGCACCCCTGATTGCATTGCACAGCAAGATTAATTGTTCATCCTAAACACGTTTTTAACTGTGTGTTACCTTTAGAGTGTTGTGTGGTACGGGCGGTGTGTTCACAGGACATTTATTTGGACAGAGGACGTGAGCTGCTGTCAGGACCCACTGGTCAGAGATGAGCATGCCCCCTCCTGATGTTAAACTAGGTGAGGTCAGTCGGACCTGCCACGGGATACTGCCATGTGGAGCTGCCTCTCCTCCAATGATCCTCTGGAAGTCTCGGAAACGCATTTGGGGCTTTCCACAGACTAGAGACACAAACATAGGTAAGAAAATGAACTTTAAGTAGTCCTATATGATACAAGAAATTAAATGCAATATTTTTTTTTTTTTTTTCTCCTCCCCCCTGTCCTCATGTGATGCTGTGTTTTGTTTATTTCTACTGGAATTTCCCCACTGTGGGACTAATAAAGGCATATCTTATCTTATCTTATCTTATATTGCAGTATTGGTATTATTTGGGGTGGGCAACAACATAAAAACATCTATTAATCCATACCATAGTGCCATAATTTGATTCTTTTAATATGGATAGTGCGTTAACAATTGGAATAAATAATGGTGATGTATTGTGCCATCCTACAGTACATCTGAGGCAGAGGTTAAGTTGAAAAGATGGAGTTGTACCTGGTATGCAAATCGGTTTCAGTTCATTGTCTTCAATAGCTCTCCATTTTCGGTCTGCTTCACAACTGAAGCTTACTGAGGAAATAAATATAATTTAAAAATACATTGCAGTCAGTAAACTCATTGAGGAATGTTTATGTTTCCACAGTCCATTTGTTCAACAATCCACCAGTTGCACCTAACCTTAACTGGAACCTATTGGTCCAATATTCATGCAATTTTGCAGGTTTTAAAACTACTCATCTTCTGTATTTAATGTTACTGTGAATAATTTGTTTAGACAAAACAAATTAGGATGTCATTACAAAAAGTGATAATGGAAGTAGTTTGTAACATATTATTCTTGAATTTATATTCCAGCATAATATGAACCCTTAAACTGTAAGTCCAACGATTTAGTCACTAATTTGTATCATTGTTTCTCTCAAATGCGTCAACATTTTCTTCCATTTTATCCAGGGAACAGGTTGCGGGAGCAGCAGTCTAAGCACAGATTCCCATATTTCACCATTCCTGATGTGTTCCTAGCCAGCTGAGAGTCTTCCCCGGGACCTCCTCCCATTGCAACACACCCAGAACTAAATACAGACTTAGACAAACTTTACTTGGACACAGTAGCTCACACACCACAATATTATAATAACAAAGAGTAAAAAATATAAATGGCAATAATAAATTCTAAACAAGTAGCAAAAAAAGATAGCAAGAGACTGTTATCAAATAAGGCATTATTATATAATGTATGTATATGTACAAGTAAAAATAAAAAATAAAATAAGAAATAAAAATATCTCAGCTATATACAAGAGGTCGTAAGGAAAACAGAGCAAAGATGATATGATGATTGACAGGATTAAGGGTAAGATGTTGTACATCTGTATGGAGTATGGTATGAATGTAGTCCTGTATCTCTCACTGTTTGAGCGGAGCTGTAGGAGCCTGTTGGAAAATGAGCTCCTCTGTCCCTCTATGGTCTGGTGTAGTGGGTGAGTTGTTGTACAGTTGTAGGGAGTATTATCTCCTCTGTCCCTCTATAGTCTGGTGCAGTGGGTGAGTTGTTGTACAGTTGTAGGGAGTATTATCTCCTCTGTCCCTCTATAGTCTGGTGCAGTGGGTGAGCAGGAGTGCCCATGATGGAGAGCAGTTTGTCCAGTGTCCTCCTGTCCCTCACTGTGACAAATGTCTCCAGCTCACAGCTGATCACGTGACCAGCTTTACGGATCAGTTTGTCAATCCGCCCAATGTCCCGTTTACTGGTGCCGCTCCCCCAGCAGACCACAGCGAAGTACAGCGGCGCTGGCCACCACAGACTAGTAGAAGATCTCCAGTAACTCGCTGCACACATTGAAAGACCTGAGCTTTCTCAGGAAGTAGAGTCTGCTCATGCTCTTCTTGTAGACAGCATTACAGTTGTCCCTCCAGTCCAGCCTGTTGTTCACATGGACGCCAAGGTACTTGTAGCAGTCCACTATTTCCACGTCATGGCCCTGGATGGTGACGGTCTCCACTGGTGTCCTCTTCCCCTGAAGTCAATCACCAGTTCTTTGGTCTTGTCAGCATTCAGGAGCATATGCTGATACACCCTACTACTGCAGGGTCATCAGAGAACATCTGCAAGTGGCAGGGCCCAGAGCTGTACTGGAAATCAGAGGTGTACAGTGAACAGAAACGGAGACAGGACTGTACCCTGGGGCTAGTACCTCTGGACTGGCAGATCGGGGTGGTGGTCCCTCTGTTTAAGAAGGGGACTGGAGGATGTGTTCCAACTACCGGGGAGTCACACTCCTCAGCCTCCCCAGTAAGGTCTATTCCAGGGTACTGGAGAGGAGAATCCGACCGATAGTCGAACCTCGGATTCAGGAGGAGCAGTGTGGTTTTCATCCCGGCCACGGAACACTGGACCAGCTCTATACTCTCCATCGGGTGCTTGAGGGTTCATGGGAGTTTGCCCAACCAGTCCACATGTGCTTTGTGGATCTGGAGAAGGCATTCGACCGTGTCCCTTATGGTGTTCTGTGGGGAGTACTCCGGGAGTATGGGGTCTGGGGCCCTCTGCTAAGGGCTGTTCGGTCCCTGTATGACCGGAGCAGGAGCTGTGTTCACATTGCCAGTAGTAAGTCGGACCTGTTTCCAGTGCATGTTGGACTCCGCCAGGGCTGCCCTTTGTCACCGGTTCTGTTCATTGTATTCATGGACAGAATTTCTAGGCGCAGTCAGGGGCCGGAGGGGATCCGGTTTGGGGACCACAGGATCTCATCTCTGCTGTTTGTGGATGATGATGTCCTGATGGCTTCATCAGACCGGGACCTCCAACGTGCACTGGGGCAGTTTGCAGCCGAGTGTGAAGCGGCTGGGATGAGGATCAGCCCCTCCAAATCCGAGGCCATGGTTCTTGACCAGAAAAAGGTGGCTTGCCCTCTCTGGGTGGGTGGAGTGGAGAGTCCTTGCCTCAAGTGGAGGAGTTCACAAGTGAGGGGAAGATGGAGCATGAGATTGACAGGTGGAACGGTGCAGCATCGGCAGTGATGGGGTCGCTGTATCGGACCGTCGTGGTGAAGAGGGAGCTGAGCCGAAAGACAAAGCTCTTGATTTACCGTCAATCTACATTCCTACCCTCACCTATGGTCATGAGCTTTGGGTAATGACCGAAAGGACAAGATCACAGATACAAGCGGCCGAAAAGAGTTTTCTCCGCAGAGTGGCTGGGCGCTCCCTTAGAGATAGGTTTAGGAGGTCAGTCACACGGGTTAAATTTTATAAAATAAAATAAAACAAAAAATATTATTATGGATTTAAATTTTCAGAATGCTGAGTCAGCATTTTTGCTGATGTTGCATTTTAACACACTCCTCTGAAGGTGCTTCATCCACAGGGTTGAAAATCACCGTGCATCATCCAGAGAAGTGGGGTATTAAAAGTTATCCAATTTATTTTGATAACTATCACATTTATGTGATAGTATAATTACTACGTTTATGTGCGGCCAATCCGCAAATTTCTATCAACATTTTTGATCATTTTCAATGTCCAGAGTTGCTCCTGTTCGCACATGCTTAGTCCAATCATGCTGAAATTTGAATCACTAATACGTGATCTCAGATATAATACACTATAAAGCATATGAAAAGTGTACACTATAGCGCCCCCTACCATAGACATGAAACATCATCATTATTGGATTTGTACAAAATTCGGGAATTAAATTCTATGCATGACTACGAGCAAAATAAATAAATAAATAAATAAAAAATAATACACGCACATGTTTAGTCTGAAATTTGCTGTTGTGTTTAGCTGAAATTTGAATCACTAATGCGTGATCTCAGCCTAAATCCAATACACTATAAAGTATATGAAAAGTGTACACTATAAAGCCCCCTACCACAGACATGAAATGTCAACATTATCGGATTTGCACCAAATTTAGGAATTAAATTCTATGAATGACTAGAAGCAAAAACATATATTAAAAAATCAGCACGCACAAAGTTTTGAAAAATGGCAGGGTTAGGTTAGGAGTTATGATTAGGGTTGGGGCTATAGTTAGAGTTACGACTAGGGTTAGGTTTAAGGTTAGAATTAGGTTTAGGGTTAGGCCTAGCGTTAGGGTTGGGGATGGGGGTTAGAGTTGTGATTGGGGTTTATGGTTATTAGGGTTAGTGTGGGGCACGGCGTTTTTCCGAGGCGCAACATTCATCTCTGTTTGAGATGAATGTTTTCTGTACATCATCCTTGTTTTAAATAAATAAATAATAATAAATATGTAGATATTTAACTTTTTTTTCTTTGCAACATAAATCCAGATATTTTGCTTCATATATATTTTATGTTTCCAAAATGGATCTAAAATGTAGATAGTAAACATTAAAAAAAAGTGTGTCCAGACTTTGTAGTATTAAGCCCAAACATAACATAAACAATAGTTATGTTAAGTAATAAATAAATATATGTTATAACTCACCATTCACAGCTCCTGTCAGAGAATAATATGGCTCATTACAGTGATACTGCACAACAGAGTGGTGCTCATTCCTTTCACCAGAGACAAAGGACATGCCTCCATTTAACAGGGGCTCGGGTTCTCCACAGTCGATAACTGCAGTTCAACAAATACAGGATATGACTCAACGTAGCACCACTAGAAAAGTTACACAGTGCACCTTTAACCCACTGTGACATTCTGGAAGTGGTGAGTGCCACTGTCCATTGCTCTGGCACATTGCATAGAAGTTCTCAATTTCTTGCCCATTCTGAAAAAAAAACAAATGTGTTAAATACACAATACAGTGCATAGATACAATAATACCAGATTAAAAACAATATAGTGTTTCCTTAACCATCATCAGTTTGTATCCTATTTGACACCTCACAAAGATGTAGTCTCGGTAGAAATACTGATCCAAAGTAGGAGTGACCCGGCCTTTTGGGACAGTACCAGGAGGAGCACACTTCACTCCTAAAAACACAGATTTGAAAATAAACCATAATTGGAATGGATCAATCCCAACTCTAATTGTTCATATTGTTATTGTGTCCTTCCACCTCTCCTAAATATGAATGTAGAGCGTGTGTCTTGATGTTTTTTAATAAACACATTTAATATCAAACCTCCACAAAGTGACACAGATGGTGGATCTAGGAAGGTAAATAAACTCTTACTCTCTGTAGTGTAGTCCAGGCTCCAGCCGTTGCTCAGGCCTTTGTCGTCGATGTAATAATCCAGTTTGACGGTGCTCACGTTCAGAGCCATCACACCTGGACTCTTACTACCACAAAGCTTCACCGGATTCTCATTTTCAGCTGTCACCTGATTGGGAAGAGGTAGACCTTGCATCAAATCAGATTCCCTTTTATTAAGAATCTGATTAAATTAACGCTGAACACAAAATATAAGAAAAAATAAATAACAATTCTGAATGAATTGGAATGAATGATGTTAACTGTCAACATTATTTTTGGTCAATATTCATAACCTTTGGTAATACTTTATAATAACATCATGCACAACTTAATTTTTAATGGACAAATAGGTTATAGTAACTACTTGATAAACTACCTTAACTTCAAATCCTCACCCCTTAATTAAGTAATTACTAAGCCTGAGTCATAATAAACTATTTGTTCATTGTGAATTTAATCTTTGTTCATTTTTTAGTAAGACTAACTCAGGTGTAGTTATTATACAGTGGTAGTGAATAGTCAAACCTGTAGCCAGTGATAGGGGCAGCTCAGGCCTTCCTCTGTCTCCAAACTCTCTATGTGGAAATAGTCGGCGAATTTGAGAGTTATTCTGAACCCGGGTTCCACAGAGATGACGTACTGACAGGAGACTCCGTGATGGGGGGCAGTGGGGTATCCTGGACTAGACAGGTGCCCCTCTGGTTCATCAAATATACCACCAAGGCAAGACACTGCACGAAGAAAGAATAATAGTTGAAATGGAGTGGTATGCCAACACAAATTCATGATTTGTTAAGTGTATAGGTTACAAGGTTACAAGATATCGTCCACTACTACACAAGATGATAGCAAATTTGTTCTTTTGAAAGTACTAACTATATTGTCTGAAAACTGTCCAAAAGCCACAAAAAGAACAGAAATTTGGAGTGTAATTTTTCAAACTCTGGTATAGAGGTTGTGTCTGCGCGTTTGTGGTTATTCTTACAGTCAGTTCGCCTTTGGTTTGATACTTGATCCATGAAATTTATATAATTATTTTTTGCACAGATAATAATAAAAAATGATTTGTATATACATTTTTCTAATTTTGCCCATCCAGCTTTATATAGCCTTAAATGCATTAATTGACTCAATCCAAATTGGCGTATCGTCACAGGGTCATCCATAATTTTGCTTTTATATTATTATTATTTTTTAAAGTAGTAAAAAATTATTTGTTTATTCATTTTTGTCAGTATCACCACCCATAGCTTTATGCCTTAAAAGGTTAACAGGTGAACTGGTGTATTGTCACAGGGTAATTTATATTTATTTGATGGGTAGATGTATTTTAAAAAACATAGTCTACAGTTAAACAAATACTCACAAACACAGGTGCGCTGGTCTGACTGTAGCTCGTATCCATGGTGACAGGAGCAGAGGTAGGACCCGAGGGTGTTCAGGCAAATTTGGGAACACACCGGAGCTTCAGCGTTTAACACAGGATCTGAACACTCGTCTATGTCTGAAATGGAAAGGTATACGAATATTGGGATGAGATAATAAAATCTGACGACCCCATTGTTTGTTTTTTTAGCAGAATTACCTGAAACCATGGAGTAGCTGTGGCTAACTAGTTTACTACCAGCTTACCACCAAGTATCGTATTGTATCCAGTGGACATTTGGCATGTTGTATGTCAGGTTTAACATGTGTTAACCTATGTGCTACCTATGGCCTGGTAGTGAGCAGAGAATCCGATGTTTTGGTGGTGTTCTGGGTTGTTGTCGTCTGTTTGCATCAGGAGGGTGAGGATGTTGCCTGGAGAAAGGATTGGCCCATGTCCGGGGTGATGGCCGTCAGCTGAATTCTCTTGTCCACAAAACCTGCCCAGAACTTTCTTCTTGTACAGAACCTGGGGACCGTAGAAGGAAGAAGAGAGTTGTTTAGCTTTATAATTTTAACTTTCAAAATGCTGTACAAAGTTTGTGCCTATGAATGGACCAGTTTATGTTTGTACTGGTGGTGTGACACAAATGACAAACAATAGTAACCTGCATAGGTTCTAATAAAAGATTGTACACTGCAACCCCATGTTTTTTAAGAAATATTCCTTTGCTTGAGACTGCTTCACCCAAAGAGAGAAAATTAAATGAATAGTGTTTTCTTGGTGCACGGCGTGTGTGTGTCATAAAGGTGCACTGTGTAACTTCTCTGGTGGATGGTTTGTTACCAGCTTATTTCCACTGATATGTTGTTCCACTGTCAGCAAGTTCCACAGTACGGCATTTAACATTAACATATCCATAGAGACATGCAGATGTTGTACCCTTTCCAGAAAAGTTACATAGTACCTCTTTAAAGACTACATTTAAGCAGTGTTATAAGTGCACAAGTGTGTGGTCCTGACCGTGACTGAGTCGTAGTGGCAGTCGGCAGAAGGCTCCAGGTCCAGGTGAGTGAAGGTGAGGCTGACCCTGTACCCCTCTGGGACACTGAGGTCCCATCTCTGCCTCAGGTTTGGGGGGTAGGGCCCAGGATACAGCGGAGACTGGATCTGCCCAAACAGACCTGGCTCTGGATCAGACAGGGGCAGACCCTCACTGACTAACACACAGAGAAGCCTGAAAACAACAGTAACAGTGCAGAAGTATTAGCATCAACATGAGGTAGAATTACTTGTTGTTTTGAGTAGTGCTTCTCCTGGCCTGTGGAAGGGCCTGTCCTGCTTTTTCCATGGAAATTATGTTCCGTTGGTTATAATATTACATTATAACAGTATAACATAAAATGTATCCCCATGGAGAATTTTCCCAAAGTTTTAAGTTTCATAGTTTTAATTTTCTATTTCTATGGAATCATACAGATGAAGTGCCACCTCCAGAAAGTTACATACTATAACTTTAAGGTGCATTATACTTTCTCCATCTCCAAGGAGACGTTATTGCCTGTTTGTCATAAGATAAATGATTTGTTTAATGCCATACTGTGGAGCATTCTAGGCAAAGCAATGACATCTCTCTCCAGAAAGTTTAATTTTTAATACAAAAATGCTTTTGACTGTCTTACAAAAGAAATAAAGGACTGAGCCATATATCACAGCAAGTTAAATAAACTACATTTAAACTAGTCAAACCTACTGAAAACAAGATATTCTGTTTTGCAGTGCTCCGTAGGTTTAGTTTATATTTCTGTTTATTTAAACATTTGCCCCAAAGTCCAGCAATCACAAGAACTGTGATGAACTGTGATGTAATCTGTAGCAGTCAAAATATTTAGCTACATGTACAATTATAAGTTCCAGGTACTATGTTATCAGGCTATATTATTATTTTTTTCACATTTTATTGAATACAAAACATATTCAGCATAAAAAGTTTACAGGGAAACTCACCAGACGACACAGTAGGTCCAGCTCATGTTGAGGTTTAACATTTGCACTCTGAACCGGTCCAGACGTTTGCAGGTGAAACTGGAAAGTCACAAATTAAGCAACTCATTACGTTAATGCCAGGAACAGCTCTGTTTACTTTGGCAATTGGCAACACCAAATAATGCTGGGGGTTGTTTTTAAAATCTACTAGTGTTTAATCCAAGACTTTTTTTTTCCAAGATCAAGACTAGTATTTAATCCAAGACTTTTTTTATATGAATAAAAATCTAAAAATTAGTTTCTATATTTACAGTTACCAGCTGCCGTTGTGCACAGAGCCAATTACTGTTCTGTTTAATGAGATATCTTACCCTCAGATTGCACAGTTTCAGATGGTTTTAAAGGTAGACCTAATCTGCTTAGTCTTTGGGTTATTGGTTCCACTTTTATCATTCGTAGAATAAGTGAGGTGCTGAAGTCCACTCCGTCCACGAGACACCATGAAGAAGGTCTGGTCTGGACTTTTCAAGGACTGATCAGGAGAGAAGGGGCTGAGCTCACACGTCACCTCCTGTCCGTTACAGTCAGTGTGGAGCAGGACATACGAGTTTGGAATATCAGGAAAAGACACAGAACAAAGAGGAGATTTTTAAAAAGTCAAAGCAGAATGGGTTATGTTCATGTGATATCAAAGCCTATTCCCCTTATTTCACTTTTATCTCTAAATGCTTCTAAACAGCGCGATCTTGTGGGGATCTCATTCATTTTAACTGCAAATTTGAGAAAAGTTTAGCTGCTTAAATATGACATAAAGTAGGTTGATTTGTGTAAAATCTTCAATGCACCAACAAGTCACACTGCACCGATTCTCTGGGAGGCTTTAAAACAGCTTTATAGTCCGTACTGAATTTATTTGCTGCAAAATAATCCAATCTGAATGCACACTGCAACTTCCAGAATAAGGTGAATAGCAGGGCTGTAGTTGACTAAAGAAATTGTTAGTCAATTAAAGCTATGCCCTGCTAATCGGTTAGTCGACTGAAAAGGGGGCGTGGCAAACAAAAACCCTCCCAATTATTAAATATCTCTGTAATCTGACCATGTATTTGAACAAAACTACACTCATAAGACTACACACGGAAAATAAACTGTATTTATATGAAGATAATGCAGATTTAACTCATGATTCACTTCCAAATCACAAAGTCATCTAAATAAAATAAAATTCGACTAATAAAAAAACAATTGATTGATCAACCCGAATCAAACTACTACCCTAGCCTATAGTAGTTTAAAGTGCACATGTATTTTTTTTTTTCTAATTATTAGGCCTACTTCTTTTGGTGAGATAATGCATGTGTTATCATATTTTTTAACTGTGTAAATGGATGTGACATAGGTAATTGCATAATAGGACAAACACATAGCAACCATACTGTAAACAAGGACCAAAGCTTGTCTAATTTGCATGATAGTTATGATTTGAAGAAGAATATCACCACACCTTTAAAAGGATGTTTAACTGTTCCTTGTGCGTAAATTATCCCTGCATTTTTGACGGAATTTTTGACGGAATCTTTCCAGCTTTTCCTCTTAAACAGCCTCTTGACTTGATTGATGTAAAACTATGATTAATATTTGCCACAGATGCTATATAATCCCACCAAACTAAGTCATAATCGGAAAAAATAAAAACCTGTCACAACAAACCTGTAGTTTCGATGATGGTCTGGATTGTGGGCGGGACAAACGGTGTGAGGGCTTCCAGTGATTGGTCAGAGCCCGCGGGTACGTCCCTCAGAACGAGTGTCGCAGGAGACCGACTGAACCGCCCGCCCCTTCACCTCCTCCACTGTGAGCAGCACCATCCTGCACCAAGACGCAGGACAAAACCACATCTGCCACATCTGGAACTACGTCCACGGCCGCGTCTCATTTCTCTTTCCTCGCTTCCTTCTTCTTGATTCCTCTCCTTGATCCTCAAATTTTCAGCTGTCAATCAAATGTGTCATATTTGTGTCCCAAAGGAAACCATCGAATGAAGGAGTAAACATGAGTGAGGCTTCATGAGACATCAGACAAAGTAATCAAACTTTAATTTTCTCAGTGAAGAGTTTACATCCTCTCTCTTCGCTGTGTCTCCTCTGTGGGTGGGACTTCCTCACGCATTTCCTGCAGAATCGAGGAGAGGAATCAAGGAGACAGAAGCGAGGAAAGAGAAATGAGACGCGGCCCACATCTCACCATAATAACCTGTAGGCTTACCCGGAATTTACACCAGCAGCTTCAGCGACTCGTAACGTAGTGTTGTGAGATGTGCGTCTAACTCCTACGTGCACAGAGTGACGTGAGCGTGAGTGAGTGATTGCGTGCGCGCCCCTGGTGCCCGCGCCTTCGAATGAGCCCGCGGAGCGCACTTGTGTGTGTGTGTGTGTGTGTGTGTGTGTGTGTGTGTGTGTGTGTGTGTGTGTGCGTGTGTGTGTGTGTGTGTGTGTGTGTGTCTGGTGAAGTAAATGAGAGTGCGGCGACCGGGACGAGTTAGGGAGAAAGTGCCCTGTTATTTACGTGCATCACGGCAAATAAAGCCACAAAAACTCTTGAAGACCAAACTGGAGTGGTTATTGGGCTCACGCACTCACGACAACGGTGAGATTCAGAATAGAGAGTTGAACCCCGAGGGACGAGCGGCTGCTGCGACCCTCCGGCCCTGGAGAAGATGTTTCTCCCCTGTGTCCGAGGACCGAGACGGGGACGGTTCATTAGGCAGCGCTGCATACGCGCGTAGTTTTAAAAGGATCAATTTACACCAGAGGCAAGTTGCTCCTGCGACGTCAGCCTCTGTATTCTCACGTTTAAACGGCAAACTCTTTCATATTTCTTATATATCACTGCTGACAGGATGAATCGCATTTCAGTTGAAGAGAGTCGATGCTTTGCCGTATCGATGCTCGCATTAATTAAGCTTCTCCCCGTTTAACTCGTGTGCACCACGCGCCTTTTCCTTCATAAGCTGTTCTTGTAAAGTTACTGTCAAACTCAGTATTTTATGCTGCAAGGCTATAAACTTTCCGTAGTTCATCTGAAGTCATTCTTTGAGCTCCTGGATGTGGTTGGATGTGGTAGTGGTTTTAGAGAAAGTATTTTGAAAGGGCGTCGTAAGTTTGCTTTGACACCACGTGCTTATTTCCTGTAGATTGAGGGAGTCAAGGGAATAACAGCGATGCAACGATACAGTTTGTGTAGCTGCGAATAATCAGCTACTCCATTAAAACGTGCACTTTTGATTTTAAAAGCATGTATTTAGTGACTGTAAATATACTCTCTTAATTCATAAATTGAACTTTTATTGGTAATGATTTATATGGGTAATGTCATAACTCAATTTTCATTCATAGTTTTGTGGATCCAGTCCACATAGTTTTGAACCCGGGTATAGAACCCATAAGTGCCTTCGTCTCCGCAATGAAGCCCCCAGCTGACGATCCCTGCCGCCCAGTAGTGGTCCGTCCTCCAGAGGGCAAAGGGACCCCCGCTGTCTCCTTGACACGAGTCCTTTGTTCCGTCTGAGTGTCCTGCGCAAAACATGTTGAGAGATTCTTCTGGGACTGGTTCTAATGGGTGTTTTCTTTTGTACGTCCCCAGCGATTCGCTGCATTTCCGTGGATTCACCACTGGGAGGCGCACGTATTTGAGGTTGGCTGATGAAGCTAAACCTCCATGTACATTCTTTGTGAGGCCAAATCCTGACGCGACTCTAAAGAGAAACTGTTTATATAAACTGCATCCACATAAGTTTTAACCAGTATCAGTAAAATTAAATTATACAAGTTAAAGACTTACCCAGTATCACCATCTCTAAAGTTGTGTACCCCAGAGGGCAGACAAATTGGCATCACATACTGGTTAAATGTGACGGCTTCTGGGAGTTTTATTAGGGCGATGTCATTGTCAAAGTGAAACTTGTCGTAGTTATTGTATCCAGGATGTAAATGAAGAGAAGCAGCGAATGTTTTTGGAACATCTTCCACTGTATTTGATCCCCAAAAGATCTACAAAGTAAAAATACAAGTCCAGTTAATACACACTATATCTAGTCAATGTGGTAAAATCATTTAGCTTCAGTATGTATTAGAACTTATTGGACCTAGATTGAATAATTTTGTTTAAAGAGGCCACATTGCTAATCTAATTCATAAGAATATACTACATTGCGCAGCGAGATTAATTGTTCATAATTATTAAACAGTGTTTTTTGTTTTTTTACTGTGTGTTACCTTTAGAGTGTTGTGTGATATGGGCGGTGTGTTCACAGGACATTTATTTGGACAGAGGACGTGAGCTGCTGTCAGGACCCACTGGTCAGAGATGAGCATGCCCCCTCCATTTCCACTCTCAGGTGAGGCCAGTCGGACCTGCCACGGGATACTGCCATGTGGAGCTGCCTCTCCTCCAATGATCCTCTGGAAGTCTCGGAAACGCACTTGAGGTTTTCCACAAACTGGAGACACAAACACAGGTAAAAAGAATTTGTTGTCATGATACAACAAATGAAATGCAATATTACGGTATTGATATTGGACAATATCTGCGATATGAGTAACACCAGTTATCACAAATAATATCCAACACATTTCTTTTCTTGTAATATGGTTAGTGCATTAACAAATATTATGAAATAAATAATATAGTGATGTATCGTGCCGTACAGTACTTGAAAAGATGGAGTTGTACCTGGTATGCAAATCGGTTTCAGTTCATTGTCTTCAGTAGCTCTCCATTTTCGGTCTGCTTCACAACTGAAACTTACTGAGGGAATAAATATAATAAAAATACACTGCAGACACTCAAATCATAATGTATGAGAAATGTTTGTTTCCACAGCCCATTTGTCCCACGATCCAATGTTTGGACTTTGCACCTAATCCTAAATGTATCCCAATGTTACAGTTTATGCACACTGAGATTTTCAAAAACACATTACACATTATAGTACAAACGCAGTGTTGATGTACAGTATGTTGTATTTGAGACTGCTCCCTACACTGAAGAGCACCAAAAGAACAATTTGGCATAATCTCTACACATCCAAGTAGCACTCCTGCCCCTTAAAGTTTTGCATAGTGTTGATGTATTTGCTATTCCAACATTTTAATTTTCTTCCGCATAAATATTTTTGATCAAATACCGCTAAATCTGAATTGTTATTGGTAATGTGTACATTTATATTTTACATAATACAATACAGATAAAAAGCAAAGCTTTTCCAGTCCACATTTCATCTGTGTAAAGTATGAACCCCGGTGGCAGAGTGCTCTAAACCAGTGATTCTCTGTGGTCCCTGAGAGAAGGACTAAGGCTTCTGAGCTGCACTGGCAAATAAACCAAAGAGCACCGATAAACTCATGATGAGACTGTGAGAGGTTTTATGGTAAAACTTGTTTTAGGATATAATTGATCAGTTTTGAATGTGAAACTGCATTTTGCTGACATTAAATTTTGTTTAGAAAAACTAAAATTCTGTTAAGGATTTTGTATGAGCTGCTTTGCAAATGTCAGTTTTCAATAGATAAATGTGGCAAAGAGATAAAAACCTTAACGTCATAAACAATAGTTATGTAAAATAAATATATGTTATAACTCACCATTCACAGCTCCTGTCAGAGAATAATATGGCTCATTACAGTGATACTGCACAACAGAGTGGTGCTCATTCCTTTCACCAGAGACAAAGGACATGCCTCCATTTAACAGGGGCTCGGGTTCTCCACAGTCGATAACTGCAGTTCAACAAATACAGGATATGACTCAACGTAGCACCACTAGAAAAGTTACACAGTGCACCTTTAACCCACTGTGACATTCTGGAAGTGGTGAGTGCCACTGTCCATTGCTCTGGCACATTGCATAGAAGTTCTCAATTTCTTGCCCATTCTGAAAAAAACCCCAAATGTGTTAAATATATAATACAGTGCATAGATACAATAATACCAGATTAAAAACAATATAGTGTTTCCTTAACCATCATCAGTTTGTATCCTATTTGACACCTCACAAAGATGTAGTCTCGGTAGAAATACTGATCCAAAGTAGGAGTGACCCGGCCTTTTGGGACAGTACCAGGAGGAGCACACTTCACTCCTAAAAACACAGATTTGAAAATAAACCATAATTGGAATGGATCAATCCCAACTCTAATTGTTCATATTGTTATTGTGTCCTTCCACCTCTCCTAAATATCAATGTAGAGTGTGTGTCTTGGTGTTTTTTAATAAACACATTTAATATCAAACCTCCACAAAGTGACACAGATGGTGGATCTAGGAAGGTAAATAAACTCTTACTCTCTGTAGTGTAGTCCAGGCTCCAGCCGTTGCTCAGGCCTTTGTCGTCGATGTAATAATCCAGTTTGACGGTGCTCACGTTCAGAGCCATCACACCTGGACTCTTACTACCACAAAGCTTCACCGGATTCTCATTTTCAGCTGTCACCTGATTGGGAAGAGGTAGACCTTGCATCAAATCAGATATCAGGATTGTTGGATTATTAAAATGTGATTATAGATGCCACAAGAGAATGGTGAGAATTTTAGAGCTCAAACTTTGTCCTTTAAACATATATGCTCCAAAAATTAAATGTAGATTTGTTTTTTGTCTCATACATAAAAGCCAAACAGCACAAAGGGTCTGATTCAGTTAACACTGAACACAAAATATGAGAATAAAAATGAATAAGAATTCTGAATGAATTTGAATAAAAGATTAATTAATTATTGACAGTAAAATAGCACTAGAAATTCAATTGTCCTGGGTTAGAATATTTGGTATTACTTTATAATAATAGCATGCAAAGCTTTCAATTGTTTTAGCACATTTTTTTAATCTTGTTTTAGTTTGATCTTTTGATTCAAACATGTATCTAAACAGCAGTTGGTCAAATCTTTTGGCACATTTCTCATACGTTCACACAGTTCTCTCTCTTTCTGACAACACTTGACACAGCTCTCATTCAGAAACATACATGATCTTTGAATTCAACTTGTTTTTCAATACTACAGGACTGTTCTCACGTGCTTAAGGACTCTGGCCCAAACTTTGTTACTTTCAATATAGAAATTCAAACATAACATAATCCAAAATCTAACAGCAAAGGATTTCACACATGTGTCAAACAGGGAGAAGAGTCTCAGCTGGGAGCACTGTGTAAATATAGACTACATACAGATATACGTATACTGCGAGATGTGTTTGATTTTCAAGAACAGAACTGCATATTACAGTACCAAAGTAGTACTGATGTATTTGCTATTCCAATATCTTTCAATTTTCCTCAGCATAAATATTTTGGATCAAATTCTGCAAAATTGACTTTAAAATTGCTAATGTAATTTATGTTTACATGTATTTATATTTTATAGGTCATTTATATACATTACAATACAGACTACACAACTTATACAGTTCAAAATTCATACGTGTAAAGTATGAACCCCGATGGCAGACTGCACTAAACCAGTGATTCTCTGTGGTCCTGTGTATCACTGTAATTTTTAATAGACAAATAGTGAATTGAGAGAGAGAGATACTGTATTGATCCCGAGGCAAATTCAAGTTTTGCTGCAGCAACATTTACACTGCACTTCTCAGTCACATTTGTGTCTCAGTCAAAGGTCCCAGTGCAGGAGGACTGGTGCGGTAGGATCAGCAGATTTGTATCACATCTTATTTGTTAACATAAAAAATCCAAACCAACTCTACTGTATAAACAATATACATAGTGTTTGTTGATATAAAATCTAAAATATGTGGAAAAGTGAGTGAAACACGACTTTTGGTGGACTAATTTAATTGATTTTTATGGCAGAATGTTCAAGTGTCCTGTCCCAGTATAGCGGCCGTTCTGTCAAAATGCTCTCCATAGGCTCAGAACAGTGGCACAGCTTCACTGTGTTTCTACGGCTCCTTATCTGGCTTCTTGCATGGTTACCATGGACACAGGAAAAACAAACATTTCACACAATCCGAGGGTCCCTTACTTGTCTCCTTTGAACTGCACTTCTTAGTTGGTTAAAATCCCATGATATGATGTTAAAAACTTAGCTCAAAAAACAAAAAGTTTCCAAAACTGCTCAGTGTGTGAGCCAGGAAGCCATAAAAGCAGCCAACCACTCAATTGCCATGAGAACGGTATTGCATAAACTTTTATTTGATACAGGCTTAGTAACTACTTCTTAATAAACTATTTGTTCATTGTGAATTTAATCTTTGTTCATTTTTTAGTAAGACTAACTCAGGTGTAGTTATTATACAGTGGTAGTGAATAGTCAAACCTGTAGCCAGTGATAGGGGCAGCTCAGGCCTTCCTCTGTCTCCATACTCTCTATGTGGAAATAGTCGGCGAATTTGAGAGTTATTCTGAACCCGGGTTCCACAGAGATGACGTACTGACAGGAGACTCCGTGATGGGGGGCAGTGGGGTATCCTGGACTAGACAGGTGCCCCTCTGGTTCATCAAATATACCACCAAGGCAAGACACTGCACGAAGAAACAGTTTAAATATATTGAAATTAGTTGGCAATATGGCAGAATAAATTAAAATCATTTTCTAAATATACAGGGTATAGTGTTATCACAATACTTTTCGATTCCAATACCAGGATGATAAAAAAAACCTCTTTCTTCAGACAATAGAATAGTGTAATCTTTCAGTCGGCCAGGTAGGTTCCATAGGGGTCCACGAGCGTATACAAGTCTATGTGGTCTCATATTTGAGACCACATATTCAGGAAAGGTTCATTTGTCATGTGAATGTGACTTTGTTTAGTATCGATACTTGTTCAGATGATAATTTCTATACTAGCTTTTGTATTGTTTAGTATCTGACAACCCTTATAGGTCACTATCTTTATTTTATCACAGTGCATTTACCCTAGTAGAGGTGAGAGACATCCTCCACTACACCACCTTATAGCAGATTTGTTCTTTTGAAAGTACACAAAAAATGCTAAGTAGTACTTAATATATTGTCTGAAAACTGAAATTTTGAAGTGTAATTTTCCAAACAATGGTATAGGCTATATTAAGAGAATATTTCTGCACTTTTGTGGTTATTCTTACAGTCTTACAATTCACTTTTGGTTTGATACTTCAGGAAATGTATATGCTACGACATGCTTTGCACAGATAGTAAAAAATGGTTGGGATATTAATTTTTGTCAACAGATTGGTGTATTGTCACAGGGTCATTTATAATTTTGATGGGTAGATTTATATATTTAAAAAAAAAAAAAAACATAGCCTACAAATACTCACAAACACAGGTGCGCTGGTCTGACTGTAGCTCGTATCCATGGTGACAGGAGCAGAGGTAGGACCCGAGGGTGTTCAGGCAAATTTGGGAACACACCGGAGCTTCAGCGTTTAACACAGGATCTGAACACTCGTCTATGTCTGAAATAGAAAGGTATACGAATAGTGGGATAAGATAATAAAATCTGACGACCCCATTGTTTGTTTTTTTAGCAGAATTACCTGAAACCATGGAGTAGCTGTGGCTAACTAGTTTACTACCAGCTTACCACCAAGTATCGTATTGTATCCAGTGGACATTTGGCATGTTGTATGTCAGGTTTAACATGTGTTAACCTATGTGCTACCTATGGCCTGGTAGTGAGCAGAGAATCCGATGTTTTGGTGGTGTTCTGGGTTGTTGTCGTCTGTTTGCATCAGGAGGGTGAGGATGTTGCCTGGAGAAAGGATTGGACCATGTCCGGGGTGATGGCCGTCAGCTGAATTCTCTTGTCCACAAAACCTGCCCAGAACTTCCTTGTTGTACAGAACCTGGGGACCGTAGAAGGAAGTAGAGAGTTGTTTAGCTTTATAATTTTAACTTTCAAAATGCTGTACAAAGTTTGTGCCTATGAATGGACCAGTTTATGTTTGTACTGGAGGTGTGACACAAATGACAAACAATAGTAACCTGCATAGGTTCTAATAAAAGGTTGTACACTGCAACCCCATGTTTTTTAAGAAATATTCCTTTGCTTGAGACTGCTTCACCCAAAGACTACATTAAAGACTACATTTAAGCAGTGTTATAAGTGCACAAGTGTGTGGTCCTGACCGTGACTGAGTCGTAGTGGCAGTCGGCAGAAGGCTCCAGGTCCAGGTGATTGAAGGTGAGGCTGACCCTGTACCCCTCTGGGACATTGAGGTCCCACCTCTGCCTCAGGTTTGGGGGGTAGGGCCCAGGATACAGCGGAGACTGGATCTGCCCAAACAGACCTGGCTCTGGATCAGACAGGGGCAGACCCTCACTGACTAACACACAGAGAAGCCTGAAAACAACAGTAACAGTGCAGAAGTATTAGCATCAACATGAGGTAGAATTACTTGTTGTTTTGAGTAGTGCTTCTCCTGGCCTTGGTAGGGCAATGACACCAGGGGAGCCCAACACCAACTCCTGGTAGACCGAACAGTCGCACATTACTGCAGAACCTGTCAGACCAACCTCTGCTTAGATTGATTACAAGAAAGCCTATGACTCAATGCCACACACATGGATCACTGAGTGTCTGGAGCTGAACATCAACAGGACTCTAAGGGCCTACATTGCAAACTCAATGCGGTTGTCGAAAATCACACTTGAAGCCACTGGTAAGCCACTTGCACAAGTGTCCATCAAATGTGGCATAAACCAAGGAGATCCACTGTCCCCACTGCTGTTCTGCATAGGTCTGGCCCCTCAGCCAAATCATCGACTGCACTGGCTATGGATACCGACTCAGAAACAGAGCCACCATCAGCCACCTCCTCTATATGGATGACATCAAGCTGTACGCTAAGAGCGAGCGAGACATCGACTCACTGATCCACATCACCAGGATCTACAGCACAGACATTGGAATGTCATTCGGGCTTGAGAAATGTAGTAGGATGGTGACAAAGAGAGGGAAGGTAGTCCACACAGAGGGGGTCTCACTCCCAGAGGGAACAATAGCAGACATTGAGGACAGTTACAAGTACCTTGGTATCCCACAAGCAAATGGCAACCTTGAAGAGGCAACAAGGAAAGCGGCTACGGCCAAATACCTGCAACGAGTAAGGCAAGTCCTAAGAAGTCAGCTCAATGGCAAGAACAAGGCCCAAGTAATAAATAGCTATGCCCTGCCAGAGATCAGATTCCCAGCAGGAATCATGAGCTGGCCAAAGGAGGAGATGCAGACCACAGATGTTAAGACACTAAAGCTCATGCATGGAGGGTTCCATCCCAAATCCAGCACCCCGAGACTGTACGCAAGTCACACGTAATGAGCCACAGTCCAGGATGAAACATCCAAGATCCACAAGTACATCAAGGACAAGGCCCTAACAGATGACATGCTCAGAGAATGTCTCAGACAGTGGAGCTCAGAGGAAGAGGGACCATCATGGGAGGACAAGCCCCTACATGGCGTGTACCACCAGAACATAACTGAAGTGGCTGATGCCAAGAAATCAAATGGCCAGCTACAAACTGACAGAATGGTGATGGCAAACCAACCAGACATAGTGGTGCTGGATAAGCAACAGAACAATTTGGCTAAACCTTGTCTTAGTAAAACGAGCAGTCGAACCTGCCGAAGGCACTTTAGTTAAAAATCGGTGCCAATGATTTCACATATAATTTAATCCTGCCAATAATTTTTCATAAGAAACTATTTTCATCATGTTGTCCATCCACCTGTTAAAGTCTGGAGGAGAAGGATCTTTCAACACACTAAAAATGACCCATGCTACAGTTATCACCATCACCTTTAAAACGACATACATCACCTGGAATTACTGATTCATCCCCAAGTAAACATAATCTTGGTGACCTAGGTATTATCCTGCCAGTTCACCTTTCTGTACAATATATGAAGCTCTCCCAAAAGGGATACACTTCTCCGCATTCTCAAATAGCATGAATAAAAGTTCCAGGGGCTAAGTAACATTTCTTGCAATTGTCATTCACCATGAGCCCCATTCTTTTAAGTAGTCAAAAGTATCTCGCCCCATATTTCCTTATCCAAGTCACAACCCAAATCCCTTTGCCAAATACTAGTAACTCTTAAATTGTCACATATATCCTTTTTTAAATTATTAAACATTTTATTAAATAAAGACACTCCACAATAGTCCACCACAGGATTTGTTTCCTGAATTCCTTTGGTGATGCATTCTCTTAATTCCAAATACTTGCAAATACAAAGTTCCCTCTCCTTTCCAAACCGTATGTTTAAATGATTTTTTTTTTTTTTCAAAGGACACCTGCCCATGGAAATGATGATCCTTTGGCTATAATATTCAACAGTATGATGTAAAATGTATCTCCATGGAGAATGTTTTGTCTGGTTTTACTTTTAAGTAAGTATGGATTTAACTTTCCATTTTCATGGAATCATACAGGTGAACTTCCACCTCCAGAAAGTTACATACTATAACTTTAAGGTGAATTATACTTTCTCCATCTCCATGAAGACGTTATTGCCTGTTTGTCATATGGACATAAATGTTAAATGCCATTAACATGGATTCTAGTAAAAGCAATAACATCCCCCTCCGGAAAGTTCAATTTTGAATACAAAAAATGCTTTTGCCTGTATATCGCCATATATCACTGGGAGTCAAATAAACTTCAATTAAACTAGTCAAATCTACTCAAAGCAAGATCTTTCTGTTGATTTAAACATTTACTCCAAAGTCCAGCAGTCACAAGGACAAACTGTGATGTAATCTGTAGCAATTAAAATCAGCTACATGTACAATAGGTTCTGGGTGTTTTCACATTTTATTGAATACAAAACTTATCAAGCCTAAGGAGTTTACAGGGAAACTCACCAGACGACACAGTAGGTCCAGCTCATGTTGAGGTTTAACATTTGCACTCTGAACCGGTCCAGTTTACAGGTGAAATTGGAAATTCACAAATTAAGCAACTCACTACGTTAATGCCAGGAACAGCTCTGTTTGCTTTGGCAATTGGCAACACCAAATAATGTTGGTTGTTGTTTTTAAAATCTATTTAACTCAAGGCTTATTCAGTTAATTTTTTTTTATGGAAAAAAAATAATAATAAAAGGGTTAGGGTTAGAGTTTCTATATTTAAAGTTGAACGCTATGAAAATTGGTAAGTGATCATTTATCAACATAAAGATGCCCACTTCTCAACACTATTTTTTATTACATTTGTTAAAAATATTATCTATTAAAGCAGCACTTTGGATAGTAATTCGACTTGGTGTTGTACATTTCGGGGAAAGACCCAGACTGTACATTGAATTAATACATTACCCTGTCATTAGATTATTATTTTTTTTTATATTCAACAGATTAATATTAAAACCCCCACAGATAAGTAATGATTTATTCGAGGTTTATGAAAATTTCATCAATTCTGTGAACACAGCAGCCGATGTATTAGCTGTATCACACTGCCTCCTCAGATCCACAGCAGAAGAGATGTGTGCAAACTAGAAAACATGCTTTTTATTATTTCCATGTTTTCTACATATCGATATTTATGCCACAAACTATAGGAACATGTTATTTATAATTTCAGCGATTCTCCGCATTTTCTTGGATTAACCACTGGGAGGCGCACATGTATAAGGTTATTGGTGTATTACCCTATTATCCATGCTTGCTATTATTTTTAAACCAAGCCGCCAGGATTCAAAAAAGTCTTATTGATCAATGCAGTGTCACAATAAAGTTAGGGGTAAAACGTATTTAATCAAAGTGAACTGCTTTGAGAAGTTTAATATGTTGTTTCCATCCCATTGGGAATGGTGATTCAGGCTACTTTAGATCAGTGTTTCTCAGTAAAAACACTTGGACAATTAGACACTTAGGGGGTACTAAGGCTGCATTGGCAAACTTCTGTAAACCTGAGGCCACCACTATTACAGTACTCATCCTCCCCTGTTTTGTGTTTACTGAGTGACCTTTGCACTGACCAATAACCCTGAACAGATGAATATACTGCCCTGTGTATGCAGCTCTGAGCTCATGATACAGCTGCTGTAGGGATGGTCCGATATGGACTTTTCCCGCTGACACGATTCCAATTTTGTCTTGTTGTTGTTACCAATAAGTGATATTTGCTAATATTTAAGTTGTAGTAAAGTTCACAAAGTAGGCAAAATATAGGCTATATATGGGGTATAATTTATTTTTTTTTTTTTTTCCCAGATGCTCTGAGGATACATAGGCACCCGGAGACTGGAGCAACTTAGAAAAAATATTGGTGCTAATTATCGGCTATGGTTTCAGTATCGGACCAATGCAGATATCTTAAAAAAAAAAAAAAAAAAAAAAAAAAAAAAAAAAAAATTAAGACTAAATATATTTTATTAATCCCTTGTGAAAGAAATTCATTCTGTGCATTTGACCTTACCTGGTCAGCCAGAAACACACGCTTTGACAAAACTTTACGATCGAGACGATCGATAACAGGACGTGATTGACAGGCGCATTAAACAATCAGACAGACACATGCTCCATTCGCATCAAAAACAAACATGACTGTTGCTTACACGTAAAAAAGGAGACAGAATGGATTTTTTCCGAATCAACAATTAAAGCACCAAACTATTGTTTATCTCAGGTAAAAGAAGTTGTATATTTTGTACTGAATTTTCAAGATGAGATGTCCTTCGCATTTGAGAAACACATGCTACAAATTAGCAGCTGTGGTTGGACCATCTCAAGTTTGGATGGAGATTTTTCGCGTTTTATGGTTCCTATGGATGAACCCCTCTGGATTTGAACAGAATGTAGAAGGGACTGGCTGGTCAGGCAACATTTGGCCCGTCCTTCACCCAGTATTGTTGGGGCAACCTGTCTGGAGCAGTGAGCTACTGCCATACAGTGCTGAGGGACCCATCTCCAGATATTGAGCTCGTCTACCTAACTGAATATTAGCAACGATCAATCATTAGTACATTAGGGAATATTATAATGTACACATCTGAAATTGAGAGAGAAACTGCCAAGAAAATGTGATTTATTTCAAAACATACACACAAACCTTATCACTAAAACAGGCTGATCCATCAAAAATGTAGGCCTAATGGTGAATAGGTAAATTACAATTTTAGTGATGATTAAATGTTGTGATTGGCTTAGTAAAAGAAAATGTTGTGTAAATTAATGCGTCATTCTTCATCTGACTCTTCCAGACTCTTCTCAGTTGCCTCTATAGTTTCTAGAATCCATGGCACATAATTCTTCACTTTGGTGTAGTAACCCTTGTATTCTGTTTTAGAACAAGGGGGACCCCAAGACACAATCCCCATGAGACGATGCGGTCTCTCCCTCGCCCCTAACATTGGAATGAAAAATGGACCCCCGCTATCTTTTTCACAACTATCTTTGCCCTCTGCCCCAGCACAAAACATGTTATCAGTGTACAGCATTGCCCCATTTTTAGGTGTGATTCGACACTTACTTTCTGAAATCACTTGAATTGGTGCATATTTCAATATCTGAGAAATGTACATACTACTATTATCTTTCACACCGAATCCTGCAATTGTTCCTAGATCGTTTGCATTAAGTGTTGTGTTGTTTTCTGGCAAACAAATTGGACTTATGTGAGGGCCAAGTTCAACCCTGGAAGTAAATCGGATCAACGCTATATCATTGTCGAAGTTGGTACGAGAGGTTTGACGTAGCCCCTTGATGTAACTAGGATGAATGATGATTTTCTGACTTTGCAGTTCCACAAAAACTGGACTTTTGCCATCCACAATGCCGCCAAACCAGAGCAGGTTGGCTTTTTCAAACCCCTCCACCACATGTGCAGCGGTCACAGCCCAGCGGTCGCTAATCAGAGATGCTCCTCCTCTCATGGGCCTCTTGATCAGTAAGTACCAGGGCATGTATCCCAGCCTTGCGTCATCACCCCCAAGAATCCTCCCTGTTCTAAGAGGGGAGGTTTGGGGCATGCCGCACACTGAAATACACAGACAAAAAAAGTTTATTAGGATTGAACAAGTTCTAAAACAGCTGCAAAAATCTTACTGCAAATGTTCCAGCAAATAATTCTCTTGTGCTGATTTTAAAAATAAGATTCAGTTCATACAGCAAATGAACAAGTCCAGCAGTGTTATTGGGAAAACATATAATTATGAAACTGGGAAACGAATACAACAAATAAGAATCCCATGCACTTGTTTGTAGAGTTTATCAGCACGGGATCGCCATAGGGCTGTGTACTCTCCCTCCTGCTTTTCTCCCTGTACACCAGCTGTTCTGAAAACTGATCAAGTTTGTGGTTGACACTCCCCTCATCAGGCTCATTTGGATGGGGATGACCCTTCTCACCCTGCTCAGACTATTTGAGACACTCCCCTCAGGCAGGAGGCTACGGTTGGACTCATTTACACTTTATAACACCTGTTACTTTAAACAACTCAACAATAATTCATCTACTGCACTGATAATTTTCATACCTTCAATGCATTTTGGCAGTTGTGGGTTTTTATCTGATGAAATCCATTTACCATTGGGACCACAGGTGTAAGTATCTAGAAAAACAAATGGAACAAAAGCTTTAATAGATTCCTTATTTAATATGGGAGGGCTAATCAGAGCAGAGTAGTTACTTATTTAATTGGTCATCTTGTGTTACTCTTACCATCCCCGTGCAGCCTGTAGAACGGTGAACTGCAGTTAAACTTGACTTGACTTTGATACAGTGTCTGGGGATTGTCTGGACCCACCACAACAAGGATGTCATCTTTGGGGATTTTAGGCCGGCCGCAGTTCAGAGCTACAAAAGGAAACTGATATTAAACATTGAAAGTGCTTATTATGCTATTTTCTGATATAATATTTCTTCATCAAAAACATACCTGAGCTTTGGGGATGTAGACAGACTAATAATAAAGGATTTCTCAAACATATGTGAATGAAATAAAGCACAAGTCCAGGTATGTTTTTGACATGGTAATAACATTCTAACATGGTTAAAACTCACAAGAATTCATTTTGTGTAATATAGGACCTTTTTTTTGGTTTTCCTGGAAGGACTGTGTATTAAACACATGTCTGTATCTCATCATATGTCATATCATATGTATATCTGTTCTAGCATTTATTACAGCTGCTTTTCTTGCTAAAAAATAACTTTGTGCCTTTTTACTGTGAGACTGCTCGCCTCTCCACAGATCTGTCACCTGCTTGTCTCCTTGGAGATATATATATGGGGTCAAACAGGTGATGAAAAAGTTACACAGTGCAACTTTAAAACAGAAAACCGCTTCAGTTTGTGTTGAGTGTAAATCTCAGACTCACGTTGGCAGATGTAGTGTGGACTCCATTCTCCAGTGCTCTGACACGTCGTCACATATTTTTTTGCTCTTCTTTTGCTTTTGCCATCAGTCTGAACCTGAAGAAGACATTTTCATTGTTTTACTTTACATTTTCTGTACATTTTACATAAACACATGTGTTTGCTATTGGCTACTGATAATGGTGCAATAGTTAACAGTGATAATGTCATAAATGTAATTAATGTAAGTAAATAATGTAAGGACAATGTGTAGTGTGAGCAAAAAACAAAAAACTAATTATTAGCAAAATTTAATACCATACTGTGGAACATTCCAGACTAACCAACATCTTCTTAGAAACAAGAAAAAAGGCAGGCCCAACACCGGAAGTTACAGAGGCACCCTGAATGTTCCACAGTATGGTATTAAATTTGTATTTCTTGTAGCCTATATATAAAATTGTATTTTTATTGCTCAAAAATACTTCAGATTTACTGTGAGTAGGATTCCCTCTCGGTCTGGCCTGTATTCCAACATGGCTGCATCACCTGCTTGTCTCCATGGCAATGGATAATGGCATACTGTGGAACATTTCACTCAAACTAATAACATGTGGCGGGCCTTTCATCAGAAAAGTTCCACAGTGTCCTTAAAGGTCCTATATTACGTAAAACTGACTCTTGTGAGCTTTTAGCCATGTTATTATGTTGTCACTCGTTAAAAACACACCCAGAATTGTGTTTTGTTTCATTCAGGCATGTTTGATTAATTCTTTATTATTAGTCTGTGTACTGAACTGTACATTTCTTGAAGTACTTTGAGTTGCTCAATAATTAAATAGTTATATAAATTAATCATTAAAAATAATTCACAGATTTAATGTTATATATTTTGGCCAAATATGACTTACCACGTTAACATAGTGTCCTAGGTCACAGGTCACAGTCACCGTCTGGCCCGGGCTGTACTCTGCTGTGTGTGGTGTCACGCTGGAGTGTGGACTTATGGAAGGAAGACACACCTTCTCTGTAAAAATTTCATTTGGATAAAAGAAAGTATTTTGGGAAATTACTACTTAAGAGCAAATTTAAGAGCAACAGTGAGGATGTAAGGATCTGATTTTACAATTTGAAATTGCTGGAATTGGAAGGAAAAAAAAAAAAAACAACGCACAAAATTGAGAAAAACAATCATATCTGAAGGAGAGGTGCACAAAACACAAATGTTCAGATCTTTTAATATTAATATGTGAAGCTTTGTTACTTATAGACTTACAGTGGGAAGAGTAACCAAAGCTTTTAATCAAGTAAGAGTACTGTTACTTCAAACAAAATATTATTCAAGTAGGAATAAAATTGTGTAGTCCAAAAACTACTCTAAGAAGTACAATTTCTTAAAAAAAAAAAAAAAAAAAAATAGGAAAAGAAAAATAATAGGGTTCTACCATCCTCTGCATTAGATTTTTTAAGTGTGAAATATTTCATAAGCATCTTTTAAATGTGAACTTTGGGCACCTGTGGTTGTGAAGGTCAGAGAGAAGCCGCGGTTGGTGCCGTAGCCGTCGGTCTCAAAGTGGATTTTGACCTGGTGTGAGTAAGTGTAGAAGGGGGAGGAGGGGGGCTTACTCCCACAGAAGGGCCCTAGGGTGCCAGAGTGAGTCTCGATCTGAAAAACAAAGTATTAAATTAAGTTTAAAGGCTAACCCTAACCCTATATTACACAAAATTGACTCACGTGATCTTTAAACCGTGTTATAATGTTGTTGTTATTTCATCCATCAAAAAGTTGTGTTGTGTTTAGTTTCATTCACACATGTTTAAGTAATCCTTTTTTATTATTAGTCTGTCTACATCTCCAAAGCTCAGAATGCTCTGTTCCATCTTGTGATGTCATGAAGTGGTAATTTTCAAGTTAACAGCTACTTAATCTTTTGTTCAGTAGAGATTGCCATTTCCAGAGCTGAAATCATCCAAATGATTCTAGTGAAGGTGTATGGAGTTTAAAAACACAGTGGAGCACTTCCTATATTGCCTATTATTCCTATATTCCGTTTGAGAGAAGGACTCAGCCTAAATATATTTTTGATGAGGAAACAACATAAGAGAGAGATGAGCACTTAGTAGTATTTTTTGTGTTTTAAAACCGCTATAGCTTTTGTACATTTCATGATGTCCTCATTTTATTCATAACAAAACTGAATTAATAGTTGTTGTAAAAGAAGAATTTGTGTGTTGATTGGAGCAACAATTGCATTAACATTCACCATCATATTTGTTTGTCTTTCATTTCCTATTTTTGGGTTGTCATGGCAATTCATATTTGTTTGTTTATTTGTTGCACAGCTCTGTAATAAAATGTAGGTTTTCTAGCCTTCTAGCTTTACTCTACTGGCTCAGTGTTGTGTTAGATGTTATGTCTATTGTGTCCAAGTTTTTGAATGGTCATTTGTCTATGCTGATTGCATGGTTTCAGTTCTCCTACTGTTGTTGAACTTTGCATTGCGGCAAAGTAATTTCCCCATTGTGAGACAAATACATATTTATATAAAGGTTTATCTTCTCGTAATGCATGTTCTGCTTTGGTTGCAGTGCTCACTCGCAGGCTGTCCATGCAGGCGCCATCTGGGTCCTGCTCCAGGTCGAAGGGCTTGAGGAAGGTGAGCTGCAGCTGGAGGTGCGGCTCCACAGACAGAGACGACACACAGTGGCTGTTCTCTGGGTAGAGACCGGGCCACGAGGGGCTGGAGACACGCCCCTCAGTCTGACCAGACAGGTCCTCACTGCAGCTCACTGTGAGAGAGGAAAAGCATTTAGTATCACATCATCACTGCTAAAGAGGCTCTAGATGACGTTAGTTAATCAGTTTTTGGTATGTTATTGCCTTGCCTGGAATGTTCCATGGTATGGCATTAAACATATATATTGACAGTTATTTTTATTGCTCAAAAAAATCTTTGGCTCTACAAAAAGGGTCTCATAAAATCCTCACAGGATGTCTTTTGCCTCGTCTTTTAAAGCCCCACAAACAAAGTTCAGAGTTTGTGGACTGGAATCGTGGATCTATGATAAGACCATGATCGGAACGCACATTTCCATATCACATTGTCTTATAAATTACAATCTACTCGGCCTAGTGGTGTCACCTGCGTTTCCATGAAGACACATGCTGTCAACATTCTCCACCCACTCCTCTTATGGGTTTCAGAATGATGAAAATTAGGACAGCTGCCTTAGCAATGAACAACTTCATGAAAAATAGTGTTCTAAATGATAAATATTATAATGTGCTAGTATTTAAAATGTCACATGTAACAAAAAGCTGAAACCCATAAATTTGTCATGCTCAATCATGTTGTGAGAGTGACAGGCAGATTAAACCAATCACAGTGAAGTGTGGACACTCAGAGGAAGCAAATAGCTTTCGTGTTTGTACAAAATTTACTGGCACACACTCACAGCTTTGACAACTTCTCCAATTTGATCCACGTCATTGCTTCTGTTTTTTTCTTTCAGTTCCTGTTTATTGCATTTAGACATTTAGTTCACTAGTTTACTTTTAGATATATTATAACTGTGCCCTGAACAATATGTCCACTGTTTTTGCGATCCAGTCCAGGAGTATTAATATTTGAGAGAAGAGTTAATTTAATAACTGCTCAGCAAATCACTTGCTTTTTAGAATATGAAACTGCATAATTAGCATGTTTTAGAGTAGGCTATTTAATAAGATCAAGTTTGTTCTCTGCAGAAGAAATTACATTACTTTACTCATTTAAACCTTTACAACTCGTTAATTACGATCATTTAAATTGTGTCTTTGGTTCACCCTGCAGTTCGTCTGTCCTTACCAGAGCATGTGTGGTTGTCTGTGTCTAAGTGGTAACCGTAGCGACAGGAGCAGTAGTATCCTCCAATGAGGTTGTGGCAAAACTGAGTACATCTGTTCTCCGGGTCCTCGCACTCGTCATAATCTGCAAAAGTCAAAACAGTTTGACAGTTTTTTTTTTCAAAACAAGATTATTACACATTATGCAGACAATTTAGGAATAACTTTCACATATGAGGATCTTTATTTACATTTTTTTGTGTATTTATTTAAAACAAGGACAGTGCACAGAAAACATTTATCTCAGTGACAAAAGATGCTCTGTGTCAGATTTAGCTACAAGCTACTTTCCATCTGCAGTCTTTGAATAAGATACATTAAAGAAACTATTTACATTAGACCAACTCTAGCTACAACATTTTGTTAATTGTAAAACACAATATTGATAAAGGGGTCCATTGACTTCATATTCAAAGCTTCACAACAGATTCTCTGCTGCTGGCCCTCTTCATAGTGAGAGAAGTGGCTTCTTTACATGTTTTTTCTGTTTATGACCCAGAGTCTGAAAATTTAAAATAAAGAATATAGAGCTGTGAGTGGGGATAGGGGGTAGGTGTAAACTGATATTTCCTGAGCACTTAAGTCCCAAATGCAGAATAATGCAAGATTACTCAAACATGCACATACACCAGGTCCATTCAAAATAAAACTGTGTCGGATAATGAAGCAAATAACCATTACGACATGATCAAAGTCTGTGGTGGATTTTACATAATATTTCTCCTTCAGTTTCAAACCTTGTATAGTGTAGAAGCCTCTGAAGCCGGAGTGTCGGTGGTGGTTGGAGAAGTCCGAGTGGAAGATCAGGTTGAGACATCCTCCAGGAGTGGACCAGAGCTGTGGATTCACTGACGTCTGCAGCTCCTCAAAGCTCAGTGTACCACACAGGACTGAGATCAGGTTTTCATTTGAATACACCTAAGGAAACAGGCACATAAGCTTTTAATAGTACACTGCAAAAATATAAAATTATATCTAGCCTGGGTTAAAGATGCACTGTGTACTTTTTCTGCCATCTGCTTGTCTCCATAGAGATGTTATAGCTTTGCCTGGAATGTTCAACAGTTGCATTTAAATATGGCTGTTCAGATATGTGGAGAGGTGACTTTTGTTTAAGGCAATAATAAATCATATACTTGAATTGAATTGAAAATGCAAGACAGATTAGTTTAAAGTCATACTGTGGAACATTAAAAGCCAATCAATGACATGCATGGAGACAAACACACACCCCCTTCCCCCCACCAGAAAAGTTATCTTTAAAAACAGACTTGAATTAATAATATAATATCTTGAATCTAGTTATTCCATCTGTCAATTTTCTTCCGCTTATCCGGGACCAGGTCGTAGGGCAGCAGTCTAAGCAGGGACTCCCAGACTCCCAAACCCCATACTCCCGGAGCTCTCCCCACAGAACACCACAAGGGACCCGGTCGAATGTCTTCTCCAGATCCACAAAGCACATGTGGACTGGTTGGGCAAACTCTCATGAACCCTCGAGCACCTGATGGAGAGTATAGATCTGGTCCAGTGTTCCACGGCCAGGACGAAAACCACACTGCTCCTCCTGAATCTGAGGTTTAACTATCAGTCAGATTCTCCTCTCCAGTACCCTGGAACAGACCTTACCGGGGAGGCTGAGGAGTGTGATTTCCCTGTAGTTGGAACACACTCTCCAGTCCCCCTTCTTAAACAGAGGGACCACCACCCCGGTCTGTCAGTCCAGAGGCACTGTCCCCGACCACCACGCGATGTTGCAGAGACATGTCAGCCAAGACAGCTCCACAACATCCAGAGACTTAAGATACTCAGGATGGATCTCATCCACCCCCGGAGCTTGCCACCGAGGAGCTTGCCAACCACCTCAGTGACTTCAGCCAGGGTGATGGATGAATCCGCCTCCGTGTCCCCAGCCTCTGCTTCCTCCTCAGAAGATGTGACGGTGGGATTGAGGAGATCCTTAAAATATTCCTTCCACCGTCCGACAACATCCCCAGTCGAGGTCGACAGCTCTCCACCTGCACTGTAAACAGTGTTGGTGAAGCACTGCTTCCCCGTCCTGAAGCACCAGACGGTTTGCCAGAATTTCTCTGTGACCAACCGATAGTCCTCCTCCATGGCCTCTCTAAACTCCTCCCAACCCCGAGTTTTTGCCTCTGCAACCGCCCGGGCTGCAGCACACTTGGCCTGATGGTACCTGTCAGCTGCCTCAGGAGTCCCACAAGCCAACAAGGCCCAATAGAACTCCTTAGTCTGACCTGTCCCCCAGGACCTGTTTGCCTTGGGAAAGCCTACCAGGGGCAAGAATCGCCGGACAATAGTTCCCGGGATCATTCAGGCACTCAAATCCCTCTGCCACGTTAAGGTGGCGGTTCAAGGAGGGGTGAATCTAGTTACTCATGTGCAACTTGTCGGTTGAGGTTGAAGTAAATAAGTGGACTGTAAAATGAACCACAAACAGTTGGGAATATGAATAAATAACTCTTCTGTCACATGCTTGTCTCTATGGAGATGTTATTGCATTACCTAGAATATTTCACAATATCATTTATCTTCCATTTACAAGAGTTTTATTGCTGAAAAATACCTTGGAAAATGTGTATTCTAACTGTGAGCAGAAGTACCTCTCCACAGATCCCACTGGTAACATACTTGGGGTGTCAGGTGCTTGTCTCTATGAAGCTATAAGCTCAAGATGCTCTGTTCCACCTTTTGATGTCATGAAATTTTCAAGTTAACAGCTACCTTTTACCTTTAGTTCAGTAGAGATGGCCAATTCCAGGCTGAAATTATCAAACGGATTCTAGTGAAGGTATATGGAGTTTAAAAACACAGTGGAGCACATCCTGTATTACCACATGACATCACAAGGTGGAACAGAGTGTTTTCTGTTTGAGAGAAGAAGCCTAAACATCCAGTGTTTGTGTGTTAAACATGTGAATGAAACAAAACACAACTCCAGGTCTGTTTGTGATGAGGAAACAACATTATAACATAGATCAGAAAATGGAGTAATATTGTACTGATATTGTACTGAAATAGTTGTACCTTCACTGCGTCATTCTCACAGTCATGGCTGTCCTCTAGGTCCAGGTGGGTGAGTTTGATAGAGAGGGCGTGTCCTTCGGGTGCACACCTGCTCCAGTTCAGAGTGGTGTGAGGAGGGTAACCTCTGGGATACCCGGGAGACTCCACCCACCCCAGCAAGGAGAAGGACCCCCGTGGACACAGCGCCACCAACAGGAGACTGGGAAGTACAGAAATATCCATTCAAATATATACACATCAACACATTTGGGAGAATAATACAAAATAAATGTCAACAAAGAACTTAAATTCAGACTATCATGGCTGTGGTAGGTATACTGTAGTTTAAGTGTAACTTGTATCTAACACTCACAAATCTTTTGGCTCATTGTGACTAGGGCTGAACAATTTGGGAAAAATATCTGATTGTGATTTTTCTGACAAGTGTTGCTATTATGATTAGATATGTGATAATAATAGGTATTTCATTCAAAGTTCACAAATGCTTTTAAATGCTTCCTGGAGAATTAACAAAAACACTGAAATATGTTGTACAGATCTAAACTACAGGGTTAGCAGGACATCTTGTGGTGGGCAGACCAGGGTGGTGGTCCCTCTGTTTAAGAAGGGGACCGGAGGGTGTGTTCCAACTACAGGGGAATCACACTCCTCAGCCTCCCGGGTAAGGTCTATTCCAGGGTACTGGAGAGGAGAATCGATAGTCGAACCTCAGATTCAGGAAGAGCAGTGTGGTTTTCATCCCGGCCGCAGAACTCTGGACCAGCTCTATACTCTCCATCGGGTGCTCGAGGGTTCACGGGAGTTTGCCCAACCAGTCCACGTGTGCTTTGTGAATCTGGAGAAGGCATTCAACCGTGTCCCTCGTGGGGTCCTGTGGAGGGTGCTCCGGGCATATGGGGTTTGGGGCCCTTTGCTAAGGGCTGTCCGGTCCCTGTATGACCGGAGCAGGAGCTGTGTTCGCATTGCCGGCAGTAAGTCGGACATGTTTCTGATGCATGTTGGACTTCGCCAGGGCTGCCCTCTGTCACCGATTCTGTTCATTGTATTTATGGACAGAATTTCAAGGCGCAGTCAGGAGCCAGAAGGGGTTCGTTTGGGGACCACAGGATCTCATCTCTGCTTTTTGCCGATGATGTTGTCCTGATGGCTTCATCAGACCAGGACCTCCAACGTGCACTGGGGGCAGTTTGCAGCCGAGTGTGAAGCGGCTGGGATGAAGATCAGCTCCTTCAAATCCGAGGCCATGGTTCTTGACCAAAGCTCAGTCGAGAGGAGCCAGCTGAGGTGGCTCGGGCATCTGTTCCTGATGCCTCCTGGATGCCTCCCTCGGGAGGGAAGGAAGTCTGTGAGTCCCTGCTTAGACTGCTGCCTCCACAACCCGGCCCCGGATAAAGAACGAAAATGGATGGCTGGATGGATATTGGCTTTCAAATATCGGTTCAGCCTTTATTCCGATTTGACTTAAATTGATGTAATAAGACTATTTAATGGTTGCAGTCAGCCCAGAAAGTCTCATAATGTTGGAAGTTTAGTTAAGTTAGCAATGTCCATGGAGACAAGCAGACAACTCCACCAAACCATGCATCTTTGGAAATAAAACTTTGAACAAATGACAGAAGTTATGGAACATTCCAGGCAAAGACAAGGTGACAGACCCTGCAATAAAAAAAACTTATATAGGCACATTTAATGAATGGTTTTATGAGATCTATCGCAGTCATTTTTACTAACTAGATTATATTTTTGCTGTTCATATAGTAAATGTAAAAGTAATCACGCACCTTAATCTCCACATTGCGCTCATGTTCAAATGTCTTCACAAATAATTGACCAAAATCTCCTTCTTCTCCTTTTTATTTAATTTCGATTTCACACTCACTCTGCTTCCCCTGTGTTCGTTACACAATTTGCTGACATAGGCATTTTAGATTATATTTGTGGCATATTTTTCATCTTTGCCAATCTGTGAAACTGAAAAAGGGATCTAAATTGTGTTTATTTGACTAGCTAGTGTAGTTGAAGGTTAAATGAACACTGTGTAACTTTTCTGCTTGTCTCCATGGAGATCAGGCAAATTTACCAATAAGATCTGTAGGGAGGCGACCCTGCTCATAGTTAAGAATGCATGTAGCAATAAAAACATCAGTAATTGAATAAATGTAAGAGAAATCAGTTCATTCCAGGCAAAGCAATAACATCACCACCAGGTCTGAGGTTTTCAATTCAAAATTTGTTAAAACCACTCAAAACAAGAAAAGATTCTGCGTTAAACTTGAGTGCTTTTGCTATTTTTTTCAGTGTAGTTTCACCTCAGTGGGACTGAAAACAATGGGGTCAAGAGAACTTCAAGGAAGTGAACACCGGAAATGCCACTGTGATCTTGTGTTCGACACAGTTACGAGAACCAGAAATGAGCTGTGCTGCCAAAAATGTAACATGACTAAAAATTGACTTTTCATGGAATTCAGATTTGATCAGCTGGTGTAGTTGTAACCGCTTATGGTGCATCAACTGGATTATTTAACATGTTTCATTCTGACTAGTTTCAAAGTATTTATGACTGAAATAAGAAATAGACATCTGAGGTACACTGCAAAAACAATGTTCTTAAATATATTATGTTAAGTGCAGTTAAGCGTTTATGTATGTTTGTATTTGAGTAGTATTTGACTGGTTAAGGAAGAAATATTACTTGAAATGGAAGAAAAAACTTACAACACTTAGAATTTAGGGGTCCTCAGAATATTCTCAAATCAAATCAAAATTTACACAAATCAAGATAATATTGTTAATTCAGGAGAGTGCAACGTTTTGCAGTATATAGTTTATAAACAAGTCCGAAAACTTTTTTATCGACCTGTCTTAATTTGAGTTTAACTGGTAAGTTTTTTGAATTGCATATGCACATTTGCACTCATTGATTTTGATTTACTTGTTGCAGCTTAGTAACTTTTTTTGCATTTTTTTGCAGTGAAGTTACCAGAACTAAACCAGGGGTCTATGATGAGGAAACAGACGACCCGAACAGGAAGCCTACAACAGAGGGAAAAACAGCACATCATTTGGCCAATGGGGTTTTCCACTGTGTAGGATTGAACAAGTGATGAAGTTTACAGATGAAAGAGGAGACGTGAGCAGTTCAAGGGGCAGATAAGAAGTATCGGAGGAAACTAAAGTTGAGTTTCAGGTTAGTCTTGATTATAATTTGAGAGGTGAACTCCAGTTTGGGGCGAAAGAGAACACAGAAGAAGACAGAAGAATAAGCAATTTTTACAAGATTCAGATACTATTGAATGGGAATCAATGTCTGAGAAGAAATGCGCTGAAGACTTTTATCCCAGCAAAGATGGAGACTGCTGTAAACGCTGTGATGCAGGTGGGTCACTGTCTTCTGGTGAACATTATTCTTGTTTGGATGTTATGATTACAAATGGAGGGCAGGGGTCATTATGTGGATAATTCGCAGTTTTTGAAAAATTATCGAAGAGAATACCTTACAATTGTTGGTTAGAGACTTGATTTACAAATTTGTTATATTAAACCTAGTCTTAGTTCTTGTGTTTATTCTGAGGTGGTTCAGTGGAATTGAACTTTCTGTGGCATAAGTTAATTAATGCTAATTTGTCCATAGATTTCATGTAAATTGTCAAAATTAGGTAAATCAGGTTTGACTAAAAAAAACTCTCTGACTTTTGTACATTGCTTCTCATTTCAAGTTACAGGAATAAGAATATTATGCAAAATGAACTCTTCTGAGCTTTAAGCCATGCTAGAATGTTGTTACCTAATCAAAAACATACCTAGAGTTGTGTTTTGTTTTGTTTTGTTCACAAATGTTTCAGTAATCCTTTAATATTAATCTGTCTACATCTCCAAAGCTCAAAATGCTCTGTTACACCTTGTGATTTCATGTAGTGGTAGTTCTCAAATTACCTTTTACCTTTTGTTCAGTAGAGATTGGCAGTTCCTGGGCGGACATTATCCAAATTAATCTAGTGAAGGTTTATGGAGTTTAAAAACACAGTGGAGCACTTCCTGTATTACCACATGACATCAAAATGTGGAACAGTGTTTTTAGTTTGAGAGGAGAAGTCAGCCTAAATATGCAGGATTTGTGTGTTAAACAAGTGTGAATGAAACAAGTCACAACTCCAGGTATATTTTTGATGAAGAAAACAACATTATAACATGGATCAGAAAATTGCGTCATATTTTCAGCAGCTTGTGATCAATGCAAGTGTTCATAGTCCTGTTTAGGTGAGAGTAACTGAAAAACATCTGGCTTCTGACTGTAATTTTATTTGAGAGGGACTTGTTTCACAGTAAAAACCACCTCACCTGTTGTAATTCCATCTAAGTCAGTTCTTTTTTGGTTAGATTGTGTTAAAATAAAGCACAGATTTAAGTCTAACAAAGTATCAGACAGAGCATGCCTACAGTTAGCATCACACCCCCAGGGTTATTCTTAGTCTCTGTGATATACCAATCTTCAGCAACCAGACAGACATCAACACAACAAATTAAATAATGAAAACAAATATAAACAATAATAATATTTAACAAAACCAAAGATTAAGCCATACTAACCAAAAAAGGAGACAAAATATAACAATAATTAAAAAAGTTATATGTGGTTTCAGTTCACATCAGTTTATGGCGCCATGACTTTGAATGATATACTTTTTGGTTTTATTTTAGGCATGTATAAGGGGAAAGACTGTGAGGGGACGACAGAGACACAATGTATAGTGTGTGAACGGGGGCACTTCATGGCCACGAGAAATCACATGAACCAGTGTCGTCACTGTAAGATGTGCAACTCCAGTAAGTCCCAAAGACACAAAACACACAGTAGTGTTGTCACGATACTAACATTTCTACCTCTGTTTCGGTACTAAGGGATAGACTTGATATTTGATACAGATTCCGATGTGTCATTTTCAGCATTAAATCATAGTGCTTTCTTTTATATTACCATGTGGTCTTATGTCTATGTAATCCCTCAGTGGTCCAGGTAGATTTCATGGTGGTCCAGGGGTGTATACTAGTCTATGTGCTCTTATACTTGTTCTGATAAGCTCAAGATTGTTCTATCTCGTCAGGAAATGCTCAAATGAGTCTAGTTTTGAACCCTAATATCTATGCACCTATATCTGTACTCCCAGACAGTACAACTTTTCTGATGGTGGTTTTGCCACCTGCTTGTCTCCATGGAGAGGTTATTGATTTGCCTGTTCTATCGTTGTTGTTTTTGTTTGTTTGTTTGTTTGTTTGTTTGTTTTTTACTTAATTCATATGGGCATAGCAATTACATTGGATTAGACCAGATGTACTGTTTTAAGTGCTCTGTCCCAACTTCAACCACAGTTTCAGAATCCTGTTGAACATGTTTATGTAGACAGGCTAGGACCCCCTGTCCAAATGAAGTTTGAACTTTGGAACAGCACAGTCCCCTGCACTGACAGAGGCTCTGGGGTTATAGGTCTGAGAGCCCTGGAGCCCGACAGCCAGACCAGAGAACACACCAATATTTAGACATGTAAAAAACTGTTTCAGAATATTAAAATGTACCAAGTTTTCAAAAGTGAAAAGCTTGCCTTTCTCAATAATTTCACTATGATGCCATCTCAACAGTTTCTTGTGTTAATTGCCTGTTTTTACAGAGAAATGACGATTCTGTGCTGCAAATGAGAAATGTGAGAAAATCATTACATGCATGTACTACTGTACATAGCAGCAACAGCGTGGTGTGATAACTCCTTCCTAATAAAACGGAAACAGTTGACATTCAGTTTGATCTGAAGGTGCTATGATATCACAAAACCATTGAGTCGGAGCAGAACAAGATCTCAAGATTTTGTGAACTCACAAAATTCATCTTGCTGTCATCATGTTTAATGCCATACTGTGGAACTTTCCAGGCAAAGAAATAACTTATCCAAGGAGACAAACAGCTGACAAACCTGTCATTAGAAAAGTTACATTTAATCTTCTGAATTTGTTCAGTTTAAGTTTTCTTAGTCATGCACTTAATTATGCTTAGTAATAGCCCAAATGAACAATTAAAGATACACTGGTAAAAATGATCATTATGTACTTTTCTCCACCCACTCCCTAGTGATGGACGGGTTTATCTGCTCTAGTTATCTCTTAAAGGAGTTCAAATCAAAATGGTGACCACTACTTTATGAACTGGTATTTCACCTCTCAATGTTTCTTTATCCAATGATGAAAAGTTAATATTTTGATAAATGCTGTGCTAAATCTTGCTATTTGCTTTTAGAAAATAAGCTGAGAACGATGCGAGAGTGTACGGCCCGGGAGGACACTGTCTGTGAGTGTGTGCCCGGGTTTTACTGCAGTGACTCCAGCTGTGGCCACTGTCTCCAGGTGACGCAGTGCCTGGAGGGACAAGGGGTCAAGACTCCAGGTAAGAACCTCAGTGAAACAATTCAGAAGACTCTCAAACTGACAAAAACTGACTGACAAAACTCTGTTCTACTTTGTTATGGCATGTGGTAATACAGGAAGTGCCCCTCTGTGTTTTTAAACTCCATACACCTTCACTGGAATCATTTGGATAATTTCAGCTCTGGAATTGAAAATGTTTACTGAACAAAAGGTAAAAGGAGCTGTTAACTTGAAAACTACCGCTTCATGACATCACAAGGTGGAACAGAGCATTTGGAGCTTTAAAGAGACAGTTATAGACAGACTAATTATTAAAAAAAAGATTACTCAAAATGTGTGAATGAACCAAAACACAACTCATTTTTCTTTTTTGTTTTTTTTGAAGAGGTAGCAACATTCTAACGTGGCTTAAAGCGCACAAGAGTCAATTTAGCCGAATATAGGACCTTTAAATCCAACTAACTAACTAGCCAGGCAATTTGCATCAACTCAGTGTAAGTATTCTAAATTTATGACTGGCTTCAATATTTATTTATAGCAAAATAATCTGCCAGTGGAAAAAAAAAAAAATGTAAAGATGCACTATGTGACTGGGGCAGGGGTCCACCACTTGCTTGTCTCTATGAAAATGTTAGGCCTTTTTACAGAAAGCAGGCTCACTTCTCCACGGATCTGACCTGTAATGAATGAGTCAGATACTTATGATAAATATGAGAGATAAATATATAAGAGATAAAAAGGCATATAGTGGAAGATTAAGCAAAAACAACAACAACAAAAAAACATCTAAAACAAAAAAACATCTACAAGCACGTTGCAGACCCTCCGCCTGAAAAGTTACTTAGGGCACCTTACAGATACATTTAAGGCGAAACATGAACTGTAAAACTAAGATAAGGAACTATTAAAACCCCTCAGAAATATTTTGAATCACATAGTCTGTTCTAGATATTAATAAAGTGCTAAAGTCAATACATTTACTGACTTAAAGCTATTGTAACGCATATAGACATACAGTGTAGACCATTGTTTGGCTACTTCCATTTTTCACATTGCACAAAACTGATAAGGAGCAGGAAGTGGTACAATAAGTCAAACAGAGATAAATATGGCCAAAAGTGAGACTAAATCAAAACAAATGAATCCTTGAAGGCCGCACAAAGAATAACCATGACTCAGCTTCCTATAACACTGGACAAATACTGGAGGAAATCTATTTTTTAACACACTGTAAAAAAGAAATATCCTGAATGAGGTAAAGGGACAGTGGAACTGCTTGTCTCCATGGAGATGCTATGGCTTTGCCTGGAATGTTCCACTGTATAGCATTTACCCATTCTATTTTGCCAAGAGCCAGCCGACATTTGTTCGATTACAGGTGTTTTTATTGCTCAAAAATACAGTGAAAAACATGCATTCTTAGTGAGTTAGTCTTTTCACAGATCTGACTTGTAACTTCTTCATGGAGATAGATAACTAACTCTAATGCCATATTGTAGAACATTCCTAACCCTAGTAAAGCCATAACAACTCTGGAATACAGGCACAGCGTATATGTCAGATTTTCTCCTTAAATAGGTTGTGTTCAAATTCTACAATTTGATAATATTATAATTTCAGATGGAGAAAAGGGGCCTATATAAGTTTTTTCTTTTTTTTTTCTTTTGGTATTGGCTATACAAATGTGTTTGGTTTTAAGTCCTTTCAACTCACAACAATCATGTATTTAGAGTTGAATAATTGGTCCAATTTCTAAAGCATGTGTAAACAAATCTGTAATCTGACAGTTTAACAGCAAAGTCCACTATAGAATTCTGAGCTGTTCTCCAGCTCAATATGCAGTATATAGGGATTCTTGAATATTGTGATGTCATATGAACTCATCCTATCGTCTTTTTCTGGCAGCGTCTCGGACAAATGACACAATCTGCGCCCCGTGTGAGAGTGGCTCCTTCAGTAACAAGTCAGACCACTTCTCTCCGTGTAAACCCCACACCAGGTCAGGCTTCCTTTACTAGTCCCCTTCTTAATTTGTGTACATTTTTAAATCCGGTTTTGTGTTTTCTAGATGTGAAGACTTTGGGAAAGAGCTCCAAACTCCAGGGACTCCGACAACAGATGCGGTCTGCGGCAAATTTATAGCACGTTAGTCCTAATTCTATACACGTATCTCTTTCAGTGCTGTTTGTTTTGGACGTGTCTGAACTTTGGCTTGTCTGTTGTGTATTCAGCCTCGTGCTCATGGAGGCTGCCCGCGGGCCTGTGGGTCGGGCTGGTCCTGACTTCTGCTCTGCTCTTTGCTGTGGCTCTGTTTCTTAGGAGGAGGAAACATCGGAGACTGTACAGAGGTGAGCCACACACACAACAGGGCAGGGGAATATCTGCACAAGTCCATACATCCATTTTCACACATGCCCGGAACACCTCCTGTGGGAGGCGTCCAGAAGGCATCTGGAACAGATGCCCGAGTCACCTCGAGTGGCTCCTCTCGACGTGGAGGAGCAGCGGCTCTACTACGAGCTCCTCCCATGTGACTGAGCTCCTCACCCTATCTCTAAGGGAGCGCCCAGCTACTCTGTGGAGGAAACTCATTTCAGCCGCTTGTATCCGCGATCTTGTCCTTTCGGTCATTACCCAAAGCTCATGACCATAGGTGAGGGGAGGAATGTAGACTGATGGTAAATCGAGAGCTTTGCCTTTCGGCTCAGCGCCCTCTTCACCACAACAGTCCGATACAGCGACCACATCACTGCCGACGCTGCACCGATCCGCCTGTCAATCTCACGCTCCATCCTCCCCTCACTCGTGAACAAGACCCCGAGATACTTGAACTCCTCCACTTGAGGCAGGGACTCTCCACCCACCTGGAGAGGGCAAGCCACCTTTTTCTGGTCAAGAACCATGGCCTTGGATTTGGAGGAGCTGATCCTCATCCCAGCCACTTCACACTCGGCTGCAAACCGCCCCAGTGACCAGAACTGAAGAAGCAGCTTGGATGAGCTGCGAAACGTATTTGACCAAATAAACTTTTGTCCAGTTGACAAATTGAATTCCTCCTTTTGCCATGGATTCTACCTGGATGACTGAGGGATTCTACACACATTGGAGGTCCTGGTCTGATGAAGCCATCAGGACAACATCATCCACAAACAGCAGAGATGAGATCCTGTGGTCCCTAGACCGGACCGCCTCCTGCCCCTGACTGCGCCTAGAAATTCTGTCCATAAATACAATGAACAGAACCGGTGACAAAGGGCAGCCCTGACGGAGTCCAACATGCATCGGAAACAGGTCCGACTTACTACCGGCAATGTGAACACAGCTCCTGCTCCGGTCATACAGGGACCGAACAGCCCTTAGCAAAGGGCCCCAGACCCCATACTCCTGGAGCACCCCCACAGAACACCATGAGGGACACAGTCGAATGCCTTCTCCAGATCCACAAAGCACATGTGTGGCAAACTCCCGTGAACCCTCGAGCACCCGATGGAGAGTATAGAGCTGGTCCAGTCTTCAGCGGCCGGAATGAAAACCACACTGCTCCTCCTGAATCCGAGGTTCGAACATTGGTCGGATTCTCCTCTCCAGTACCCTGGAATAGACCTTACTGGAGAGGCTGAGGAGTGTGATTCTCCTGTAGTTGGAACACACTACACATTCCAAGTTAAAATCACTTAAAGCGTCGAAAGTAGCTCAGTTGATAGAATCACTGATCCAAAGGTTGGCGGTCCGAATGTGTCTGCGTACACCGGTGTATGAATGTGTGTGTGAATAGGTGAGTGGTTCCTTACAGATGGGTAATTATTTAATGGCATTCTGTGGAAACAAGCAGGTGAAGTGTCCTCCATCTGACCAAGTTACGAGTCAGGCCTGTGAAGAGGCAAACACACATCTCTAAAGGTTAAGTCTTTTTTAGTGCTATGAAACAAAATTTATAAATAAATAAATGGCTTTATTCCAGTGGTGGGACTTGAAATGCAGAATGTTTATTATATTTTGTTTTTTCTGTTTGTCTTTGTTTGTCATGTGAAGCGTCTTTGGGTATCTTGAAAAGCTCTGTACGAGTCTTATGTATCATTATTATTTTCATTTAAAGAACCCACTGTGTATGCTTTTCATTGCCTTTAATCTTAGGGTGTGTTCACATTGCTTTTGTTTGGTTCTGTATTGACGCCCCTTCTGTTCTGCTGTAGACAAAGTTTGGTCCTATTTATATCCAGCCTCAGTTCCGGGTTCAGTCATGGTTTAGTCCCAACTTTGATGTGGTGTTGTGTCTGTGTGAACACATCCTTTGCCATCATTAACATGTTCTATGCCACATGCTTGTTTCCATGAAGACACATAACACATAAACCCTGCATGTTTAGTATGAGAGTTCTCTCATACAGAAAACACTCTGTTCCACCTTGTGATGTCATGTACAGGAAGTGCTCCATTGTGTTCTTTAAACTCCATACACCTTCACTAGAGTTATTTTGGATGATTTCAGCCCTGGAATTGTCAATCTTTACTAAACTAAAGGTAATAAGTAGCTGTTAACTTGAAAACCACTACATGACGTCACAATGTGGAACAGAGCATTTCGAGCTTTGGAGATGTAGACAGACTAATAATAAAAGGTTACTCAAACATGTGTGAACATTATAACATGGCTTAAAATAACAACAAGGGTACATTTTGTATAATATATAACATTTAACTGATGTAGATTGATTTTTGCTGTGTGAAGTGTCAGCTAAAATGCCACCACATATCTCACACATACCACATTACCATACACCTTTTTTCTCTGTAATTACCTCTGGTTTGATGTTGACACCAGTGGCATTTCTAATCCGCTGCTGCAGTTTGAATATTCAGTGCTGAGGATGTGGTGCTGTAATGCAACTTGCAGAGCACATCATGTGTTAAATGAGAAAACCCACTTCCTTTGACATTGTTACTGACAGTTTGACGCAGATTAACTGTTAATATCAAACATGCCAGCTCATTCTGAGAAAAGCTCCTACGCTATGGTCTCGTGTCCGTACACTCATCATGCATTTACATTTACTGTACTTAGCCTAAAATTACGCATCACTAGTGGAAACTACAGTGTGAGAAAAATACAAGTTTTTACTACTACAGGTATCACACTTAACAGGGCTGAACAAGTTGGGGGAAAATATTTAATTCTAATATCTAATCCAAAAAGGTTTAAATATGAACTGAATTATTATTAGAATCACATTTCAGAATACAGTTTTTGTGCAGACCAGATAAATACAGAAAGGCATGAGTGGTCTGGCAGTCAACCCACTTAGACACCTCAACCAGGTCACTTCGTGCAGGGTCAGGGTTAAAACACAATGCAATCACGTCAATGTCGTTTTCACAATAATTCACAGTTCACAATAAACTGTTTGTAACGGAATACAAAGAAGCTGTAGATTTTAAAATAGACTGAATATATCCATATGGTCATTAAACATACAGTATATTTGTTGTGTGTTGTGTTTACTCTAGACCTTCTCTAATGCAGAAGTTTTGACTCAAAAATAAGTTACGGCTCAGTTATGGCTCAGTGTTTGTCCGCTTACCCACAGGTTGGCAGTGCTATTCCAGCTCCAACAGATGAATAATGTCGCTGTGTCCTTGGGCAAGACATTTAACAAATCAGTGTCAGTGTACACTGGTGTATGAATGTGTGTGTGTGAATGGGTGAGAGGTTTGAGTGTTATGATGGTAGAAAAACCCTATATAAAAATGTGACCTTTTACCATTAAGTTTGCATATTCTTTCTGTGCTCCTCTGGGGACTCTAGTTTCTCTTCCTAAAACATCAAATAGAAGTCATTTTATTTATAATTTTACTCACATTTGTTTCCAGTGAATTTAAGGCTTACTGAGGCCCCTGTGAGTGTGGTCCCAGCAGAAGAGGTCCAGCTGAAGCTCCCTATACCCTCAAAGGAGCTGAGTGGACTCTACCAAGAAGAAACCTACACCCCCCCCTACACCTGTGATCTTCCTGCTTATGAACCAGGTCAGAAACCCTATCAACCACATGAAAAAGGGAGAAATTATTTGGAAATTAGTTGGGAAATATAGTTGATCAGAACTGTCAGGCTTTCATAGCCTAAATTACAAATAGGCCTCACAAAATATTAAAAGCTAATAGTTCTGTTGAAGATGATGTTAGCTACATAATCATTCCTAGGGATGAAAGGAAGCAACACAAAAACCCAGATGGTAAAGGGTAATACTGTTGTGTTCTTGGGCAAAACATTTCACACACTTAGTTTGCACATAAATAAAGTGTGACTAAGGCTGGGACTAAACCAATAACCAAACCTGGTCTAGATCAGGTCTAAGCTTGTCTTATACCAGAACCAAACCAGGACAAACAGTCCAAAATGTATTTGTTGGTCCAATAGCTGTGGAGGGTACGCCACCTGCTTATACTATTGGTTTGTCTCAAACGTTCCACAGTATGGCTTTACAAGTTGCAGGTCAGATCTGTGAAGAAAAGAACCTGCTGCTCTCAGAAAAAAATACATGTTTTTTCTGCCATAATTACACCTATAATTTAATAAATATAAGATAAATTTAAAGCCTGTGGAACATTGCACTCAAAGCAATAACATCCCCATGGAGAGCAGCAGATGGCAAACCCTCCACCAGAGAAGTTCCATAGTGCACCTTAAAGACTGGTAAACATTATAAATCTAAATCATTATTATTCATTTACTGCAGTTTGTAACACTGTAATTTTGCTTTAGGTTTTGCCATTAATTGTGCACATTTTTAAAATATTCACAGATGAAATGGAGATCAGTTGTGACGGACAGAACCTTGAGGACAGCAGCGTTCCCATCACTCCACTCAAAGCCTCAGTCTCTTTTATGGATTCACCAAATTTAAACGGGAGCTCCAGATACTGCACCAGCAACTACCACAGAACCATCTCAGAACCCCAGGAGGATGAGTGGTGCGGGACATGACAAATCTAAAAAGAAAAAACAGCCTTTGCCTTTCTGGACCTATAGGGGGGTTGAGTGGGATGATTCCCACTAGACGCAAGATTGGGTCTACGAGAATGAGCCGAGACAAGATTTTTTACATATTTTTTAAAAGACTTCTTACAATTTTGGTCACATAAATTTGTATTTCTTTTTTTATGTTTTTGTTGTCATGGTTGCACTTCTTTTTGAAAATACAACTTATCAAGAGGTTTAACTCACAAGCGCTTAGTTCAGTGTAAATTAATGTGGGGAAAAAATATATTTTCCACATGTGTGCACAATCTAGTAGCAATTTCATCTCACCAGATCTTGTTCCAGCTCCAGAGGCATAAATTTCATGCAGGACATAGTCAAAAGCAGGGTATTGTAACTACGCTGCCCCCTGGAGGACATAAGAAAGAGGTTCATCTGTATTGAAAGCTCTTGTAATACTATGTGCTGTACCTATGCAAAACCTTGACACATTTCATTGTTTATTTATTTATTTTTAAGCTATTACTATTACTTTCACTTGTGTACACTTCTTGAACGCTAAACTGGTAAAAAGGGACAAAACTAATTATGTTGTTATTTGTTATATCTTGTATAAAAATAGCAGCTGACAAGATTGGAGTTTTGAACAGTACCCGTCTGTGCTATTAAAATGTGAAAAACAAAACTATTATCTATACAGGGTTTGCAATAATGGTTGCAAGCTGTTTGGCAAGTCCAGAATTACATTTTTATATTTTACTTATGTTTTCATACAGAGAGATATCGGTCTGGTCACCACTCCCTCCATCGCATCTCGAGCCAGAACCAAACATGACTGCATTTTTTTTCTTATATTTTTTTATTTATTACATTTTTTTCCTCGTAAGCAGCCATATTTGTATCGATATGGACTGGATGATGCATTTCCCTGATTGGCTGATCCACCTGTCAATCACGCCATCGGAAAACAGGGAGATTCACCAGTGACCAGACTCACATTTTTGTTAAGTTTTGAAGAAGTGTGTATTCTGGATCCCAGGCAAGCAAACTGTGACAGATCACTGCAAAAGGCTGATGTCGTAAAGAGGATTTGAAATTACTTGAATTCAGAAAGTGTATCTTGTTTTGAGAAGGTCTAAATTATTTGATTTCTTTTACTGTAATTTACGTTTTGTGTAACTTTTCTGCTAGAGTATGCCACCTGTTTGTGTGGAGATGTTTTGCAGCTTGTCTGTCTCCACGGAGACAAGCAGAGGACGCCAAGTTTAATGCTATACTATGGAACATTTTATGCAAACCAGTAACATCCCTATGGAGACGTGCAGGTGTGGTGCCCTTCACCAGAAAAGTTACACCATGCATCTTTAAAGAAAATTTACTGGTTACTCTGTTCAGATTTATAACATTATGTAGATCATGTAGCCTAACTGTGATTTCTTATTTCAAGCCAATTTGCCAGTGGAAAATTTGCTACATAGTGAATGCCTTTTCTTTTATATAGTATATTTTTATAATCCCATAATAAAAAAAAAAAAAAGCAGTAAAGCAGAGCAGATGTTGTATTTCTTTATAACATCATTGTCGTTAGTGCAAAGCGGATGACGCTCCATCTCTCCTACAGTACATCATTCTCATCATATCATGTACATTATTATACCAATATACACAACATTTATGATTAGAATAAAACTAAAAGGCTTTGTACCACATAAATGCTTTTCTACTGACAACACATTAACATTACAGTCAAAGAATCAGATCTAGTGGTTCTCAATCTTAGTCCTATGTTACGTACAGTTACTTTTGGTTTAGACTTTAAACTACTCCTCCATACAGGCTTAAAGGTTCACTATGTAACTTTTCTGGAGGTTTGCCATGTGTTTATCTACATGGAGATTGAGACGAGCAGATTTCATCACCAGGTCAAGTTACTAGTCAGATCTGTGGAATGGCGACTCTGCTTTCACAGTAGGAATACATGTAATTGTTTTTGTAATTGAATAAATGCAAGATACACACACACACACACACACACATACACCAAAAAGTTGCACAGTTAAAACAGTATGGTACAACGCCCCCTGGAGGTACTTGGTGTGAAAAGTTGGAGAACCACAGGTCTAGTTGCTTCAAGCGGCTTTCTGGAAAACTTGCTTAGCCACGACACCTTCCGCTCTCATTTCCTGCAGAAAAAAAAGGAGAACAAAATGTTTCTTAAATATATGAATTCAAAAACCTAAAATTTTCCTAAAAACAAGGAACTCAAAACCCAGTATAACTTTTGTAAAACTTCTCTATCCAAACTTTCAGAGTTTCTAAAGCAGTCATATCACTTTCAAAATCACGTTGAAAAGATAAAAATATTGTAAATTAGATTGTATATTTTAGCAGGGAGTAGACCTCATTACAGCCTTTCATTTATAATATTTAACTCATTTTTTCTCATTTGTATTTCATCTTTTGGTTAATCAAATAAGAGTTGAATAAATGGTGTTATATGTATGCAGGAGAAAGCAAGATCCCAAACTAAAATCATATCCCAGATCACAAATTCACCAGTTAATATCTTAGTAAGTGATAACTAAAGCATTTTTTTTGTTTCTAAGAGTACATACTTCACTATGATTGGTTAATTCCACCCGTCACTCACTCAGAGCACAATGGAAGCTGGAGAGGGTGGGAAAAGTGTCAGAGCTGCATTAAACAGAAAAACTCCCAAACTATCTGGGCCTGGGTCCAAAAGACGTCTCCAAGTCTGTTGTTGTATGCCCTTTGACTCCATAATCTACCTCCCTCCGTCTCTCTATCTCGGCCACTCTCTATATCTCTCTCGCTCCCCCTCTCTAACTATCCGTTCTTTTCTGTCTCCTCTCTTTGTCAGTAATTCTTCTCCCTCTCCTTCTGCCCCTCGCTCTAACTCATTACCTCCTCTCTCTCCCTCGCTCCCCCCCTCTCTCTCTCTCTCTCTCATCCTCTCTTCTTCTCTCTCACTTCTTATTCTTTATCTTGCTCTCTCCTGCCCCTCCCCCCCTCTACTCTTCTGTTCATCAACCTCTCCACTCAATTCCTCCCTTTCTCTCTCTCTGTCTCTTTCTCCCTCTCTCTCTCTCTGCCTCTCCCCATCACCCCCTCTCTCCTTCCAGTCTTTTCATCCCCCTTCTGTGAAACCTCTAAACCCTCTGTGGCTGATCCTTATTGGCATTTCTTCATCAGTGCTCTGTGCATTAGACACACTGTTGACAATGGTTCGCTTTGTGCACTGCTCGGTGCAGCAGAGGTACTGCTAATCCAGGGTGAGAGGTTTAAAAAGACTCTTAATAAGTCTTAATCAGAAGAGGCTTATTTACTCACAACACCACCATGAGAAAGTTACCAAAGGATTTCAAGTCTAAATACAACATAGTAACATGTGGAATGTGAATGCTTATTTCCAAGTTGCTTTTAGTACAGATCGAGCTGAAAGGTCGCTATTAAATTGAAATGACAGTTTTAATGGTTGAAATGAGCAAATTGCAAAGGATGCAAACAATGTCATGCCCAGTAAACTAAATATAACTTTGTGTGTCTTAAAACCTGCTAATCCTTTGGTCAAAATCTCTACAAACATGTTAAGAAATGTTGCATGTGCATCTAGTAATGGTTTTGCAGTTAATACATATTTCTGTGTTTTCTCACTCACTCTTAGATCGAGTGTGCACTGTGAACTGAGTCATATTTAAAAACATATTACAAATATAATGTAATTACACGATTTGTCAAACATTGCTACTGGGTTACCAGGTCTTGAACAATACCTGGTTTTGAAAGTACCTGAATGGTACTTTTTTGTTTTCTATCATTCATTTGTGGTCTCACTGCAAAGTAACTTTCTTTAGCGCTCTCTCTGCACTTACCAAAAAAAACCTCAAAAACTGTGCCCGTTTTTGATACCTTTTTAGGTAGTAGTGCCTTTAAAAATGGTACACTGTGCATTGCAGATCAAACCAAGTACTGCTTGAAACTAGGTCAGTATTTTAATTTGAACTCAAGTAGATATTCATGTTTTAGTGTGTCTCCTCCAGTTACCCCATAAAAACCCACTGTTCCACTTGTTCTTACCAAATGTGCTTTGTCTTATGTTTAGTAATTCTGTTTTACTGTGTATCTCCTCCTTTTGCCCATAGAAACCCACTGTTGACTCCCTCTTGTTCTTACCAAATGTAGTTTGTCTCCCTCGAGCCAGTGTGTCCAGCCCCGGCCCTGCTTCTCTCCTCTCTGCACACACACCAGTTTGTCCCCCTCCCAGCTCACTGTGGTCTGCAACACAAACACACACAAACGCACAAATGTGGACTTTATTGACATGTAAAGCAGTTTGTGAAGGAGAGTTCTCAAGTGTTTTAGGGGTCAAATTAGGGCCCTGGACGGTAGAGTGACTATCAGAGTTTTCAGTAGAACTAGGCTCTCTTGGTTTTCTATGCACATACTTTTGTGTTACATTTGTTCCAAAAGTCATATAAATTAAAGATGCACTGTGTAGCTTTTCTGGTGGGTGGTCCATCAGCTGCTTGTCTCCATGGGGATGTTATTGCTTTGTTTGGAATGTTCCGCAGTATGGAACTATCTGTGTTGTATTTTTAAAAAGATTTTATTGGTTTTATTGTTTATTGTTCAAAAATACCTTGACAACCATGCATTCTTGAACAGAGCCATCTCTCCATAGATCTAGCCTGGTTACGTCACTTGCCTGTCTCAAAGTATATGAATAAGTTTAATGCCACACTGTGGAAAAGCAGAAAAAGCAATAGCATCTCCCTCATGCAGATGTCGACTCCACCAGAGAACGAAACCGTTTGCATAGAACATGTTGTTTGAAGCCAGGTACAAATTTATAAGATGAATATGAGTAATTTTGATATGCAAGATACAGTTTTAGACAGATAAATCACTAGCTTTGCTTTGCCTATCCACAGTTAACATTTTCATTGATGGAAAAGGTTTCATAGTCATCTGGACAATGTTTTCAAAATTGAGACTTCAAAATTGACTTTTTTGTGTATAAGTTTGTCCTTGTCCTTTTTGAAGATTTTAGTGCAAAGTACAAAAGGTACATTTGAAAATTTCTGGTCAAAATGTATAAAAATGAGGGTGTCCTGGCTCCAGTAGGTGTGTTTAAGACATCTGTCTATTTTTATATCTTCACAGATGCACAAACATCTGGCTGCAGGGGCGGAGTCTGAAATGTGGATTGTTCCTCATAAGCACAGACCTCGCCCCTCACTCTCTTCTTTAGTGCCCAGTTTAGCAGCTCTAGTTGAAATTTTTGGGCGGAGTTTAGGTGTTTAATCCCACTTTAAAAAGCTAATCATACAATACTGCTCCACTACTTTCCATCGTTAATCCCCACAAAACACAAATAAAAGATCCGCTCAGGTGGCTTGTCTAGACTGATACTTTGACATACCTGGCAGGTGCGCCCGTCCACTGGTCCCAGGTCCTCAGTGAACTCCTGTCCGATCACAAAATCCATGTAGAAGTTCTTAAAGGTGGTGATGGTTTTGATCTTCATGGCTCCTGTGGCTAGGTCGTGGGTGATGTCTTTGGTCGGTTTCAGCAAACAAACGATTTTCCTCAAAGCGAAATTTATATCTGTAAGAAAGATAATAAAGATAAAACAGATAAGATAGCCTTTATTTTCTCACAATAGGAGAGAATGGAGCAATGAGCCCTTAATGATCCAATATGATTTATATCTACTAGAAATGTATTATCATATAAGAGAGAGATAAGAAAACCTTTGTTTGTTACGCAATGGTCATTTATGGAGAGATGGGAGATCATCACTTTCTCTTTTTGGGTGATTCTACAACTACAGGCAAAGTTATCTAAGTCTTCGCTTTTGCTTTTAAATATGAGGCATCAGTAGGCTTGTCACTATAAAAAATTTTGAAGCACGATATATTGGTACAGAGATATACGATAATACTGAAACTACTTTATGCCACTGATATAATTATGCAAGATTATCCCAGTTCACTTATTCAACCTTTTACAGCTCAAATTGTATCGTATTACAAAATAAATACATAAATAAATTTAAAAAATCCCCACTTTTGCAAAGAAAATGTACACACAATAAATGTTGAGCCCCAAAATAAATGGTTCCATCGTTCATATACTGAACCATAAGCCCATATAGTAATTATGATAACAGGCCTAGGCATCAGTTTATGTTTTCATGTATAAAACTGGATTGATACGAGTAACCCTTTGTCAAACTTTGTAGACACTGAATTCAAAGTTATGACGGATTCGGTGTAGATCTATTAGGGTGGGTGACATCAACAAAAATGAATAGTCCAGTATTATTTATATTTGCAAGAAATATATTATAATTTAAGATAAGATAGATGAGAAAACTTTCATTGTGACACGGCTCTGTATTCTGTGCTTGTGTGTTAAAAGCTTTTCTAAGCTAATGCGCCAATGTTTTTGTGTCCCTATTCAAATAAATAAATAAAACAAACAAAAACAGGTCCTTAAGAAGTGTATGACATCAACAAAAATGAATAATCCAGTATTATTTATATCTGAAGGTAATGTAAGATAAGATGACCTTCATTTGTCACACAATGGGGATTTATGCAGCGATGGAAGAGAACGCGACTTTCGACAAGATCTTTTGTTACATATGGGTGACTTCAACAGAAATGAGTAATCCAGTACTTCCCTTGGATTAATTTGCCTGGATAATATTCAGTCAATCTCAAAAGTGCATGTAATTAAATGTCTAATTTTCTTATCAAGTTGTGAGGTCATTTGAATGGTGCAAAGTCCTCAAAATGTTGCCTAGAACAGGAAGATGAAACTCAGGGACAGTCAGTATGAGAGTTTGCATTCCTCCACCCTGGCCCAGCTGTGGTTTAGGTTAACACAATGCAATAGCCTGTACTTTTGATAACCCCAATCTGAGAATATTTTTGCAGTTGATCAGAAATATGCATGTAGATTAAATAGTGTTAGACTTAGACTGTCTAAGTCTTTGCAGTGTGTTGTGGTTTTGTCTAGTTTTCTTAAGTGTTTGCAGGTAAAAATAGGGGGGAGTAAGGTTTTCAGTATAATCAGTCTATCAGACAAGACAAATGTGCATTCCACCTGCATAGCTGTGGAGTTTAGGCTAACTTGTTGCTCGTAAATAAAACTGACGGTAAAAATTAATCCCTAATGTGCAGAAATAGCCTAATTCTTAAACCCCTGAAGGCTCTGCACCTTTTGGGATGGGTTAGTATCTGCATTTTCACACTTTCACACTTTTTTCTTGTTTCAAGCCAAATGGGGTAAGAAAATTGTACTTACCTCATTGGCAAAGTTCATTTATTCACAACCAGTCAGACATGTGTTGAAACTAGAGAAATATTCTACTTAAATAGAACATAAATGCAGACAAACCATCAGGTGACCCACACGCAGCAGAATAAGTAAAAGGTAGGCCTTTTTAGCGATAAAAAAACACCTTTACTTGGTGTAAGTCAGATAAATTTAATCCTGTTTTGTTTTTTTTTTGTTTTTTTTAATAACAGTGGAACATTCCAGGCAAAGCAGTAACTCTATGGAGACAAGCAGGTGGTTGTAAAGTTACAGTGTGCACCTTTAAGGCTAGATATTAACAGTGTGACATTATAATTTTGCATATCCTTTCTTCAGGCAGAATATCAATTTTCTTTGGCCATTATCTCGCAGTCGTGCCTCCCTCCCTCCTTCCCTCCCTCCTTCCCTCCTCTCCTCTAATGTCCTCTCTCTCTCTCTCTCTCTCTTTCTGTCCGTACCCCGTTGTGCGAGTCTGGGGTCACGGAGAGGACAAGGCGGCGACTACATCAAACTAAGTGTCCTGCTGTGAATGACGATGGTCTATTTGCAAACACCAATAATGTCGCCACAGCTCAAAGCGGAGCGCACGGAAATCTGCGCGCTGTCATTTAACTAAAAGGCAAAAAAAATGTGGTAAACATTAAAATATAATAGTCTTACCTAAAGCAGCAAGGTACTCATCCATGTTGTCCTGCTCCACCATGTGAAAAACCCCGGTGTAATTGGGTTTGGACATATTTCCTTCCTTTCTTCTTGTTTTCTTTTTCCAGCAGTGATTTTTTGGCAGTCGCTGGTTTGATATCAGCTTTCTTGGTTGGTCAAAGAGCGCAGACTCTTGTGAAACAGCTGGGGTTATTGTCGTTTTCGTAGATGCACGTTTTGGCTGCACGGTTTCTTCTGTCTTCTTTGCGTAAAAGTATCAGATTCACTTTAATTCTAGTGGTATTTCTTGGAGAGGTGCCAGTATCTTCCTTGGACTGGCTTCGTCGATGGATAAAGTTTTCTGGTGTGCGCGTTGCATACGAAGGGGAGACCCATTCATTTGCTCTATAGACTGGGCGGTGCGTAAAGGCGTTTGGGGGCGTGGAGGGAGGAGATGGAGCAGTGAAATTGGAGGCTGAATTACCTCACACACATCGTAGAGTTGGATTAAAACCTTATGTTACAAAAAAGTGAATGACGAAAAGCAAAAATATGCGAGGGGCTTAAAGGCGTGGTGGTGTAGTTTGCAACAACTGGTTAGAGTTTTTAGTTACAAAGTGATCCCTGTCTTTTTATGCCACCAGTAATTTCCATTTCCCTTGTGGATCAATAAAGTTTGTCTAAGTCTAAGTCTAAATCTAAATCTAAGCCCATAATCATGTTGCTTTATACTAAAAATTATGATGTTTTTTTATGTAGACACCAAAAGGTTATGTGCCCTAGATTGCATTTTACAATAAAGAGGCACTATGTAACTTTTCTGATGGAGGGTCAGCCACTGCTTGTCTCCATGGAGATGGTATTGCTTTGCCTGAAATGTTCCATAGTATTACAACAAACTTATCTATAGATTTTATTCAGGTACAGGCGTTACATTGCCAAAAAACATGCATTATGTTTTACTCTGAGCAGGGTTGCCTCTCCACAGATCTGACTAACTTAGCCAGGTAGATAAGTTTAGTGCCATACTGTGCAACAGTCCAACCAAAGAAATAACATCTCCATGGAGACAAGCAGGTGTAAGACTCTCCACCTGAGAAAAGTTACATAACTCCATAACGCCTTTAACTCCATATATAGCCATGTTTGTAGTCACAGCTGCCCTGGGGTAAACTGACTGAAGCAAGAAGCCTGCCAGTCTGTGCCATTGGCCCCTCAGCTCAGACCACTCACATTACACACCACATTCATAAATAAGGGAAGTGTCTTGCTCAAGGACACAACAACAGTGTGCATGTACAGAGTTGGGGGTTCATTTCAAGTTGTTGCTACATTTTGGGAGTCTGTTTGTTCTCAGTTATTGTAGTTCATCATTTGTTGTTTTTAATTGACCCGAACACCACGCCTAAAATCATGTCCGAGTCAAAATCCTTCAGTAATTAATCCTATTTTCTGCGTTATTTCAACCAGTAATGATGAATATAAAAATTAAACTCATTAACTTACACATGAACTTATTTTTGTATTAATTTATCAGCATTTGAACAAGAATAAAACAATTTAATTCATATAACAAATTATTTTGGTCACTTTTTTAACATTATAAGGTAAAACTATATCAATATAAATATGCGTATGAAAAATAAACTATTTTTTCTTCACAGATCCGCTCTTCTTGTCCGACTTTTGCTTCTTGGTGTCTTTCTTTGCTTTGGACAGATTTTCGTAAACGTCTTGGTTATTTCTGTGAAACAAACAGAAGGACAAATCGACTGGTCACATGAGAGGGCATTAGTGATAAGAGTTGAACTATTGTGAATGAGAAGCATTTAGGTCCAAAAGCACATGGTCAACCACTGCGAGTACAGGGCAAAGTGCACAAACTGGACAGAGTTATATGGTGTTTCTAACTACTGGAACCGCTAGATGAACTGCAGTTGACTCAAAATTGCAATCTGAATGGTTGCAATAAGCCAACCTAATTTGGCATATATTCTCTGCAAAACAACCAAATATCCTGTGTTTTAATGTATCAAATCTGCTAACCCAGAAGTTTAGATCTACAAAGATGTTCTGAAATGCATGTGATTCTTTTATCATTAATACAAATAATAATACACTGGATTTATAAAGCGTTTTTTGACACTCACGGAAGCTTTATTATTATTCATTCACTTTATACCCGGATGGTAAAGCTACTATTGTAACCACAGCTGGGTTAGGGACTGGGCAGACTGAATCTGTGCCATCGGCCCCTCCGACCACCACCAACACTCACGCACACACCATTTTCATACTTTTTGCCCGACTGTGGCACCTGATATTCGCAACGGTCTCCCATCGGTACTACAAATACTACAAGTACTAACCAGGCCCTGCTCTGCTTCGCTTCTGAGGTCTGACGAGATCAGACTTCCACAAGCCATTATTAGTTTAGCAGTTCATATTTCAGTCGTCTCTCAAATGTTAATGCTCCTGAGGGAGTTTAAAATGTGCAATTTGAACATAATCTTCCTCTATATATAATCTTTATATTCAACTAAACCCCTGACTATAAGAATAATGAAAATTTGGAACATAGTTGTCCAATTAGGCTGAAAAAATAGGTGTAGCTTTGAGTGTCATTGGTTTCCTTAATTCATGTGAAGTCTTGTAAAATCCAGCTGTACCAAGCCCCCTCCCATTCTCCTGAAACACCTCCAGCTTCCTCCACAAGCTGCTGACTGTCCCTGATGCTCTAGTGCAGCCATGACCAAACACTGTTTTCTCCCTCCTGTCAGTTGGCCTATGAAGCAACTAGTATAATGTTTTGGGCATTTTGGTCAGCCTTTTTGGTTACATAAATGTACCTCTGTATTTTGTGTATGTATATTACTTGGTACAACCCACAATCAGACCTTCCACCAGAAAAAAACAAGATTAAACCTGGCGTAAAATAGATGAAAATAATGGACTGCAGTGTGTTATATATTCACTGTACGGCCCGGTTTGAACTCCCTACATTATGCAGTAGTATGACGGTGCTAGCTTTAGTGCAGGAGTGTGAGTGGGGTGTCTCCTGGACTAGACTCACTTGGAGACCTTCCTAGAGGCCGGTTGGTGCTTCAGCTGCAGATTACCGTATTCTGTCTCAGTTTCCTGTGAAAAAAAGAGAAAGGTGGAGGTTAAACACTGATAAGACCAGGAATGCCTCCATGTCCAGATTCTGTTGGGGGAAGGGGAAAAAACAACAACAAAAAAACAATGAATAGGAAAATCCAAGTAAACTCTAATGCCCACTGACTAAAGAACAGCATACAAAAAGTAAACAACATTATTAAAAGTGTACTATCTACATTTATAGACACAGACACACTCTCCACTTGATTATGTACTGAACCTTTAACTCAAACCTGTTCATTTCCAAATCCTTTTTTCTTAAGAGGCTTTTGAGGCATCTAACATTTTAAACTCAATTTTGATATAAAGGAACTGGCATCAACACTTGTTCTACTGAGTATCTAGTTTCCATATTTAGAATCTTTTTTATTTTTTTCCACTCGACTGTGACTCTGGGTTAACGTTCATTTTTCACAAGACTCTTAGATAACGTTTCATTGATTCTAAGTAGGTTGTCTGGGTCAGTCTGGGTGACTGTACAATACAATAGGATGTTTTCTTTATATTCACAAGTGTCAAAAGATCAGATGTAGGGCAGAGGCCGGTGTCATTATATGGGTGATTAACACTTGTGTTAATATGGCTCAGGGCAACTGTGGCTACAGAAATAGCAAACCACCACACAGTGTGACTTAGGAGGGAATAAAGCAAGAGCTGTTTCAACATTGAGTATTTAAAAGCAGAATCGTACTTTATGTTTCTATAAATCCACCAAATGTTGAACTTCACTTTAAGTGTTTTAGGTCCAGAATTAATCTTGTGGTTTAAGTATTAAGAAGCTACAATATATCCCTGTGAACATATTTTCCTCTGTAGGAAAAAGAAACGTAAAAGGTGCACTATGTAACTTTTCTGGTAGGGGTCAGCACCTGCTTGTCTCCAAGGAGACCTTATTTCTTTGTCTGGAATGTTCCATAGTATGGCTTTAAGCTTATATATCTCCACAGAGACAAGCAGTTTTAGTAACAATAATAATACATTCTTAATGTGAGCGGGCTCACCTCTCCACAGACTTGACAAGTAAATTAGTCTGGTAGCGTTCCCTTGAAGATTGATATACTCCAATACTGCTACTGTGGAACATTTCAGGTAATGCAGTACCATCTCCATGGTGGCATATCCTCCACCAGAAAAGTTACACTGAGTTCATTTGATTTAGTTTACTCCAAAAGCCGCTCTATCTTTATTGAATCTTTGGCAGAATATCTTTCTTCCATATTCCACCTGTTTTAAACTATTCCCCCGATACAGAACGAAAACATGAACCCCTGAGTCTGTGCTGTGTGGACTCACCATGGAGGCGATGTCCTTGGCCTTAGTGGTCTGGATGTACTGGGACACTGCCAGGTAAATGAACTTATACTGAGCCTCAGTCTGGACCATACCGGACCTCTGCTCTCTCACCATCTGAATGATTTTAGATATGTCAATGTCACAATCCAGACCTGAGGGAGAAGACACGAAATATAATGTTTTAATCTCACCAGGGAGAAATTCACTTGTTACAGTTTAAGCTAAAAGAAACATGTGCATGTAACCAGAGGAAAGAGAAGGCTGTATACAAGTAAGAATTTAAACAGAACCAAAACGTATTCATATCCAAGCAAAGTTTGAATTAAGGATGGGCAGTATGCCAAAAGTTAGTCTGAGCCAAGATCTGAATTTTGATCTGATCACAGTTCTTGTACAGGCTACTTGAAGCATATGAATGTGTTAACTGAAGCTGTGTGCTTCTTCTCTCTGATGTTAAACCACTCACTCAGTCCATAAGAGGAGCCTGTGCTGAAGCATAGATCATCATTTTTACCTATTGTAGTGATGGTCTCGATGATCATGTCGATCACCACAATGGTTCCTGTTCGGCCGATTCCAGCACTGCAGCAGACGGCACAGATCAGAGCATTAAACCATATGCATAACACATTTTTAAATAAAATCTTAAATTATTGTTATGATCAAATGCCTTTCAGTTTTGAACAGAGGGTCAGTGGATCCATTTTAAATTAATATAGCTGTTTACAGAAAACAAAATAACGATTGAAGCATTTTACAGTTTAACAGTAAATATGTGACATAATATAAGCACAGTGTCTTCTTTAAAGAAACTACTATTTTTGTGTGTTGAAAATTATGTTGTATTATATTAAAAAAAGAGTTTGTGGCATCAGAATCAGTACTAAGCATCAAGCCTCTTCCTTAGGACTGAAATATACAATAGAAATTTTTGTTTCTTGACTTGGTTTGTAATTTTTGCGATAATACCTCAAATTAAAAGTATTATATATATATATATATATATATATATATATATATATATATATATATATATATATATATATATATATATATATATATATATATATATATATATATATAATTAAGATAAGAAAATACTTGTTGCAAAATAAGAAAATGGAGTGAATATTTTTATATATTTAATATGTTAAATAAGATGAATAATTTATAGAAACAATGTGATTGTATTAACATTACAAAGGCTTTACACAGGAGAGGACGTAATCATACAAACACTTTACTGTTACTCAATATCACATGAGGAACATTCCACATGGATAAACTAAACTTGACTCAAACCTTTGTTCATATTCTAATCCTAATCCTGGAAAAACTGGATTACTTAATGAGTTTTAAGGTGTAGTTACCTCACACTACAGATTATAAAATCTTAAATACCAAGTACAAATGCTAAAAATATCAGTACCTGTGGTGACATGATACAATGGGTCATTAATAACTACACCTAATTAGCCTGATAAAGTATGAACAACTTAATTCATAATGAACAAATAGTTTATTAAGAACGATACATTTTTAGTAACTACTTAATTAATACCCAAAGCCTTTAATTAAGTAGTTACTAAAACTGAATAAATCCTATTAAACTATTTGTTCTTGTCCATGTTGTATTGCTGCTAAATAAAGTGTAACTAACAATCTTTTTGTTCCTTTATTCCTTTTTTTTTGTTCCTTTATTATGCAAAACTGACTTTAAACCATGTTATATAATTTGTCTTATTTGACACCTCTCTTGCTATTTTTTTTTATTTTATTTAGAAGTTTATTATCATTTATATATTTTTTTTACTCTTTGTTATTGTAATATAATGTGATGTGTGAGGTTCTGTGTCCAAGTAATTTCCCTTGAGGATCAATTAAGTTTAAGTCTAGGTCTAAGTCTAAATTACCCCATCAAGACGCAAAATAAATAAAAATGAACTAGAAAATCTAATCTCCAAAATAAAATAAGTACTTTCAAACTCAAAAGTACCTGCAGTGGATGATCATGGGCCCAGCGTTGGGGTTCTCAGACTGTTTGGCGTTCACTTGCTCCAAAAAGCTGAGGACTCCTCCAGGCTCCTGTGGGACTCCGTGGTCAGGCCAGCTCATGTACTGGAAGTGCCAGATCATTCTCGTCCTTTTGGGCTGAGAATAAATATATATGAAACATTTTAAAATATAAGATTTCAACAGGGCCATGAATTGTGTTCTTACAGAAAGTTACGTAATGCACCTTTAAGTATTTCTACTCACTTGGTTTACATTCTTTGACTTATTTAGATATTATATTATATTATATAGAGAGTTGTGTTTTGTTTCATTCACACATGTTTGAGTTTATTAGTCTGTCTGCATCTGTAAAGCTCAAAATGCTCTGGTCCACCTTGTGATGTCATGCAGTGGTAGTTTGCAAGTTAATAGCCGCCTTTTGAATTTAGTTCAGTAGAGATTGGCAATTCCAGGGTGAAATTATTCAAATGATTCTAGTGAAGGTGTATGGAATTTTAAAAAAACACAATGGAGCACTTCCTGTATTACCACATGACATCACAAGGTGGAACAGAGAGAAGAACTGAGCCTAAATCTGCATGGTTTGTGTGTTTAACGTGTGAATGAACAAAAACACAGCTCCCGGTTTGTTTTTGATGAGAAAACATTATAATAGAGATCAGAAAAAACATAATATGGGCTCTTTAACTAAACTTACAACAAGTTAAATGACATTAATTGATTTTGTGTAGATAAGTTTTTGTTTTTACCCTTTGTGCCTCTGCGATCTCCAACACTCTCTCTTTGTAATCAGTGGCTTCTTTTTCGGACACATTGGTGACGATGTATGGGCCCACCTCCTTCGTGCTGTCGAACTCCGGCCAGTACGGAACACATTTATTCTAGAGTGAAATAAAGTGTTTTATTTTTGTTTGGCAGAAACTCTCTACTCACATTCTAGAGCAATGGTGATCTACATAAGCACTTCTAACAGTAATTGCAATACTAAAATGTTATAACATGAGAAAATATGTGTGGTGGAGCACAGAAAAAATATATTTACAGAAAACATTTTTCATACTGACCCGACCCTTCTCGACCTCTCTGGTTGTCATGACGATGACCCTTGTGTTTTCCTGCCAAACCATCTGCCAAAAGTCATTCACGGTCGTCGCGAGGCAGCCCTGTGTGGCGATGTAGACTTTCTGATCCACAGATTCTCTCATGGTGTTCTGCAAGAAACAATGTAATGTACAAAATGAAATACTTAAATACTTTCATTAATGTAAATAAGTATATATTTTATTTTATTTTATTTTATTTTATTTATTTAATTAAGAAACGGGGGAACAGAGCATATAAATAAACGTTTAGACAAATGTAAATATGACAGATTATTGCCTTGGGTTAATTTCCATCTGCAAACACAGGTTGGTGTTACAACAAAACATAAACACAGACTATTAACAGAGAATATGTACAGTCAGACAGGACAGGCAAACAAAGACAAGCACAGTGATTACAGCCTCATGTTTGTACAGACATTTATCAGTAACATGTTAAACAAGCTGTAGAGTGACACACATTGAGAAAATCCTATTCCACTGCATTGCATTGATTCATACTGCGCAGAGTTCTATCGCACGTGCCCCTTTCAACCACAAATAACTAACAAACTAACTTACAAACCAGCTATAACTATTCCAGTTATTAAACCACAAAATATATATATATTCACTGTAGTAACTCTGAATGCCCCACGTTAAATCAGTGCTTGTATATGTCCTATAAACCCAGCCATAACTACCAACTAACTTCTGTTGCTCCTTGACTTAATAAAGATAAATAAATAGATAGACAGATAGATAGTTAGATAGATGATAGATATGAATGTGGAGTGGTGCGTGTATATTCATATTTATTGGCATACCATATTAATTTATCTAAGCCTATGCCCTGAAAGTAAAATAAAATATTAGATTAAATCGTTTATCATTCTGTGGGCTGTCTTTGGGGGTTGTGAATGCCAACAGCTGTTATTATGGGGGTTAGTTAGTTTTTAGACTAACAGATACTAATTATCTATTTATCTAGTTAGTTAGGGAGATAAATATAAAGTAAATATTAGATATATAGGAAGACGGAGAGTGTGTTTAGTATACTTTGACGTAGTTGGCGTTGATGTAGTCTGAGCCGACCACATCGGGATCCGCGTTCTGCAGGATGACCCTTGTGTCGTTGACTGGAGATAGAAAACATAAAGTAAACATTTACAAATACACAGGCGTCCTTTTATAAACTGTAAAGGGTGGTGGGAGGGCATCTGACTCACAGGGGAGGATGTTTTTGTATCTGTTTTTGCTCTTGTTTTCAGGCCGCTGTCCCTCCTCTCTGCTCTTCTTCACCTTTGCCTCCAACTTTTGCAACATCTAACAAAAAATAAACATAATAGTTAGTGGTTAGTAGTTACACTGCCCTCTTGTGGGGAAATTTCATCAACAATATTATTACCACGTTATAACCAAATAATGCATAATAAGGACTCCTGTTACTAGGACTTTATGGCCTGTAATCAGTTGCAGTATAAAGTTAACAATAAAGTTATTTATCTTATATGTAATTATAGGTGTTTATAGCCAAGATATCCATTTAAATCATCATTCTTACAGCGTGCGGGATCGCCTCTCCACAGATCTGACCTGTAACTTGGCATCCATTGTTTAATGCCATACTGTAGAACATTCCAGGTAAAGCAGTAACATCTCCATAGAGACAAGCAGGTGGCACACCCTTCACCCAGAAAGTTACATAGTGCACTAACAAAGAAATTCATTTACTGCCGTGGACAAATTACAGTATAATTGTTATATAATTAACTGTTATATTACTAAAAATCAGATAAGAATAAAATGGGACCACAATTAAGATAATATGCAATTATAAGCTAAATGTATTATAATATTTTCTACCACAGTTTACTATTAAGGCTTAATAATTTGATGACAATGATGTTGGTGCAATTTCCCCACAAGAGGGCGGTATAATCCCTTATAAACATATACAAGAGGAAGCGACACTGGGCTGTTGTAACAAAGTCTATTTAAAACCCTGTGATCCGGGAACAGAGGCTGATGTAGCAGTAAAATGATGAAAGAGTCTCACATCAAACTCCTCCCAGAAGCCGGCTTTAGTTTTCTCCCCCTCCTCCTGCTGGGACTGAGCCGTCTCATCCAACTGTTTCACACGACTGTCGATGTTTGCGGCGTTCACACGGGTCGAGTAGTAAGGCTGAAAACAACAAAAATACAGAAATATACTTTATTATTTAAAATTAGAGTGGCCACCTCGAATAGTAAAAAAAACAAGGACATGTTAGGGAAACTGAGAGCGCGTTCACATTTGTCCTGGTTTGATTCTGGTTTGGGCCCAGTTTGAGTCCCGATGTAGGTTTGGTTTGGTTCTGGTTTAGTCCTGCTTTAGTCCTGGTATAGTTCTGGTTTAGTTTTGGTTTAGTTTCAGGTTTATTCTTAGTTTAGTCCCAGTTTTGATGTGGTGTGAATCTCATAGATAATTTTAGTTTTTGTTTCCATCAGTCGTAAAACACAGAGAGAACGGAATAAAAACAGGTACCAACATAACCCAAAAAGTCCTGAAAAAAATCAGATAATATTTTGCATGTGGGACGAAACAGCTGTGCGAGACAACCCAAACAGAGGGGTCACTGCAGGGTCAAGTAGTAGACTGGGTTACATGTATTCAGGTGATTTAGAGAATAAACAGAAAAGTCCTACACTGAAAATACGGAAAAAGAGAACAATGGACAGTGGACAGTCAGAAGATGTAGGAGGGTAAATGTAGAGAAAGTGTGACTGTGGTGACTGAGTGATGGCACAGTTTTTGTTTCCTCATGTCTGCAACTTTTTCAGTGTTTAATTGTATAAATGTGTTCAGTTCTGTTGTATGCCTCACTGTTTTACACTGTTTGTTTATTGTGAAAAAAATTTATACATATTTCAATTACTGTGAAAACTCAGGGTCATTCGTGGTTCAGGGTTAAAAACTAAAAAAACTAAAACACTGGTACATTTTGTCCACAGCTTAATAATAGAAATGAGCCCATTGACTTCCTGTTCAGAATCTGCTTAAATTTACATGTTTTTGTTGTTGAAAAATGTCTTTTGAACCCACATGTATGACACAAGAAATTAAAAAAAAGAAATTGTACAGTCATTGTACAGGGGTAGGTGAAAACAGATTTTCTGAGCTAGTTTTTCACCTGTTTGAGGTAGACCCAGGTGCCAGAGACCTCCTCGATGCCTTTGCGCTTGTAGAACTCCACCAGATCAGTGAGTGTGTCAAACATCTCCGATCCTCCCACTGTGTACCTGTCATTCTGAAAAACAACACACAAGTGGAAATAAACAAAGTGCTAAATCAGGCTTCACTGTGGAAAATGACCTGAACTGCTGAACTCGCAGCCGTTAACTCTCACAGCTAAAGTTTAACAAGTGTGAAAAGTGTTTGCATTTTAATATTGCTGGGTCAATAAAATGTAAAACAGATGCGAGGCAGTGTTAAAAATACAGATTTGTTTTGTTGAAATGCAGCTTTTTGTTCTTGGGTCCAGTCAGTTACAGAAATGATCAGGTTCAACATTTGTGCATTTATCTTTTGGGTATTTCAAAGCAAAGTACAATGTTATTAAGTGATACTTTGCAGCTGATGTCATCAACATTCCTTGAGGGACTGAAGCTCACTGGAAGCACTACTCCGTCTGAAGCTGTTACTCAAGATAGACTTAATCTGAGCTTTGTTTTAACACAGTCTGACCATAAAGGACTGATTTGGCTGACTTGTTGTGTTTAACAATTCTCTCGCATTAGCCAACAGTGTTTCACTCTCACCTTTTTTGTTAAAAATCAAACACCTAAACAAGATCATGAACACTTTGATTAATAACAGACTCCTGAAAATGTGCTGTTTAAATCCATTATATATCTTTTAGATGATCGTAAAACGTGTTTGTCGTGTCACCATGGTAACTGCTGATCATTCCGCCAATAGAGCTGCATGCAGAACGCCCCCAGCACGATGTCACTGTCACATCAATATCAAAGTCTCTCTCTTGCCCCCCACCTGGGAGTAAGACGTCATTACACTTTAGAATCTGAAACACCAATATCTGAACAGTAGTTTTGACTTTTCCCATTTCGTAATTACGCCTCGAATAGATAATAGGGATAATGTCATATTGAGATTAGATTTGCAATTTATGTTTTAATAAAAGAATTCTGTTGAAAGCCCACATTTTAAACTCATCCAGAAGAATTGACAAAAAGACATAATACAAGAGCCAAGTTTCAAAGCATGTACAGATGTTTTTTTTTCTAGTTTTTATGCAAAATAAGACAGGAGATTTTTTTTTCATCCATGTAGTAATTATGTCCAACAGGACTTTATGAAAATATTGAGAGCTGTGACCAATATGTATTTAATTATAGTACAATTACCGTGAACAAAGGCTGAAACAGAGCTAAACCAGGACTTACTTGGGATATAAATTCTGATAAGATCAGGACTAAGGGCAGTGATGGGCAGAGTACTTTAAAATGTTTAAAATGTATACAATTACAGAATACTGAATAACACAATTAAAATGTATTTTGTAACATATGCTAATGCATGGTCCAATCAGAGTACTGTATACGCAGGATACTTTTACAAACAGCTTTATTTTTGTTATTACGCATTAATTTATGTCTAAACAGCGACAAAAAAATCACACATGCATGCACTGCAAAATCTGTGTTTTTCTATGCAGTATACTACATTCTGAATTCCACCAAATGAACCGGAATACAGTTTAATTAGTATTCAGAAGACGTATTTTCGGTACATGTATTCAGTTACTTCTTAACACTGGGTTAATATTTTTCTACATTGAGCTCATTTTAGTCCTGATGTGGCCTTGGTTTGGTCCTGTTCTAGTCTTTGTTTAGTCCTAATCTAGTCCAAATCTAGTCCAGGCTCTATTTATGGTATATTAATGTTCCTTTTATTTAACTAAGGAAGTTGTAATGATTGTTTCAGTTTTATGCAACAACAGCATAACATTGTTTCCGATCACTCAGTTGAGAAACTAATTTCGTCTTTACTGTGAGGTATGCCACAGTAAAAAAAGAAGGTGACTGTGTTGACCATTCATGCCATAGGAGCTTTTAGAAGTTGAGATGACGCAGGTTGGAGATGAGGTTAAACCACATATAGGGCAGAGGACAGTTACTCAAGACGTGCAGTGTGCAAAATACTTGAGCAAACTGGCAGCAGCACAGAGCTTTTTATATTAGAGAAATGAAAGGATGGTTTGTATTGATGAATGTTGTTTTTAACCTTCTGTGTTTTATTGAAATGTTGTAGTGACTATTTTACTAGTGAGTCTGCTACTAGAGTCATTACCATACAGTATTTATTTATACAGAAGCAAGACTTCTAGTCTGCGCCACTGACGACCACCAACACTTATGCAAACAACACTTTCATACTAGGCAATGTGGGTGAAGTGTCTTGCCTAAGGGCACCACCGCTACTATCCAGGCCCAGCCTTCGTTAGCTTCAGAGATCTGACAAGAGCTTTGACAAGGAGGTTTTGAAGTGCTGTAAATATAGATAATAAATGATAATACTCAAACTAATTTATGCCACTGACACAAGAACCCAAAAGCAGATTTTAAGTTGTGCTGTTATTAATTCAATTCAGCTCAAATCTTATCATATTTCAGAAGAAATAACCAAAAATTTCCCACGAGTGGAAAAAAGATATACACGATAAATACTGACCTCAAAAAAATATTGTTCTATGCGTCATATATTAAATGATAAGTCGATATAGTAATTATCGTGACAACTTTGGGGTTATATTTCATATTCCAAGGAATGTATTCTTAAATTAAAAGACAATTAAACTGTCCAATCACTTTCAAAACTCCATATATCCATATATTTGATATCTTCTGTATGGATCGAAAATGTAGAGAGTAGTAAAAAATAAAGAAAAAAAAAATTAAGATCATATGTCTGAATATGTACTTGTGTATAATAAAATAAAATGTGTGTGTGTTCTGTGTATTGTAAGCATATAACTAAATAGACACTGAACATTTCTAATGAAATTACACTAAATATATATTAATAAAGATGGTGTGTCCAAACTTTTCACTGGTAGTGTATATGTCATATAAAAACTGATGAAAATCTTCATTATATAGACACTGGATTATTGCATAATTTATCTTTATTTCCTTTTTTGTTTCTTCAAATGCAAACAATGAATTTTAAAAATAGACATTCATGTTTGTCAGTTCTAGTTGAACCCTAGGATGAAAAGTGTACCATGTATATGAGCAGCTGACAGTGTTGAGTTTCTTTGTTGACATTTCCAAAGAACAAAACTATTTGACACAAAGAGATTTAAGATCAGGAGTCGTGTTCAGAGGAAATAAGAACTCAGAACTGACTGTTACATAAGTTTAGAAAAACCCTGAGAGAACTGAACAGCTTTTTACCAGCAAAGGGTGTGACTAAATACCCATATTTAGCTATAGCTATAGTATATAGTTGTGTTTACAGTATATATTTATACAATATATAGTTTTTGGTTTAATATGTCACATGTTGCCTTTACTTATCTGGACGGGTTATCCGGGTTGGTTTAAGATTAATAGCTTCTTCTATAGCTTTATAATAATACAACATGCAAAAACTGTCATTTTTAATATCAGTCTGTTGCTATTATGGGGGCAAATATATATATATATATATATATATATATATATATATATATATATATATATATATATATATATATATATATATATATATATATATATATATATAACTGAGGGACGTCCAGTAATCTCCAGTTAGCGCCACTGGGTTTGTCTGTCCCAACGTCTGCTGTACTAGGGGTCGCACTCACATTTGGACTTTTGAGCCGTGCCGTGCTCAGGCGCGGTTGCCTGTGGTTCTGTGGCCCACGTTTGCACCTGTGCGGCTGCACCGGCGTCATCACATGGTGCTATTTGTTTGCATGTCGCACTTCTGTCACTTTGTTGGGGGTGGGCACGGATTCGCCATATGTTTTGGAGAAGACTTTGTTTCGTGTTTTCCTCGTGTGGGTGGCATCAGCGTGTGCGCAGGGCTTGTGTGGTGAAGTCGTGCATGTGCACGTGCATGGGCGGCTGTGCCGTGCTTTGGACCATCTCCTCCAAACAGGACTTCTATATACTATATTCTATATACTGGTTATACTGTAGAATATCCGTGACAGTGAGTGGGGTTGAATGATTGAATTATTAAAGTTATATTACAATACTCTTAATATTACTATTGCTATTACTCTATACTACTTAAAAAACACAGTTATACCATAGACCAATGATATCCAACTTGTGCCCCCCAAAGCTTCACAGAGGGGTCCCTATTAACGAAGTCCATATGAAAAGATCATTAAATTGCTGGAATAATTACTGTTCAATAACATTTTTTATGTTTTGCTGATTCGACAGCAGTTTGTCAGGTAGGAGAAGAATGATGGGGTCACCAATCTGTCCACTGTAACATGTAGGTGGATATGAGAAAAAGGCTGGTCCCTTAACCTGCTGTTTGCTGTTTAACTCAGATTGCAGATTTGTTAACCTGGTTTATGGTTAATATCTCTGTTATTACGGGCCTATCAAAACAAAAACTGACACAAAGTTCAACGTCTTCTCTACCAGAACAAATAAACAAAATTATATTATATTTCAGCCCCAAACACATGATGAATCTACCATAGGTACATATAGGGGCCCCTCCGTACCCTCCATCTGAAATCATGACGTCCTCAAATCTCCTGTATATTTTTTCTGATGCTAATGGTTCTTGTTTATTGTGTTGTACCTGGCACATGATCTTGATGTGGGACACCCTCTTAGCTCTGTTCTTGCCGATCTCGTCCGTGAGCACAGACAGGACAAAGTCTCCGGGTTTGGACAGAGACTCTCTCACCAGGAATGTGCCGGGCTCGTCCCGCGAGCTCAGCAGCTTCTCTGCGTTCGGACCGGACAGGTGCCCGTGGTACCACCTGCAGAGACACACAGGATCAGAGAGGACCTGGACTAATGTCTATGTCGCAACCACAGGGAAAGTCCACTCATGTTTCTATTACTGTAAACACTTAATTAGTAGTTTAGTTTATTTATTTAATGAGTCAGGGACAGTGCACGTTATACAGTAACCCTAACAGGAGAGATGCTTTGTCCCAGGTTATACAACTAGTGCTAGGCTTATATTACAGTTTATCACCTTAAGTATAAGATGAACTGAGGTCATCCACACACTCTGCACTGTATAAAATGAGTGTGAATGACACTGGGCACATTTACAAGGCCGGTACAATTCAGATGGCTGGAATAATCAGATAAGCCAGATGTTTGGTAAAATAGCTCTGTAAATATTGTTTATTATTATATTATTTTTGTGTTTTCTACATAGCTACTTTGCTACTAGTTTGACATTTTTTGCATAATAGTCCTTGTCAAAGTCTGCACGGGTGTGAACAATCAAGCTAAAGCAAACGCCGCAGTTATTCAGGTAATATAATGTCAAAATGGCCTCTATAAACATGTAAATGCATGAAATACAGTTGACTGCAGCACATTCAGTGTCCTCTAAAATGTTAAATCTAATGGAAATCTAAAAAAAAAAATCCAATATTAAATGCATACTCGACATATAAACTAAACCAGTAATAAAGCAGGTTTAAGACGGGCCTAAAACGGGTCTAAAAAGAGTCTAAACCAGGTCTAATCCAGATCTAAACCAGGTCTAAACCAAATCTAAACCAGATCTAAACCAAGTCTAAACTACAGGTCTAAACTACAGGTCTAAATTATAGGTCTAAACCAGGTCTAACCAGGTCTGAGCAACCCAAAAGACTGAAGAACTGTTAGAAAGTCCTCACATATCACTGATGGCACTTGTAACACAGTTTACACTATAGTATTATTAGTTTGTTTCTACAAATATAGAATTACAGTTAGGGTGTAAGTTTTTGTCCAGGCAAAACAATGAGCGAATGAATGCACAGTGGCTTGAGCTGTGTACCTAATTTAGGTTCAGTTCTCAATTTCGTCTTCTAAACTTCCTGCTCTGTGGTCGGAAAATTTCTGAAGACTGATTTCGTGGCTGAAAGAGCCGAGTATATTTATAGCTCGGACACCATCACTACAAAACATCCACAAAGAGATAATCCGATCATTTTTAAAGCTAACAGTATTGTTATTTTTACAACTGAGCAATCTCATTATATTATTTGCATGGATATAAGGTTAAAATGCAAAAGAAACGCTGCACAATTAATGCACATTGAGAAACAGATGCACAATCATACAGTTAAAGAACTTATAGCCAAAGGAGAAGTCCATTTTTAAAACTATGGCTTCAGCAAAATGTGTCTAAGAGCATTAACATTTGAGGTAAGACTAAAATATGAACTGCTAATACAAAAACTAATAAAAGAATAACATGCATTCAGAATATCTAAAAGTCTAAAAATACAGGGTCAGCTGGTTTTGCACAAGAAATTAATGATTTTTTTTATGCTGTTGTTTATTCTCAAACACACAAAAAGTTCAGGTTTTGTGATTTGATAATTGAGGCACTTTGAATTGTTTTGAATTGTGCAGATGTATTTGTGTCATTTGATGTAATATATGTACAGAGAAATAGAAAAATAAAATGGTATATAAAAATATGGTTATGAGCCAGTTTAATAGACAAAATCCAACCATTACCTAAAATCTACCTTAAATCTACCTATTCTTATCTTCTTTCTTCCTTTTTTTTGACTAGACGTGTGTAATATAGGACTGCAACATTAATCACATCAAAATAACAATTTCAATGGATGTAATTAGCAAATCACAAAGGCTGCAATTTTTAAGTACCATAATTTCCTCCACAAACCACAAAATATTCTGTTTTATTCTGTGGAAAAACTGCTTACCTTGTAGTTTACGCTTGTGTTCTGAAATGTGACTCTTGTATTAGTTTGTCAGTTCATATTTCAGTCTTTTTGTCATTTCTTCTGGACACGTTTACAATGAGAACTTTGAAGAGAATCGTCTTATTAAACATAAAACACAAATCTCACGGCAGAAAAATTGCAAGTAGATATTTTTTTCCCAAATCGTTCAGCCATAGTGTAGTAAATAAAACTATTAATAACTGTGAATGTTATTTTGAAGATATGTAAAATTTGAATATCGATCTACTGTATGAAGAAGACTACATCTGCGCAGGAGTTCATGCAAAAAAATATATATATTTATGCAGAAAAAATTATTAGGAAACAATGCATTTATATAAAGAGAGATTAAACTTGTGGATCATGAGTTTAATCCGCCTTTTTACATATAAATACTTAAACACCCAGAATATTCAGCTAACTCACCTTTCTGCTGTTGTCCCATATAAATCCTTATAATCTAAATAAAATTATTAGTCGACTAATACACAACTTGCTCCACTAAGACGCCATCAAGAGAATAATCGACTAAATGACTAATAAAGGGCCTCAAGCATGAAAACAAATTGCAACACAAAATATGCAAAACACAAAGAAAGATAGACCTGTCACGGTAACAAATTTTGAAGTACGATATATTGATTCTGAAAACATCGATAATACTGCAGTGAATTAATAACCACACCATATTACAGTATTTTCGGGACTATGTTATAATGTTCTTTCTTCATCAAAAACAGTTCATTCACACATGTTTAACACACAAATCTTACATATTTAGGTTCTTCTTTTAAACGTTCCACCTTGTGATGTCATGTGGTAGTTCAGGAAGTGCTCCACTGTGTTTTTAAACTCCAGACACCTTCACTAAAATCATTTGGATGGATTCCGCTTCATGAGAGCATTTTGAGCTTTGGAGATGTAGACATAATAAAGGATTACTCAAAACATGTGTGAATGAAACAAAACACAACTCCAGATATGTTTTTGATGAGGAAACAACATTCTATCATGGGTTAAAGCTCTAAATGTGTCAATAATAAATAAATAGTACAATGAAAATATGAAAGTAGTTAACTAATATCTACAATGGTTCTATAATTATTGAATTATTGGCCCATCTGCAACTCGAATCATCACATAAAACTGCCTGAAATTACACAAAGTTAAGAAATATTTCCCCACTATTGCGCAGAAAGGGTAAACGCAAAAAACATAATTCATCTACCACATATTGAACGAAGTTGACATTAATTTAATGTAATTACTGTAACAGGTCTAATTAAAAACAGTTTAAAAGCATCTGGTAGACTGAGGTGAAGTCTCAGATAAAATCTCAAAGTTACAGCCTCGCTTCATGAGGACTGTGCAATAGAGGAAGAGCAGCAGGCTTTGGCCAGTGCTTTCAGAAGTGTCAAAACTTAAGTTTCCAACCGCAACAACAAAAGGGAAGTTCAACAACTGACAGAGAAGGACAGGAGAGGAGGGGCTGCTCTGTACATCCACACCCTGATAATAACCAATAAGACCACTCTGTGCTAGTGGACAATGGACATTATGGAAAAATATCTAATTTCTGTGTCATTCCTGTTCACTTGTTTGCATAAGTTTTTAGATGTCTATTTTTTTCAGGTAGTTTACATTTTTTATTTAATCAATTTGCATAATATTTTAAGCAGTTTGTGGTCATTTGTGTGCCTGTGGTCAGTGGCATAGTGAATTGAAGGTTGTGGTTAGTCTATTTTAACAGAGAAAAACAAAATTCTGAGAAAATCTGAGAAAAAACTGATCCTCATGGATTTCAAAGCATTGTTCTCATACAAATGCCTTGAAAATTCAGTTGAAGCCAATGTAATCTAAGCATGTTTAGGGCTCTAGACTACAGTGTTGACCAGTTTTATGCAGAATAAGACTGCATGGAAACACAGAGACATTAGCTCTCTACAGAGGACAGTTTAATTTCATTTTCTGTGAACGTTCAACTGATTTCAATTTATTGCAGTAAATTCTGCAGCCTATTGAACACTGACTGTTATCAACTTACAAAACCACTTCTTCATATCATATTTAAAGAAGTTTTTGACAAAATTTTATTCTGTTTGCCTCTATATGGTGCATAACTGTAAATGTCATCACAACAATGGCCTATAGATTTCTCATTTGTGCCAAATAGCTCCGCAGTGCCGCTAAATCCTACAATATCACTAAAGAAAAAAATGGAGACAGGGCTGAACGATTAGAGAATTAGGGTTATGTTTTAACAGTAGGATTTTGTTCAAAGTTCACATTTTAAACAGGTCCGGAAAAAACGACAAAAAGACAGAAATATTAACTGACAAACTACTACACGAAACGCATTTCAGAACATGTTTGTACAAATGTAAACTACAGGGTTAGCAGTTTTTATACAGAATAAGGCAGGATATTTAGTTGTTGTGATGGTACTTGTGATTTGCTAATTTTATTTATTTATTTTTTTCTATTTTAATTGCGGTTTTGATTCCATTGCGATTAATCTTGCAGCGCTAATCGGAATACGGAGTCAGTACAGCCGTGGGCGGGTATGGGGTAGGAAACCATGGTGCCGGTAAAGGTGAGCAATGGTGTCTTGAATACAATAAAGATTACTCAAACATGCATGAATCACACTAAATGCAACTTTGAGTGGGTAAACGAGCTCTTAAAAGCCGATTTTGCGTAATATGTCTCCTTTAAATCGAGCAGAACATGCATAGCTGTATACAAGATAAAAATAGTGAATAAAATCTTGTTGCCTGACCTCTCGGTGGTGGGGTCGGAGCAGTTGAGGGGGTACTTGAGTTCGATGATGGTCCCGTCCTTGTTCTGCAGGATCCCGTTATCGGCGGTGTAATACTCCACCAGCTCAGACAGAGTGGCAAACTTCTCCCCTCCGTACAGGTCGTAAAAGTCTCCTGTGTTCTGAATCCGAATGTGTGTCACCCCCTCACCCACCCTGTCAACACAACAGTGAAATCACCATTAATGAACAAGAATACGGGTGCATTTAAATGTAAATGGTGAAAATCAGATAACTAGAATAATTAGATTTGATTTTTGGACAAGAGAAATCTGATCGTCAAAAGCGCCTGGTGACGTCTCAGTTAATGTTAATGGATTTTTACAATAACAAAGTACAAGGCATTTTAAAATAATTCTTCAATCTTTAACAGTTTCGCTTTCATTTGTGACCTTGACCTTTCTTTTTTTTTGCATAATTTCTTCATCAAAACCTGCACAAGTGTGAACAGTGAGGAAACCAGATTACTCAGACAGGATTTAACGGTTTACCTGACAAACATACATACAATTATAATCTGATAACTCTAGAAATCAGATCAAGATTTATGATGTCTTCCCATAATCTAACATTATTGTGTCATTAGATTAATTTAAGCAAAATTATAGTCATGCATCTTCCAAATAGAGTATATTTGCAGACAAAATTAATCGAAAACACTACATTTATATATCATAAAAGGCTGGACAATATGAACAAAAATGTATCTTTTTTTCCTCAATCGCAATTCAATTTTATTTTGTCTCATGAAAACGTCTTTAAATATCAGTTTCTAGTACATAAAATAATCATATTTCTTCCAAAGTCAGGACTTTGCTCCAGAAGGATCACAAACACTGGACAGAAATCTGTTGTAAATACTGAATTCATTAATTAATCCTGTAAAAATAAATACATTTCTCAGTTTTTAATGTTTAGTACTTAACACAATCTTGACTACAGACACTACAAATAAAATACACATTGTAATCACATAACTGCATTTTGTGGGCCTATAGTATCTTTTTTCTTTATAGATATTATACCAGTGTTAAATGGACAAAACAACTGTATTTCTTGCCACAAAGGTATAATGCTGTTTGTTTACGATTTTTTTCCTCATATTGATCGATTGTGCTCAGTTTTATTTGGTAAAAACATAGCAATGACTTTCAATATTCTTCTAAAACAGTCATTAAACAGGATTGGCTGTGTGAAAAGCCCTAAAGCTGATCATTAACGTACAAATTACTGAATCTAAATCTTGAAATTCAACTAATTGCAAAGCACTACTATTTTATAACATACCAGCCCTAAAACACTGTACTAATCTAATGTCTTACACTGAAAAGAAGGCGCCTCTGTAACTCTAACTGTACCTGACGGAGAGAGAAAAGTCTCCTGCCACCTTCTTGCTCGGTCGGGCCAGAAAACTTCCATGGATGCCTTTGTTTTTGAGCAGCTCCTCTGCGTCTAAACCACTGATGTCTCTGTGGAACCACCTGCACAAACCCACACCAAACAAGGTCAGTTATACAAAATTATTCTTATTATCTATTTTACTTATGGATAAAAGAGAGATGTATAGATAATCAGGTAATGCCACCAAGGCAGTTTACTGGTCAAATCTGTGGAAAGGCAACCCCATTCACAGTAACAATGTATATTTTTCATGGTATTTTTTAAGCAATAAAAACACCTGTAATTAAAAAATGCAAGGTAGATAAGTTTAATGCCATACTGTGGAACATTCCAGGCAATGCTAAACCGTGTCCATGAAGACGAGTGGTCGGATGGTCCACCAGAAAAGTTACATAGTGCACCTTTAATCTATAATTATGATTTATTTGCAGGTTTGTTATTTGCATTTCAAAAGCCATTGTAGATTAGACAGGTGGGTCAGAAAGCAAGCCCATATATTAGAAAAGAATTTAATTACATTTTGTTTTATTACACCATGTTTAGTTGGAGAAATAGAAATATGATAATTAATTACAAAGTCCTAAACATAAAGTTACCTGATGCAGATGCAGACTATCCTGCAACCTCATTACATAGGGATTTCTACTGTAAACAGCTAAAATAAATGCAACACTTTGAATGAAAAGCCCGGTTACAGCTCTACTACTGTGGTAAACTCTGAATTACTCAACTGATTAAGCAGTACACAGTAATGCCTATGTAACAGACACTAGTAGTTATATTGTAGTAATGTTAATGATATATATGTTTTTAAAATCACCTATTATTAGATTATTAATTGCACAGCCTTAAACATAATGAGTGTCCTGCAGCTTCTTCAAATAGGGATAACCTTCTAAAGATTAAATTTAGACATTTCTGCTAGATTTTCATGTGGATTAATTACAATATCTTAAATAAAAAGCCCCGTTACGAGTCTGTGGTAAATTCTGAATTAACCATCAACTGAATCAATGTATTAAATAGCTTCTAATATTTAATTTGCTATAAAAATTGAGTACAGTATACGATAATGACATGTAACAGACACAAGAGGAAAGAGAAAGAGGAATCAACAGACCGCGGCAGTTTTTGCTACACAAACATAAATAAACAAAAGAAAATAACAGTATTAAACAAAGATAAACGAGAGATACGTACAAATACAGTGAGTAACTATGTAGTGTAATAGGTTTGAAGCACAGAGGACTTGACTCACCGAACCATGGCGTCGCGTCACTTCTGCTGGTGTCAAAGAGAAGAAGAGAGGTGGTGAGAAATGTGCATGCTTTAGTCCTGTTTTAGTCCTAGTTTGACCCTGATTTAATCCTGTTTTAGTTGAGTTTCGACCTAGTATTAATAGTCCTGTTATAGACCTGGATTAGTCCAAGTTTAGGCCTGGGTTAGCTCTAGTTTAGACCTGCTTTAGTCCTAGTTTATCCTGGTATTAATAGTCCAGGTTTAGTCCTGGTTAAGGAAAAGTTTAGGACTGGCACTAATAGTCTTGCTTTAGACCTAGTTTGGACTTAGTATTAATAGACCTGTTACAGACCTGGTTAAGTCCTAGTTAAGTACTAATTTAAGTCTGGCATTAATAGTCTTGCTTTAGACCAAGTTTTTAGCCCTAGTCTAGACCTTCTTTAGTCCTGATTTAGACCTGGATTAACTCTAGTTTTAATCCTGGTATGAATAGACCTGTTATAGACCTGGTTTGGTCGTAGTTTAGACCTGGTCTAGTCCAGGTTAAGTCCTAGTTTAGACCTGCTTTAGTCCTAGTTTATCCTGGTATTAATAGCCCAAGTTTAGTCCTGGTTAAGGCAAAGTTTAGGACTGGCACTAATAGTCTTGCTTTAGACCTAGTTTGGACTTAGTATTAATAGACCTGTTACAGACCTGGTTAAGTCCTAGTTAAGTACTAATTTAAGTCTGGCATTAATAGTCTTGCTTTAGACCAAGTTTTTAGCCCTAGTCTAGACCTTCTTTAGTCCTGATTTAGACCTGGATTAACTCTAGTTTTAATCCTGGTATGAATAGACCTGTTATAGACCTGGTTTGGTTGTAGTTTAGACCTGGTCTAGTCCAGGTTAAGTCCTAGTTTAGACCTGCTTTAGTCCTGATTTAGACCTAGTTTTAATCCTGGTATGAATAGACCTGTTATAGACCTGGTTTGGCCGTAGTTTAGACCTGGTTTAGTCCTGACTTAGACCTGGTGCTGTCCCTAATGCCACTGTTGGGTAATTCTTGATGTGAGAAGTTTCAGAACCGCTGTAATAGTCTCCCATTGCAGTTTGTGTTTGTCTTTGAGAAAGTTACATTTACTTCGCTTGAGTAACTTTTAAAGAACTTAGCACATCAAACCTGTTACACAAATGCTCACTTGACTTGATATTGTTAAAGGCATTAAGTGAACGTACGCCTTACGTGTCATTTCTAACTACTCTTAACACTTCCCAGTTTGCACGTCACGACTCCACTGTAGTTTTGTGTAGAATCTTGGTTACGTTTTAAAGTTTTAAAATAACATTTTAATCAGATGTCAAGACAGTTAGCCTATATTTAAGTCTAAGTTATAAGCACTTCCTTAAAGGCACACTATGTAACTTTACAGGTGGCGAGTCGCTGTTGCCGGTTTGTCTCCATGGAGACGTAATTGCTTTGCCTGAAATGCTCCACAGTATAGCATTAAATCGATCTATCTTGGATTTATTCAATGACAGTTTTTATTGCTTAAAAGTACCAGGTAAAACATGCATTCTGAAGATACTGTAAGTGGGGCCTCATTTCTCCACAGATCTGACCTGTAACGTGCCTTGGTGGGAGATAGATAAGTTTCATGCCATATGGAGGAACTTTCCAAGCAGAGCAATAAGACTTCCCACCAGAAAAGTTATATAGTACTTATTTGTGACAATAAGTAACCTGTTTGAACAATAAAATACAATATTTTCCTGTTTGAGTGTCAAGGCTACGACTCTGTAAATTAATTGATTAAGCTACAGACTCAATTTTACCTCATCTGTGCATAAAAAACAACGCTAGCCTCCCTCTCTCCCTTCACTCCTCCTCCTCTCTCCTCTTTCTCCAATCTCCGTCCTGTTTCTCCCTGGTTTCCAACACAAACAGGCAGGTCCACTTACTTGTCCGTGTCTCTTCTCAGTCAGAACAAGTGCAGGAGCGGACCACAAAGCGGCTCGATCTGGAGTTGACGTTTCACCCTCCTCTTTCTGTCTCTCGCTATGTCTCTCCTCTTCCTTCCTTTTTTCGTCTGCTTTCACAAACCGGTAACAACAGGACAGGAACAAAAATAGCTGACATACATCCCATCAAAATAGTTTTATAAATGCTAAAAGGGAGAAGTTGTTGATCGGTAACTTGGCGCGTAATGATGATTATTTAGTCTGCAGTTTTACGCGCAAGCCTCTCGCGGTGGATCATGGCTGGAAGTCGTAACGAGTCTAACAAAACAAATGTAAATGCAAACTTATAAAAAGCGTAGTGAAAAGTATCTTTTCCTGTTTTATCGGGCACCTGTTACAGCGTGTGTGGGAGATTTGGATCAGGTGTAGAACATAATAACAAAGGTCGCACATTCACTTCCTTATTTGATAGACCTTCCCCCTCACTCTCTCTGTCTGTCTCTGATCGCTGCATTCAGGAAACCATTGACAACACATGATAGCATAAAGTAAATATAATAAAACTCCAGATTCAGCTATTCAATTATCTTATATTGGCCAATCCAGTGGCTCACAAACTACCGTCTTAAATACATGGCTATTTATGTACCACTTGCACTAAATCATGTTTAAATATAGACTAAACCAGGATTAAACCAGGACTAAACTAAAACTAAACCAGGATTAAACCTGGATTAAAACCAGAACTAAACTAAAACTAAACCAGGATTAAACCTGGATTAAAACCAGAACTAAACTAAAACTAAACCAGGATTAAACCTGGACTAAACTAAAACTAAACCAGGATTAAACCAGCAGTAAATCAAGTCTAAGTATAGACTAAACCAGGCGATTTAATAATACAAGATAATAATGAAGATTCATTCAGTGTAGAGCTGTGCGGTTAATGAAGTTAATGAATAATATAAATATTACTGAGTTCAAGGTTCAGTTATCTCTGTGGCTGTGATTACCTGCGCCTCAAGGCGACACACAGAGAGCAAAACCTGATGCGAATACCCAGAGGGACCATGATCTGTCCCGTTTAGCTGTAATCTTAATATCTTTTATCTAACATCACAAATCTGGACCTGGACATCTTTGCGTCTGGGCCAGAGTTCAGATCTTAGAGGAATATTTTCTGTGTTAAATGAAAAGGCAGTTATTAAAAGTCTGTAGTTTATTGCTTATGTTCAGAAAATGATTGATGAAAATAAAAAATTGTGATCAGTGGTTCTCAACTCATAAAACATTTGGGGCTTGCAAAAAATAATTTCACCATGGTTTATTTGAGTTGACGCCGCAGATGTTGAATTTGGGGCCAGTTATTATTTCATGTGGATACACCCAGTAATCACAGAAACACTGACCTTAAACCAGGTCAAAACATCTGCATTTTGACAGTTAATAGGAACCACATACTAATGTCACATGAACTTAACCTATTCAAATACTCCTACACAAATGAGAAAGTCACAAACATGTATCACTGGCTCACACGTGAAAACAGTACTGTCCATAAAACTGGAGAGATGTACATACATTTAACTTGCAAACCAGTGAGGCTGAAAAACAGGTCTGATAAGGAAGAGGCCTGAAAGAGCCGCACAATGTATCCTAAAAACAAAGTGGCAGTTGTGGTTATTCTTCCCACTGTGACTTCATGTTGACGAAATGAAATAATTTGAATAGTTGTTTTCCTGTATCACTCCTTTGTGCCAGTGTCTGTTAGGTTACTTATTCTTATCCTTTATTACACAAAATTTACTCTTGTGAGCTCAAATCGTGTTATTCTTTGCTATAATTCTCTCAAAAACATACCTGGAGTTGTTTTTTTTTATTCACACGTTGGAGAAATCCTGGTTTATTAGTTGTTTATTGTCTACATCTCTAAAGCTCAAAATGTTCTGTTCCACCTCGTGATGTCATGAAGCAGCAGTTTCCAAGTTAACAGCTCCTTTTAGTTTTAGTTCAGCAGAGCAAGTCCAGGGCTGAAATTATCCAAATGATTCTAGTGAAGGTGTCTGGAGTTTGAAAAGACAGTGGAGCACTTCCTGACATCACAAGTTGAAACAGAGCGTGTGAATGTGTGAAACAAAACACAACTCCAGGTGTGTTTCTGATGAGGAAACAACGTTATAACATAGACCAGAAAATAGCGTAATATGAGACCTTTGAAATAGATAGCGAAATGTTGCTTCGGCAAACTGCTCTTTATTGTGGATTGATGAAATGAAATTAACTACCTCTATTCTGTATTCACGGACGAGCCTTTTCCCTAATTATTATAGTCCTTTGAAAATACCATATTTTGAGCATTCTTTAATGTTTCCAATTTCATGAACATCAAATTATAAATCAGTCCAGACACTTACACCTACTTGATTAGTCGTTTCCCCATGTGTTTTTCTTATTTGAGTCATTTCTTCTTTGTACTATAATAATTTGAGTAATATTTTGAAGTAACTTTATGAAGTGACTTTACTCTTGTATTGAAAAAAAAAAAAATACAGTACGTTGGACAGAAGTGCACTGCTAACCATAAGGAGGGATCGAATAGGGCCCGGGACAGATCACTAGATTATTCAAACATGCATGGATGGCATCTAAAACCTCATCAGGCATGTTTTTAATGAGGGAACGTTATAACATGGTAGAAACCTCCAAAAAGTTTATATTCACTCTTTAAAATCAGCTTGGAATAAAATGCATTCTTACTGTGAGCGGGTTTGCCTGTTGGCGTCACCTTTTCTCACTCACAAAAGTTAATTTAGTTTAATGCCATATCGTGGAACAGTCCATTGAAACCTTCTCTACATAAACAGAACTGAACTGAACTCCCCCTGGATGAATGAGAGATTACACACACTTAGACTCTTCTGCAGATCTATAGTATCTTAAGCACACACTTTTACTCTCGGGGCAACAGTCGCGTAAGGGAAATGTAACAGTTTTACAGACAACACCAGAACTGCTGCAGGTGTCGTGGTTAACACATGCAGCACATGCTCAAAACAGCACCTATATTCAGAACAAACGGGCCTGTTCTGCTTGTTTAGGTTAAGTTACAAAATAACACATCAATGATAACCCAGTATGGTAAACCAGAGAGTTTAGTGTCCAAAAGTGGCTGCGTGGGAGAGTGCAAGTCACCTTTTTATAAGCACCGCTCAAAGAATTTAAAATTTTAATACCAATGACTGTAAGAAGGCACTGTTTTTTATTATTTTTATGATTTTTTTATTTTATTTTAAAGGCTTAGAACTACTACTGTTAGATTAAGGTAATAATATGATTAGTGTTTTTATTTTATCATTAAGATCAGCTCTAAAACATGAAAATTGTTCAAAAATATGTAGTTCAAGAATTGTGTTATTGGACAAAAGTTTTTGCAGTGAATACATTCATCAGTGTAGCTTCTTCAGTTCTGAGTCTGTTCTGGTAAGGTGCACTATGTAGCTTTTCTGGCCACCTGCTTGTCTCCATGGAGATGTTATTGTTTTGCCTGGGAAAGCAATTCAATATGGCATTAAATTAATCTACATTCATGGAGACAAGCAGGTGATGAGGTCAAGTAGTTATGTATTTCTGAGCGTTATGTATTTTTGAGCGTTATATTAGATAAATTTAATGCCAAGGTGTGGGACATTCCAGGCAAAGCAATAACATCGCCATGGAGACAAGCAGATGGCAGAACCTCCACCACAAAAGTGAGGCCTCTATAGCGCACCTCTTTATCAACACAATTAAACCTTTTTTTGGCTGTGGACCAAATTTGTATCACTGAGAGATTACACAGACAATTGCATAATAAGCAACAACTCTTTTAAAATTAATAAATGAAAAAATGGACACTTTTGATAGAGAAAAAGAAAAGGTTTACGCAAAATAGAAAACAAAGACATGAAACCACATTGGAAAAATAATGTAAGATCATTAATGACTTACCGGCTGGACATATTTCACTGGAAGCCCGCTGAACTGAGGAAGGAAGTCAGTAGAAGGATGTCTGCTCGTGTTTCTTGATGCCAGAGATGATACTTTAACTTTCTACCTTTAAATAAACAATAAAACTGTAATTACACTGTTCGTGTTTCTATTTATCCTCAGAAAAGGCACATTTTTACAACTACTACACTGGTTTATGATAAGAACTCACTCCTCCCACCCAGTAATTTTCTACAATTTAGTTAATTGTCCAACTATCTGCAAAAGAAAATCAGCTTGTTCCTGTCATTCTCCCTTTAGCCTGTTTGAGTAAGTCTAAGTTTAGTTATATCTATGCAAATAATAGCTTATTAATGGCCTTTATGGATGCAAAGTACATAAGATGGTATATGCTATTCTCCATTTCAGTGTTCTTCTGTTTTGTTTGCTTGTTTCCGTGGAGATGTTCTAGCTCTGAATGGAATGTTCCAAAGTGCGGCACATTAAACATACAGTATCTTGCATTTATTCAATTACCCATGTTTTATTGCTTAAGAATGGGTATTTTACTTCTATGGGATATTAATTGTTAACTCATAACATATTTAGAGCCCCATGTTACTTTTATTGTCGGCTTGTGGGCTGAGCATTGGACAGAATTAAACTAGATTTCTCAAACACTCATGGATGACATCCAAGAACCTCTTCAGGCATTATAACACGGCAGAAAACTCCAAAAAGTCTATACTCCCTCTTTAAAATCACCTTGGAATAAAATGTGCTCTTACTGTGAGCTTAGGTTTGCCTGTGGGCGTCATCTTGTCTCCCTCACGATAGATAAGTTTAATGCCCTATTGTAGAACAGTCCATGCAAAGTAATGACATGTCCTAAAAGTTACATAGATGACATTTAATACATCTGAATGCCATACAGTAGAATCTGAATTTCATTTACATCCCTAATAATAATAATAATAATAATGCACAATTTTTCTATAGCGCTTTTCTGGACACTCAAAGACACTTTACAGCTCATTATTCATTCACTCCACACTCAGTGGAGGTGAGCTACTGTTGTAGCCGCAGCTGCCCTGGGGCAGACTGACGGAAGCGAGGCTGCCAATCTGCACCATCGGGCCCTCCAACCACCACCATCACTGACGCACACACCACTTTCATACTAGGCAGTGTGGGTGAAGTGCCTTGTTTAAAGACACGATGACAGTTTTTTCGACTGGCGCCCCCCTGTGGCTCCTGATTTTCCCAGCGTCTCCCATCCAAGTACAAACCGGGCCAGGCCCTGCTGAGCTTCTGAGATCTGACGAGTTCAGCCTTTGACAAGCGGTTTGGCCATGATTCTAAACATTTATAAAATGCTCTATTGATACTTTGCAGTGACATCACACTGGAGGTGTTCTACATGTATGTGCATTGGCAGAATGTTCACCAGTTACCATGGAGACAGCCAAATAAGCTTTAAGATAGTCTGAAAACTCAAGAAAAAATACTAAATTGATTTAAACACATTTAAGGAGACTGTGATCAATACAAGTGTTTATGGTCCTGTTTAGGTGAGAGTGACTAACTGAAAAACAGCTGGTTAATGCAAGTTAGCCTGTTACTGGCATTTTATTTGAGAGGGAAATGTTTATCAGCACAAATCAGCTCGCCTTTTGTAATCTTTCTCTTCAAACTGTGTTAAAACAAAACTCACAATGAAGTCTAAAAAGCCTCAGACAGAGCAGAGCCTTTAGTTAGCATCACACCCCTAGGGAATGTTGATGAAATCTGCTGCAAAGTATCAAATATTTGCAAGGTTGAAAAGACATGTACAATTGTCTGACCATTTATTGAGGTCCATAAAACAAACATCGATGATAAAATCAACAATAATTACAATGCAAAATATATAACAGACATTAACAAATTAAATAAAACAGATTGCCAATATTTATTCTAATTTGAAGTACTTAACAGCTCCAAAGCAAACATTTGTATTGCGAGAAAAGGTTTGGGGTGAAGCTACAATGTTTTAGGAATGTTGAGGAGCTTGTTGGGGTCTGACTCCCACCTTTTAAAACACAGGTGATGGAGTGAACTAGGGCTGCAAAATATGTTGAGAAGAGATACCAGGAAACAAAAGGTACACAAACTTAAAGCTACCAGCCGTACATTTATTATTGTTTGTTTTTTTTACCAGTGGATGACAGGTGTGAAACCTGTTCCCCTCACCTGCCCTCTCTTCCTCCCCTCACCTGTCTCCTCTTCTTCCCCCCATAAAATAATTCCTGACTAAAATCTTGAATTTTATCACAATAGATAAGAATTAGCTTTGCTTTGATCCTGGTTTGATTCTTTTTTTTTCTAATTTTGATTAGCCAAGCATTTATAATTTGTTTAACTGAACTGAACTTCAAAAATGTTTTAAAATATTGAAATTGTGTTACTGTTATTTTAAACTTCACATTTATTTCTCAACTTGAGCAGCCCTAGTGTGGACAACAATGACGTAAGACAACTATGGGACAAATAGACATTAAAATCCTTGTGTTTTTGTGGTGGCTGACGTACAATAAAATGATTTGAATCAGAAAAACTAGCACGCGTCCTCTCCACTCACATCTACACATGAAATACATGTAAAGACCAAAAATTAAACAGAAAATAACTTGTTCCACGTCAAACTCAGTAAACTTCAAACATGCTGCGCGTTTGACTTGCGTTTAGATCTTCGTAGTTACACAATTTGACCCTGGTTTGTGAAGGTTGCCATGGCGTCCAAGCTCAGGTCCAGTGAGAAATATTGGACAGTTTTTTTGTGGCTCAACAACAGGTTCATCGTCAGTTCGGTTTTAGTCCTGATCAAGTCCTGGTTTAGTCTTGGAGTCCTGCTTTTGTACAAGGTTTTGATCTATTTATATCCTGGATTTGTGGTTTACACCTGGTTTAGTTCTAATATAGACCTGGTTTAATGTTAGGTTAGTCCTGGTTTAGTTTTAGTTCCAGTTTGCTCCTGGTTTAGTTCTGACACAGTCCTTGTTTAGTCTTAGTATAGTTCTGTTATAGACCTGGCTTAATCTTAGTTCAGTCCTGGTTTAGACCTTGTTTAGTTCCAGTTTAAACTAAAGTCCTAGTGTTGATTCACAATTTAAACCTTACTTATTTAGACCTGGTTAACATCCTGGTGCTGAAATGGTTGAGGTCATGGTTTAGTGCTGATTTAGTTTAGGTTTAGTCCAGTTTAGACCAGATTAAATCATGGTTTAGTCCTTGTTTGGTACTATTAGTTAATTCTGGTTTAGTTCTAGTTCTGGTCCTGTTTTAGTCCTAGTTTAGACCTTGTTAAATCCTGATTTAGTTCTTGTCTGAAACTTTAAAAGTTTATTTCTACTTAAGTTTAGTCCTAATGTCAGTAGTTTTGGTTTAGTTCTAGTTCCCGTCCTGGCTTAGTCCCATTACATTGACAGTAAACATAACAGAAAACAGTGAGGTCTGTGGTTCTTAGACCTTTTTGGTGCCTTAGTCCGGCCTTAGTCCTGTGTCTGAATCCGGCTCCTACTCCGCGGGGGTCAGAGGTCAAAGGTTGTGGCTCTGTCTGGACTGACCTGGATTTTCAGAATAAAACATTGTACAAATAGTTTTTTACGGTCGATCCAAGAGTTCAGCGAGACACCTGCACCTGCCCCTGACCTTGGCTCGTCACGTCAGGGCCGCGGCTAGCTAACCGGCTAAGGATGTTGCGTTCGGACATCTGCAGGCGCACGGCAACCGGGGGTATCCTAGCGATGGTTGCCGGGAGGCGTGTCACATCAGCCTTCATGTCACTCAGCAGCTCCTCAAGTTGTTTGAGAACTGGGACAAAAGAAAGAGACACATTTATTATTATCATTATTTACTTTATTTATATTTTAGCAAATTTAAGCTTAGTTTGTAGTCGGGCTGTGCAATTCATATTTTAAAATAATAAATCGTGATCAATCCTTGTTTACTTTTGTCTAACTGCACTTTATAAATGGGGAGGCAGTGGCTCAGTGGACAAAGTTGGTGTTTAAAACCCGGCTGTAACAAGTGCTTGCAACATTTTGTTCTTGAGCAAGACACTTCAGCCACATTGCCTAAGTATGAATGTGGTGTGTAAGTGAGTGGTTTTGGTTGAAGAGGCAGAGGGCACAAATTGTCAGTCCACCCCAGGGCGGCTGTGGTTTGCAAAGTAAAAAGAATAGTTTTGAATAAATAATCGCTGAAATTGTAAAAAGTTTGAGTGTCTGCAGTGCTTTGTAGGGCTGATGCATTATTGGTATTATAAAACAACTTTTATGGCATTACATAACCCTCTGCACTGTTTATTTACTGAGCTAATTATTTGCTAAAGGTAACAAGCACATTTCTTAGTTTTGAAGCCTGGCAGAAATGGTTCACACCTGCCCCCTGCTGGTCTATTTAGAGGAAACATGAAATAATAAACTAGAGGAACATCTGTTTTAATAATTTAAGGTTTACATAAAATAGAATGTGAACACCACAGCTTGTCTATTGCAGTATTTTTATATTTTCTGCATTTTGTTTACTAAAACACTATGTCTTATATGTGGACTTGAGCTCTAAAGCATTAAAATGAGAAACTACATGCTGTATATATTCTGTATATTCTGTACGCTATAATGTGATAATCCTGCATTACTTCAGTGTGGTACTTTGTGTAGGACTGGTTTAGACCTGGTTTAATTCCAATTTGGATCTGGGTTAGTTCCAGTTTGGATCTGGGTTAGTTCCAGTTTAGACCTGGGTTAGTCATAGTATAATACATGATAGTCCTGCATTACCCCCGCATGGTACCTTTGTGTAGGACTGCGTTGGCTGGCTTGTTCCCGGACATAGACTCTTTGCTCAGATGCTGATGACTTTCGGCCAAACACTCGACTTCACTGAAGCGTGTGTTCAGCGCCATGGAGGGGTGGGCGGGGTCTTCTGTCATGTTCAGGTACGCTGCTCTACGAAGCTGCTCCTCGATCACCAACGCCTGCTCCAGTAACTAAAGGAGGAGACAAAAAGACTTTAAAGCACAGTGTTTAACATCTTTGTAAAATTATTTTTGCCCCATATAGTATTAGAACTAGGGCTCAGCAGGTTTGATGTAAATAATGTCTTATTTTTTATTATCCTAATAACATGATAATCAGATCAGATAGATTCAAATACTGGCTAAAAGTAAATGACTGAATTTGAATGAAAATGGAGACATATGACTTTATAGATTTACAGATTACAAGGCAAGTTCTGTATATTTATATTGTAATTTTGAAAATCTTCAAAATAGAGACGTAGACAATATATAGCTCAATGTGCATAAAAACAAATGCACAGGTAAATAATCAAAAGGTCTGTAAGTGTTTGCTAAACACTAAAAACACATTGGTTGAGCAGAGAAAAGAGCTCAAATTTCTGAAATAATACCTTAAATCGCCGAGCCAGAAACTTGTTCTTGATCTCGAGAAAGTTCCCTCTGCTCATCTCTCCTTTAAAGGGCTCGTTGAGGATGGCGTACCTCACGTCGTTCTGAACATCCTGCCACCGAGCGTAACCGTGTCTGAGGCGCTGGGGTCAAGGGTTTAAACAAGAGGGATCTGCTGGGTCTTTGTTTTAAGTTTTAATTATGTTTTTCATCATTTAAATAGGTTCATGGATTATGTTTTTTATTTGACTATTATCTGGGACAAGGGATTAAGAGCTATAAGGTGTGTTTAAGTATGCCCATTAAACTCAACTATATAAGGATACTGTATGATGCCAGCCAAGAGCCAGTAGTCATGGCGACGGTGCCAAATCTCAAACGTCTTTTTGGTGACAGTTGCTGCTCGCTCCTCGTTCTGCCACAGGGAATGGAGCTCTGGAAAAGAAAGCAATAAAACTATAAGAACGTGCAAAAGGAATATACTGAACAACACATGGTTTTAGAGTCAAGCTGAAAGACTTTTTACAATAAAAACAATAAGAAAATATTTATTTGTCTCACAATGCGTAAAGAGCTATATGTTTAAATAGGGCAAAGGTGTTTATCCATTTCTTTTGCAAAAATCAGTTGGTGGTACAAGCATGACCTTTGATATATAATTATCTATAAGAGATTAACTATAAATAATCTCAATATATTAAATTTAACCATTGTAATTTACACATTTCAGTTGTTCATAAATTGCCTTTTCGATCCATCTTATACACCTCCCTTCTAGTAATTACTATGTTATTATAGCATTATTAATGTGTAATTTGTGTATAGTCATTGTGTACCTGTGAAGCCTCCGTCTGCGATGTTGAACATAAACCGCTGCTTTGTGGCCTTCTTCTTCTCCTCGCTGATGTTGACCAGAGCAGACGCGGCTGATGTCACTCCGTCTTTGGTGTTTTCTCCATTCTGAAGTTTGTCTGAATCCTCATTTTTCAAGACTTCCTTTTCATCCTTTTGCTCTGTAAGAAAAAAAATCTAAAATGTCAGTGATCTAAAGCTATAACTCTAAATAACTTGAGTAATATTGGATTTTGTGTTTGTGAATCAAATGAGAGGAACCTTTTTTGTCATCTGCAGATGAACTTGTATCCATCTTTTCTTCTTTTCCATCCTCAGCTGAAGAATGAAACATAAGATAAATATATATGCAGTATTGACAAAGGTGCACTAAATAACTTTTCTGGTGAAGGGCTCACCAGTTGCTTGTCTCAATGGGGATTTTTTTTTTGCTTTGCCTGAAATGTTAAACAATATGGCACTGCATCTATCAACCTCCATAGAGTTAAGCAGGAGAGTTGAATAAAGAGGTAAAATGTACGTTTTAAAGCAATTTTTCAGCAATGAAAATTTTATAAATTAAGTTTAATGCCATACTGTGGAGCATTCCAGGCAGAGCAATACATTTCCATGTTGATTGCAATTACATTTTATTTATTATTTACATTATTATGTAAAGGATGTTTTTGAAAAACCCACATAAACAAAAGAAAAATACATATTTGAAATATAATTGCACTTACCTTTGCCTCCCTCTGAATCTGCCCTGGACTCCTCCGTTTTCACTTCTGCCTCTTTCTCCTGTGGCTTCTGTTCTTTCTCTCTCTCCTCCTCTCTGTCCTTCGTGTCGCTCCCTCTCTCCTCCTTTTCTTTCTCGTCCTTTGTCTCCTCTTCACTCTCTTTTCTGCCGCTTGTGGAGGATTTGTCTGACTCATCTGGGATTTCAATTATCTATGAGAAAATATTAAGGTTAAGGTACTTGTTTCCATGGTAATTAAGTACTTATAGATTTAAAACATTTACTTACATCTGTATCATCAGACTTTTTGCCCACTTTTCCATCCTCTACCTCCTTCTTAATATCATCTTTGTCATCTACTTTAGACAAATCCTCTGTAAAAAAAATAAAATAAAATAATGATGATAATAATAATAATTTTTATAAGTTAATCTACTGTGTGAGTGTTTAAGATGCAATCGAATTGAATTGGTCAATGAGACAAAATACTCTAGAACAATAAAACCTTGAAGCTACCATCTGTAATTAGCCGATATATTTAGAAAACAATATGAGCAAGTATGCAATGTAATTCAGTACAATATGAAAAAGGTGGAACATTATGAATGAATGACATTACCTGGGATGGGTGTGTTGGGCTGTGTGTCTGCGGGGGTACCAGAGGAGGGAGTCTTGGGGTCTTCTCCGGACGCTAAAGCTGCAGCTCGTTTGTTCTCCTCCAGCTCCGCCATCCACGGCATTGACCACTGTCCGTTCACATGCTCAAACTCCTGCACCTGAGCATTCACCATGAACACACCATCACTGGTCAAGTCTTTTTAATATAACGCCACTCTAAACCACTTAAGCAGGACATATAATACTTTTTGTAGAACTTAGTAATAGTCTATAAACACGCAGATAATAATTTTACATTTTGTTCATTTCAAACCATAACATTTACCTAAAACAGCTTAGTAATAGAAACAGGTCCACTGACTTCCTCAGTCAGTCCTTAATCAATCAGAACTAATGAGCTAATGATGGAGAAACATTTTAATAATGTGGCTAAAAGTTCAAAAAAGTCAATTTTGCAATACAATGTCTCCTTTAAAAAGACAAACCTTCTTCCTGATCAGTGACATGACTCCGATGCGTGTGAGCACGTGCTGCCTGGACAGACCCTCACGAGGAACTCCGTCTGCGAAAGTCTCAGCTCCATCAGCCCCCGGCTCACACAGGTGACGCATGAACAGAGACACATAGGCCCTGAAAAAGAGAGAGGAACACAGGTTTAAATGAAAGTTACAAATGTAATATATGTTTTTATGTATGTTTTTACTGTGTATTTGTAATGCTTTTGTACTTGTTTATTGCTGTACGGCGACCTTGAGTGTCAAGGCACCCAATAAATAAAAAGTACTATTAGGGGTTGGGGGTTAAGGGTTAGAGTCAGGGTCACGGTTAGGGGTTAGGGTAGGGTTTTTGCTAGGGTTAGGTTTAGTGTAGGGTTAGTATTAGGAAGTTCAGGTATAGGGTAGTTTAGAGGGGGTAGGGTTAGGGGTTAAGAGTTAGAGTCAAGGTTAGGGCCAAGGTTAGGGGTTAGAAGGTTAGGGTCAGAGTTACGGTCAAGGTCAGGGTCACGTTTAGCGGGTTAAGATTTGGTTAGATTAGGGTTTGGCTCTCTGATTAAAAGTAATTATGTAACCACCACCAGCTTTACACACAGTTTCCCAAATCAATCAGTACTTAAAAGCACCACCCTCTGGCAGTCCGCAGGGATCAAACAGACTCGTAGGTTTCATACATTTCATAGGCTGCTCATAAATAAATAACCAATGAAATACGATCCACAACGCACAGTCAATTGACATTTGAAGCAGACTCACTTAAACTCTTTCTCAGATTTCCCGCGGAGGTCCCGGACGAGCCACTGGTTTGTGAAGGCGTCCTGAGGAGGCATCCCGTACCTCATCACTGCATTCAGGAAGGCCTTACGCTGACGAGCATTGAAGCCCAACACCTGACAAAGAATTTCAAAAAAAGGGCAGAATTATTAGGTTACAAAACATGCTAACTGTATTCAGATTGCCTCATTCTTCGTAATGTTCACGCTCACCTCAATGTTTCCTCCCACTCGGGCCAAAAGGGGAGGCAGAGGTTTGTCCCTGTCGTTTCTCAGCCCTTTGCGGCTTGGTCTCCGTGCATTAGCTGAGATACAGAAGGAAAGCAAATACAGACAGATGTTCAGGTGTCTTATCAAAATGAAACACAATTGTTAAATTCAAAACCGCACATGTATAATTGTGTCGCCTTAATGTGTCTGGGATAGTTATGGACTTACCGCTGTAGCTTCTTCTCAAATGTGCAGAGCATCAAATTACATATATGGTTCTTTCTAAAGCAATAAGCGTTAACAGTCACAATGGAAAACCAATAACGGATTCAGAATTTAATGCGCAGGAAAAACAATTACAAAAGCACTTACAAACTACCTGAATTTACAAACTTGCAAATTACCCAAAGAAAACACAACTGGGGATTTTGGGAATGTTGAAAATGTGAACGAGGTTTTGTTCATGTTGTAGAGTTTGATTATGCTACAATTTCAGATGGAGGGCCTTTGAAACTGTATTTTTCAATAGAATATCAAAACATAAAATCTACAAATTTGGAACATGAAGTCAAATTCTCCTTTTCTTATAATTCTGCTCATGTTACTGAATGCAGCCACTTTTATATTAATATAATAATTCCACTGTGAATATCTTTTGTGTACAGAAACTTTGTGGCAGTTTTATACAGATAGGCAGAATAATTATAGCGATATTACCCATAAACCAGGTTAATGAAACTTCTATCTGCCCTCCACTTTTATATTAAACTTTAAACTGAACACAACCTGTTACATAATAACTCAAATAAAATAGTAAAAGATACAGGCCTGAGATTTGATTGAACAGAATTGATTACATACCAAAAATAAAGTGCAACTAAAAATAAACAGCAATTAAAAATAAAGTGCAACTAAAAATAATGCATACAAGTGCTTAACATTCATGCTTCTTGCTTTTCACTCTTCACCTCATTTTAAATTTCTTTAACAGTCTTTGCATCCATCTCTCCTCTTTCTGCTTATTTCTCTCCTCTTGTCTCTTTTTTCTCTCATTTCGTCTCTTTTTCTTTTCCTCCATTCTCCTCCTCCTCTCCTCTTTTTTCTTTTTTCTTTCCTGTCTGCGAGCACAACAAATGATGCACCCACAGCTGCGCTTCCCTAAGACGTAGAGGATGTCCCTGTGGATATCATAGCTGTCATCTGACCCTGAGTTTACATCTGCGAAGGGTTAAAGTGTGTTAGTATAGATCAGGGATGCAACAACACTAGATATTATATTGAACTGTTTGATAGTGGTGTCACGATTCAATACAAGTGTTCGATTGATACCACGTGTCCATCAATGCTTTGTTTTCATATATGTCGGTTTAGAAAGAAGGTTAAAGTGGAACTAAACACGAAGTACACATTTTTTCAATACTTTCTGTGTGTTTTTCATATTAGCCAGAATAAATAACATGGGAAACATACATTTCTGACTTTTGAGACACACCTATCAAAACTGAATCGATATCGTGACCAATCTATCGACACAGATATCAAATCTCGACAAAATTGTATTATTGCATCCCTGCGAACAGTAAGGGGAAGAATTAATATTTATAGTAAGAGTATGTTTTTAATATTGTGACATTAGTCAAACACTGACACAGTAAGTTCAATTAAGTTAAATTATTGAAATGCCAAGTAAAAACAGTTACATCGGATGTGAGTAATCGGATTTCTTTCTGGTTGTTCATACCTGTGCAGGTTTGATTAAAAAAAATATGCAAGAAAGCGCAAGGACAAAAATGAAAGAGAAAATGAAAGAGTTAATTTTTTTAAAGGTCATTGTACTATGTCTTCAAAACACTCTAAAAATCCACTGATTAACTGACACGCCTCCAAGTGTTTTGATTTCTCTTTCTGATTTCTCTTGTGCATGCAAACACACATCAAAAATCAGAGCTAAGTATTAGGTTATCTGATTATTCTAGTTATCTGACTTTCAATGACTATGTAAAAAACTGAAATATTTAAAAGCGTACAATCACATTCTGAATAGTAAAAAACAGCAGCCTAGTATCAGATATCAGTACTTGTATCGGTGTAGTGGGGTTTTCACGGGTATATATAAATATACCACACACACACACGCACACACACACACACACACACACAGAGGAGGGCACAGTGGAGTTTACCTTCGGTGCGTTCATCGAAGTCCTCGTCTCCTTCCTCTGACGCCACAGAGTAATCAGACTGATTGTCAGACTGATCCTCTTGCCAGTCTAAACAAAAGCAAATGGTGTGAGAAAATATAATACAAAATACATATCAAAACTAAACTGAGCGCAAACAAAACTACATTTCTATGGCATGCATACACAAAATCAATAAAATAAATCTTATGCTTAAAGGTGAACTAATATCGAATACAAAACAAAAGTTAAAATCAGTATAATCAGTTGTTTTATTAGGTACTATTGTAAACACCAAGGATCTATTCTTAATCACAGCGGCCCAGTCAAGTACCCCAATTAAATGAATGAAATAATAGCAAGCAAAATTAACATGCTATATAATGTAAAACACCAAAATTGCAACATTAGAACCAACATGCATCATATTAAAAAATGGTTTACCTGCGATAACTAGCACGGTTGCATGGAAACAAAACTGCGTTAATAACATTTCGTACATTCATAAATTCATCACATAATAGAGATGCACCCATACATTTTTTCGGTCCTGGTATCAATACTTAGACCAACCAATAGAGCAAAGAGATTACTAAAAACAAATGAAAATGGCTTTAAACAATAATTTCCAAAGCAAAAACAAAACAAGACATTGAAGAGAATCATTGCCAACTCAAAATATAGTCAATTTTTTTGTTCAAAGTCTGAACTCTGCTCCAAACCACATGCTTTTACTGACAGAGGACTGGTGGTAGACCTCTCAATTAAAAAGACCCAAGCTGATCATTGAGTTTTAGAAATGTAATTAATTGCCCTACCCAAGGCAAACCTTATGAGACATGCAGTGTCAAGAGCGGCCTGTAAATATTCTTCTTCATTATCAACTAATTAAGGGCTTCACATTAAATCTAGCCAACTTGTCTTCCTGTTCATAGCATGGTTATTTTGTATAGAGAGATGCATTATGATCAGGCGGGTAAGGTCTACTCAAGTATAACAAATATTATACCCATTTATATTTGTTATTTGTTACTATATTGTAATATAGGAGCTACTGTGTCCAAGTAATTTCCTTTGTGGATCAATAAAATGTGTTTAAATCTAAATTGCATAATGTAAAAATATAAAATGGCATTCTAGCTAGTAAAAAACAACAGTCTAGTATCTGATCCAGGTGTTTGTATGGATGCATCTCTAGCCCACAGCACAGCACACACAGAGAATAATAGTGGTGATGTTGTTCTGTACCCTGTCGTATACCTCGGTCCTCCTGCGAGCCGTCGTTGTAGTTGACAGGTTTTCGGGTTCGTTTGCCTTTGCCCAGGTTTCGGGCCAGATCCTCCTGCTGCTGCTCGTAGTGGTGACGCAGAAGTTTCTCCCAATAGTCTGGGTCCACGCTCTCCTCCTGCTTAATCACCTCACGCTCCACCTCCTCCTCCTGAAGAGAAGACAGGGACATATTCGTCATTAAGGATGGAACAATAACTGTAATATCAAAACTCTCACTTCAATATAACAAAATGCATTTTTCTCATTCTAAGTATATGTAAAGCCCTGGCTCATATGAAAACCCACAACCTCCAGACTTTACTCACAATTTAAAATACAAATGCTACATATCATACCTTCATTTTTTGCTTTATTGCCCAGCCCTATAGTAATGGTACAACTTAAGACTTGTTAGAACAGTGTAAAAGTCCTTCTACAATCTGTGGCTCATGTAAAAGTGCAGTCTTAGCACTTTCTAGCGTCTCTCACCTCATCGTCCTCGTCTTTGACCACGTACTGAGCGACCTTGAAGGAGCTGAGGTACTCGTTCATGCTGGCCAGCTCTGTGTCGTCGGTGGCGTCCTGGTTTCTGTCCAGCAGACGGTCGATGGCCTGGTCGTCATAGTGGATCACACTGCTGTCATCCTCTTTGTTGTCTCCTACAACAAAGGAACGTTTATATTGATACTGGGTTTATATATTTGAATAAATAAGCAAACAAACAAATATACAACAAATATAACACTGAGAGAAAGAGTTAAGGTGATCCACACATTCAGTCAAGAAAAAAAGGTTGATGGCTTCATACATTTTACTTAATTAAACTTTAATTACACAGAAAAGAGAACAGATAAGATTGACTTGAATTTTTAGGAGTTAAAATTGCATTAGCTAAAAATAGATACGCAAGTTATAAAGTGTTTCATAGATGTATATAGATTGTAATAAATATAAAATGTCTGTGTAATCCCTCAGTTTTCCAAGTAGGTTCCATCACAAAATAAATTTGAATTCTGTCAACTGGACAAATGTTTTTAAGGTCTGAAAACGTTTCACCACTCATCCAAGTGGCTTCTTCAGTTCTGACTGATGTCTGTTAAGTCACTGCCTTAATTATTTGCCGAAATGGAGGAGTTAACTACAATGAAACTAACACACCCTACCTTAAAAAAATAGGGTGTTAGTTTCAGTGTAGGCAGGTCCAACTTGAATAAGAGACAAAGCGTATTCACTCCTAAAACCTGTCGTCCAGTTAACAGAATAAAAAAAAAAAATGTTGCGAAATATAAAATGTATCCTCTTTTCCAGTGAACTCACCCTCGCCAGCATCATCCTTGAACAGCTCTTCTGTGCCAAACTTGAGGATATCGTCCAGTTCCTGTTTGGACATGGAACCCGTCTTTGTGCCGATGCCGGGTCTGACCACGAGATGAGTCAGCATCATCTTCTTTTTGGCCACCTAATGATTGGAAACACAGTGTATATGTATTATTTTGAAATGGAAAACAATAATGAGATGATAATAGTTTCTTGAGGAGTAGGTCTGACTTCTTATTGTGGTCAGAATGTTTTATAGACTATGTTACTTTAAATACAATAATTCAAATGTTTCCTCAATGTTTAGGCTGTTTTTCATCTGCTCTGTTGTTTTTGGATATAAATACATTTATGAAAAACAAAACTAAATTCGAATTCAAATAAAAATATGACAAACCTGTGTGATCCTCTCCTCAACAGATGCTTTGGTGACAAAACGATAAATCATAACTTTCCTGTTCTGACCGATACGATGAGCTCTGCTGAAAGCCTACAGGAAATATGTGAAAACATAAAATATTCATATCAACAATCATCATAAACAATCAGGGCTAAATCAAATGGCAAATCACAAAGACTAAACAATGTCCTACTAAGAACAAAGTACCCAGTCAAAATGGGATCTTATCTTATGTTATACGGTCGATAAAAACTTAAAGGTCTACAAGAACTCATTTGTCTCCTCTGGTATTGCACTTTAAAATAAGATCTAGTCATACGTCATGTTTTGGGTTTTTTTACTTTTAAAAAATTGGCTTTAGACTAGGGCTGTGCTAAAAATCAAAAGATTGTTAGGACACAATCTCTACTTTGATATCTCGATAAGGCATGCACATTTTAATTGACAGGTCTACAGCCAGTCATGTGGCTGTAAGAGCGCGTGGTGCTGACGAGGATTTACGCTGTCTGAAAAAGCAGCCTGAGCCACACCGTGTCACTTTATGTCTTCCTCTCTCTCTCTGATCCAGCTGAAGCTCCTCGCCTTTTCTCCTCTTTCTCTCCTCTGGTGCTTCTCATCTTTATAATCCAAGTTACGGAACGTAATCGACTATTTTCTTACCGTTTATGAGTGAAACTTAAGGCCTCATTTAGCGCGCGTTCCTAATATGCTAGGAACATGATGTGGCTAGAGTGAATGTAAACATCTAAAATACACAAAAAATTATCTTTAAAATTGAACTGTGAACTGAATCTCACAATATCTGTCTGAATAATAAATATAAATATGTTCAAGATATATATTTTCCCCAAATCTTCCATTCCTCATATGAATACGAGCTTAACAAAAGTAGACTGACAAACCTGTATGTCGTTGTGAGGGTTCCAGTCAGAGTCGTAGATAATGACCGTGTCGGCAGAGGCCAAGTTGATCCCCAAACCTCCGGCTCGAGTGGAGAGGAGGAACGCAAATTGCAGTGCCCCTGGAGCTGAGGGACAGATACTACAATTAAACAGGCATTTTAAATGAAAGTGGTAATTGATTAATCGCTATTATGGATTTTTTGTTTTTTGTTTTTGTTAAAGCAGCGTGTTAAAACATGTACGCAACTTTCTGATGGTGGCACGTCATCTGTACGATTCCATGGAAATAAAACGTTAAAACTGTACTTTCCAACATTGTCCATGGAGATAAATGAGCTTTATGCCATACTGTGGAATATTATAGCCAAAATAATAAAATAAACAGGTGGATTACCTTTTCAAAGCCAAATAAGAGTCAGGTTTGTGGAGATACAAGCCCGTTTTTCAAGTTTTTCTATGTTGGTTAAAAAGTTACATGGAGAGGTTTAAAAAAAATATAGCTTTTATATATAAAATGTAAACGGTACAATGATTTTAGGCCAGTGATCAAGTGTTTATCAATAATAATTTAATAAAGAAACAAATTAATTATTAATAAAAATGTAATATGCATTCCAAGTTTAAAGTTCCTATAAATAAACAGGATAACACCGTGTGCATGTCTCACCATTGAAGCGGTCGATAGCTTCTTGTCTCATGTTTCCGTTGACTCCTCCATCAATCCGCTCATATTTATAGCCCTCGTTCTCTAGAAAGTCCTCAAGCAGATCCAACATTTTGGTCATCTGGGAGAAGACTAGAACCCTGTGGCCGCCCTCTTTTAATTTCCTCATCATTTTCTGAAGAAGCAGCAGTTTTCCCGACGCCTTGGTGAGGGCATTCCCTTCATACATGCCGTTCGGGAGTTTTGGTGCCTCCTGCAAAGTTTTAATTAATCAATAGCTAGAAGAAAATACGCAAATGAAAATGCACGAGTTAAGAGTGGCCCATAATAATGATCATTTGCAAATCAGAAAGGTGTTAAATCTATCTAATGTCTTGGTTGATTTTCAAGTATTATGCAAAAGATTGTAGGATTAGCCCATAAAGTGCAGAAATATGAATTTATAACCTTGTTAATACACTGGTGGAATACACTGCAAGTTTCTGTTCTTTTTATTTTTAATAAAGGTTGCAACTAACAATTATTTTGGTAATTCACTAGTCAGCAGTTATGTTTCACCTGATCGAGTAGACAAACAATTATTTCTATTTTGCATCTTTTTAATAGGGAAAGGTCAGAAAACATGTATTTTAATAGTCTGATTTTGATTTAATACCTTTGTAATAAAACCAGTTTTACTAGCAAAGGCTTTGTGCTACAGTGTGTTTATGATCAGGATACCAATTATTTAAATAGTCAACACTTACTTCTGTTGTCTGTTAGTCATGATTATTCAGATTAATAAAAGTAGCCCTATTTTTATTTATCCATTTACATAGACATATTCAATATTCCATATTTGTATGCCTTGAAAATAACAACAAACAGATCTTTATATATTTGATATACTGCACTCCTTGAAGTAGAAAACGAGGGCACTTACAGTAGCAGCAGCGGGGAAGAGGTAGGGATGGTTGCAGCATTTCTTGAGGTCCATCACCACATTGAGGAGAGACACTTGGTTTCCTCCTCCGCGAGTGTTCAGGGCCTCAAAGTTACGAGTGAGAATGAACTTGTAGTATTTTCTAAACAGGATGAGAAACAGTGAAATGTTAGGGGTGTGGTAAGAAATCAATATTTCAGAATATATTGATGCTTTATTTGGCAATACAGATTCAATTCAATTTTGCTTCCTGTCTAGAGACATACATATTCATATAAAAAATATATGAATATGCAAAACGACATTGTGCTCCCAGTGCTTTTAAAATTTTACTTGTTTCTTTAAAAATAGTGATATGTCACACACTATCAAGAGGATATCACTGATCCCAGTATCATCACAATGTAAGAAGACCCCCTGTTAAACTGCTGCACTAAGACTGTATTTTAGCTGCTTAATGACGCTGAGGCAAAGAAGCACGCAATTTAATATATTTGAGTAGTCCATGTTATTCTCTCTCTGTCTAACCTGTGTTTAACCAGGTAAAATGTTTTAGAACTAAATCTCATTTGCAAACATGACCTGGTTATGATAATTTACAGATTTTTGATAATGCACTGTCAATTGTTACCTCCCTGAACAGTGCCTAATTTTCTGTTCTTACTTCTGCATGGGACTGAGCTCGACTCGGACGATGAGCTCTGTTTTTGACGGCATGTGTTTGAAGACATCAGCCTTCAGCCTCCGGAGCATGTGAGGACCCAACATGTCGTGGAGCTTCTTTATCTGGTCCTCCTTTGCAATGTCTGCAAACTCCTCCAGGAAGCCCTCCAAGTTACTGTAGTGAGATAAAAAATAAGGATGGTTATCGACTATCGGTGATATCGGAGGGATTTCCCATATCTGTCTGATACTGAAAATTTAGCTGTCATTTGGCACCATTTTTTGTTGTTTTGAACAGGCTGTACACTTGCACAATCACAAAAAAAAAAATATTTAATACATATTGATCGTTTTAACAAAAGCAAGTTAATTTGTAAACTTTACTACAAATTAACATCAATTTATGGATTTTAAAAGCTTAATATCAGTATCGACTACAAAAGGAATCACTGATAAAAAGAAATAAGTACAATTTCATTAATATGTGGACGCCAAGGTATGTGAAAGTATGAAAAACTGTAAGTACTGACTTAAATCTCTCTGGAGTTAGAAAGTTTAACAGGTGGAAAAGCTCTTCTAGATTGTTCTGCAGAGGCGTTCCTGTCAGCAGCAGCTTGTGTTGTAGAGGGTAGTTGTTCAACACTCGGAAAAACTGCGGGACAAACAGAAAAGGAAATTATTATGTGTTATCTATACAGCGGAAAGGAATATCTAGAATGAATAAAACGGTTCAGATTTATTATGATGGGCCTAGTTTATTTTACTTGTTTCAATACATTGCTTCTTAAACACAAGCTTGATCATTTCATGGGAAATTATCTTGAAAACAGTCAGAAATGTCAAGAAACAAGTCATAAAAATATTATAATAAAAATAACCAAAATCCAGTTCTGAATTCAAGATATTAATTTTTGTCAAAATATATGCAAAAAAGTCATTGTTCGTACCTTGGACTGGTTGTTTTTCAGTCTGTGTGCCTCATCCACAACTAAACAGGCCCATTCAATAGAGCCCAGAACAGCCTGGTCAATGGTGATCAGCTCATACGAGGTCAGGAGGACATGGAACTTAACCTGGGAGTCTTTCTGTTAGGGGACAAGAAAATACAGTAGTACAGTTTAAAATAAGCGCACGTAAGATTTGTTATTTAAATTCCACATACCAAATTCCATAAATCAAATATATTGTTTACTGATAATAAATGTAATGCTCATTTATTCATAAGTATAAAGAAATTGGACATGATGGTCAGCATGTGTAGCCAATAATTAATCACAATTCTGGAGGTTCTGAGGCTTCACCTGAGGCCTGTCAATACACTGAGAATCAGAAAAACTCTACATGTAAGTTAAGGCTCTGGCAACCTAGGTGCAGTTGTGATTTCAGTACGTTTTTAAAAACTGTAAGACCACAGGCTACATACATACAGTTACTTTAAATTCTTAACAACTTAACATTATAATTCAGTTCTTTACCTTCATTTTGGATGCTTTCTTGCCTCCTCTGATGGCGTTCCCTTCAAAGGAGAACTCGTTTTCTCGGATGACCGCTCTGCTGTCTTTGTCTCCCACATAAGTCACCACGTACATGTCTGGAGCCCACATCTCAAACTCTCTCTCCCAGTTTATGATGGTGGAGAGAGGAGCGCTCACCAGGAACGGACCTTTGGAGTGACCCTGAAAAATACAAAAATATGTCAAAATGATGTGTACATTTAGTTGAATAATTAGTTGATCTGATGCCTTCTCAGCATAATGTGTAATGTAACTGTACTTGTTCTGTCATCTATGTAAAGCATAATTTATGTGATAAAGAAATAATGATTTTCTTTCTGTCTGACTCAAGTTCTAATGGGGGGAATCTCAGTAGGGCCTATTCCCACAATGCATAACCAATGATCACTGATAACTACACAATCATATTTTACATACACAATAAATACAATAAAATGTGCAATTTAGAATCATACTGGAATGGGATTTATTGTCTTGTAATTTGAGTTTTGTAATATTCAAAATCAGCTGAATTTCTGTGGCTATGTGTCCTCATCCCTAACCCAGGTTTTTATTTAATGATTGACAGATGCGTTGATCAATCAGAGGCTGTTTGTGTTTGGTGCACTGTAGTGTAAACCAATCAGGCTTTTACTGTGAACTATAAGCAGTGTGTGAGATGACAATAGCAAAAAAAACAACATGAAGTGTAGGCTACGGTACATTTTCCCAATAAAAGTACTTGGATAAAAAGTTTGTACATTTAACAAATCTTCCTAAAAAGCCTTACATACAAATGTGTGCTTAAGAACCATTTATAAATAAGGCCAATCATGTCTAAAATCTCACCTCTTTGTACAGTGAATACAGAAACACAGCGGTCTGGACAGTTTTTCCGAGTCCCATCTCATCGGCGAGGATTGTGTCTGTGGCTTGAGCCCAGGAAAACCGGAGCCAGTTCAGACCCTCCAGCTGGTACGGGTGCAGCGTCCCCCCAGTGCTGTCCAGATACTCCGGCTGACGGTCAAACTTTATAGTGGGCTAGCAAGGAAAAGTAAGAAAATATTTAACTTTACTTGTTGTTTTGTTGCATTACTGTGGTTCATTACTTTGGTAAGCTCTGGCTGTTTTAAAATGTGCTTTATAAATAATTTGATTGAAACTTGAAACTGCAATAACATGAACAATGGCTTTTCATAAGGATTTTCATATTTTAATCCTGTTTAGTTTTGGTCTTGATTTAGTTTTTGTCATGTTTAGATTTGACCAAAATTTACTTTACTTAGAATAATAATGATTCTACCACGGAGAAAGTTTCAATGCTGTTAATTATCAAAAAATAATCATGTCAGACCAAGCTGCCCAAATTCAAACTAAAGCTAAAACTAAAACTAAATGTCAAAAAAAGACAATTTGAAAAACTTACATCCACGACTGGATTTGCTGGAGGTCTTTCTGCTTTTTTGATTTTGATTTGCTTTTTGAATTTTTTGCCTGGTCGGCCCTCCTCACCCATCATCAGCTCCCTGGAGAAGAAACAGTTAATAACATTAAAACAATATAACATAATAATAAGAAGAAGAATCAAAATTAGATTAAACTATTTTATACCTGTGATTCCAGTATGTTTGTTTGTAGGAGTCATAATCCGGGATGTCCATGTCTTCACTCTCCCACGTCGACTGGTCACAGGGCAAGTCTCTCCATTTGATCAGGTAGTGAACGTTGTTTTTCTTATCAACACTAAAAAACAAATTAAGAAAAGAACCATTATTATTATGGCAACAATTTTCAAAACGATTAATACTCTTATTGATTAATAAGAATACATCTTGGATAATATGGCTGTCTAAAGCTTAAGTGCTAACAATCCCACACATATTCATACACCAGTGTACCAGACACTGGAGGGTTAAGTGTCTTGCCCAAGGACACAACAGAAGAATTAATAGATGGATCTGAGATCTGCCCCTTTGGAATAGTGTGCGCACACCTACTGTGCCCCTGCTGCTCTGAATATGGGACAGTCCTCTTTCTTACACATAGGAGAATTAGCTGTACCTGTGATTGAGGATGCGGTGAATCATCAGCCACTCGAGCTTCACACCGAAGCGGTAGAACTCCTCCTCCATACGCGCGTACAGGGGGTCTTTGTTCTTTCGCTTTGTGCTCTTGTCGTCGTCTCCATCTCCTCCAAAGTCCACAGGAGGGGGCTCGTCCATGTCTGTCTTTCTCTGGTAGTTTCGAAACATCACCTGACAGTTCAGCTCCAGCTGAGGAGAAAACCACAACATCACTGTCTGTGTTCAACAGGTGAAAATTAACCATGACCTCTGACCCCTCACCTGGAGCTCCTGAACCCAGGAGCAGTGCCAGTACGACAGGTTGCACCATTTGACGAAGAACTCCCTCTCACGGCGGCCCACCAGAGGAGGGGGGTCCGGGGCTTCTGCAGGCAGGTCTGCAGGGCGCGGAACAGGGGTGGGGGGAGGAGGGTCGCCCCAGCGCCATGTCAGGACCTTCTGCACTTTGCCCTTAAGGGGTGGACACTGTAAAGGTAAGGGTACTTTTATTATTAGCAGGCCTGTAACAATAACCAACTTTGAAGTGTGTCATATTGATGAAGAAAATATAGAGATAAACAATAACACTGAAACTGACACAACTTGAACTGCAATAAATAAATTAGCTAAATTAAACACCTTTAATGTTTATATGTAAAATAAGTCATAAAAATGATTTATTGAACCCTCTACAGCTCAATATTTATTGTAGTACAGAAAAACAACAAAAAGCTGTTACAGTCATTATTATTATGGATTGTCCAATACGCATCAGAACTTCTTAAAATGTGAATCCAGTGAATTCCCAGACTGATGAGCTCTGGTTGGGCTCTGACCTTGCAGCGGGGGCAGATCCACTCTCCGTTGGGGATCTCAGGCAGAGGGGGGTTGAGGCAGTGGATGTGGTAGGAGGAGGGGCAGGTGTCACAGCACAGCAGCTCTCCTCCATCTTTACACATGCGACAGTACTCGATGTGGTGGTCATCTTCCTCCTCTGCTCCGTCCTCCTGACGATCATCATCATCCTCACCCTCCGCCTCCGACAGGTCGTCCCGTGCCTCCCACTGGATCCCCTCCTTCTCCTGGATCACGTACGCAGAGTTATGGAGGGGGAGGGGCGGAGAGCAGCAGAGGTGCATGAGACACCGGGGGAAAGAAAAGATGTGTGTGAGGAGGAAGAGGTGAGAGACCAGAAGAGGAAGGGTGAGATGGATGGGTAGAACATGAAAAATACGGAAACAATGAATAAATTAAAAGTTGAGGTACACAAATTTTAGGAATGCAACAAATTTTTTTATAATATCAAATGGTTAAATGCAAAATAATACGATATACATATGTGGCATTCAGTGGATTCAGTTTCCAGTGAAATTAAATATTTTGAGAACTTTTTCTCATTCAAAAATGTAATTATTAATTGCTAGGGTAACAGTCCTAATTTTGTGTGTTTATTGAGTCATATTTTCAGATATATGGAAGAAAACAGTTACAATAAGGCCTAACTCTGCTATATTTGAACAGAAAAGAGATACTGTAATCAAATAAAAAGTGTATTGATAATTACTATAAAAATAATAGAGGAAACATTTGTTTTTGAGGCCTAAAGCGTATCAAAATTGTACTGATATCGTGACCCATGTATAAAGATATGATTGTTGCATCCATAATAGATTTGTAAATGTAGTTTTTATAATATATAATATATTTATTAAGGCAAAAACAGCCATAATTTTTTCTAAATGAATTTACTGACATGCATGAAACCCTGCAAATGCACCACATTGATCTTTGGTATAGGCAATAACAAATGGGGTCAGCTAAAATTAATATTGTCGTGTCTCTGATGTAATACAGGTCTAGGGTGTAGTCCGTAATGAAAATGATCAAGTTCAGCATTTGTGCATTCACCTTTTGGAAATTACATGACAAAGTACAATGTGTTATCAATGGGGAAAAACTGGCTTTTGCCCCCATCTGAGAGTATGACATAAACACATTCTCCGAATCTGAAAACCACCTATTTTGACTCCTGAACAGAGTGGTACTCACGCAGTGCGGGCAGCTCCACTTGCCCTCTGGAGCCTTCTCCATGTCGGGGTCGAGGCAGACCATGTGGTAGGCTCTGGGGCAGGTGTCACACAGGATGATCTCCCCTCCCTGCTGACACACCTCACAGTAGTCCTGATGATCCGTCTCATATCCATCACCCTCTTCTGTTTCTACTGAGGGACAAAACCACAAAGAAAACTAAATACACCTTTATATATTTACAAACTACTGAAATTAGTAGAGCTGCTACTAATGGTTTTAAAAGTTGACTAAACAGCATTTATTAGTTTTGATTAGTCAATTTGTCCAATACAACTTTTTCTGTCATAAAGTATTTCAGATTCTTTAGCAAAAGGAGAAATTGAATTTGTCAACTGGACATAGTTTATTTGGTTGAATACGTTTCGCAGCTCATCCAAGCTGCTTCTTCAGTTCTGGTCAGATGCTGGTGGACACTGCTTTATATCTGCCTGAAGGGAGGAGCTTAATTACAATGAAAATTACTCTGAGACAACACATATCTGTATACAGTTTCTGTTAGTCAGGTGAGTCTATTCAATATGGAGTGGGAGTGGGGAGTAGTTAGCATATCCATTCAGGGCCATGATGGTGTTTTCACACCTCTGGACATGACCTGGCTAGTCCCATTGTTTTCAGATTCTGTTCATACTCCAGATAAAGCTTTCTGATTATTAAACTACGTAATTTGTCAACAGCTGTCTTTAACAGTGTGCGATATCTATTCTTTTCAATTCAGTTAGTCATCAGTTAGTCAAGATTGATCAGAAAAGTGGTTTGTCATTCTGGTGAAATGAATCTACTGACCTTTCTTCTTCTTCTTTGCATTCTTGGACTTCTTCTTGGGTCGGCTGCTGCGACTTGAGCCGTCGGACACAGAGAACGAACCATCGTCAAAATCACTGTCTGCATCTAGCTCGTCTTCATCACTCTGAGGAAATAAAACAAGATAAAGCAATTTAACGGTGTTACATAAATAAAAATAAAAAATTATACTACAATGAAGTATTTCTTACAGATGAGCGTTTCCTTTTGATACCTCCCAGTTTGATTTTAAGTGGTGCCACCTTTTTGGGTTTGGGCTTCAGTGGAGCCTTAGACTTGGACTTCTTTCTTGCATTTGGACCTGAAAGATTTAAAAATAATTAGTGAAGATATTTTAGATAATGTAAGATGTAAACCTTAAAACATGCACCAGGGACTACAGGGGGAAATTAGCTCTAGTGGTACAACCTGGCACAAAGCATTTCTCCTGTTAAGGTTATTGTAGATTGCGCACTTTCCCTAACTAACTAACTAACTAACTAAATAACTAACTAAATAAATAAATAAATAAATAAACTAGACTAAAAAAATTAATGTGAGAAGAAGCTAATGTATAAAACAATAATGTAATATGCAAGTTAAACATGTTTAAAGTAGAATTTTATGCTTTAGGCTTTTTGATCTACTAGTAACAAAGTATAATTCTATACATGTTTTTGATGAGGAAACAATATAAAATGTTAAATATGCATAATATTGGACCTTTAAGATGACTTTACATGATAAGCAGCGGTGGGTGGAGGTAGAAGTACAAGTAGGAGTGCAAAGTAGTGGTCCAAAAAATGAGTAAAGTTAAGAGTAAAAATGTAATTGAGCATTTGTAAGAGTAACAGTCCAGCACCTTTTCCCTCTTTGGTCTTGGCCTTGCGCAGAGGAGGAGGAACAGGGGCAGGTGGGGGGGCAGAGGCAGGAGACGAGGCTGAACCGTTCTCTGGTCCTGCGTCTGAAGCCACCATGTTCTCCACGGCTGCAGCCACATTAGCAGTGGCTAAGGCGGCGTTAGCAGTAGCACAACCCTAAAAAAAACCAATATATTATTTAAATACAAGTATACATGATATACCTGTGTTTCTCAAACTATGGTACATGTGTATATCACTGTTTAAATCTGGTGGTACTCTGAGAGCCAAACATTTACTTATATGGGATTTGATTTGATGCATTTATAAAGCTGTTACTACACAATGGGTTGCATTAATAAGGATTAAAGGATCATCATCATGAATAACAAAAAGACTAGTCTTCTCTATCATCAACAAATTAACAAAAATGCATGTATTTTTTCACTAAGTTGAAAATATTATTGATTAACATAATTGTCTTGTTTAATCAGAAATTGTTACTGATTTGAATATATCTTTCTAAAATAATGCATTAACCGTATATTAACTATATCTTTACTAATACTTTACTACCACTTTGTTGACTATTATCAAGTCAAACATACAAACCTTCAGTGGGTTGTTAGTGCTGAACTCTCTCCATTTGGCCATCATCAAAGTCATCATCTTTGACACAGCGATTTTAGGGTTTTTAGCTGCAATTAAGGGCCTGAACAACAAAACAGACAAAACAATAGAGTAATTTACAGTAAAAACTTAACTAATATGTAGGATCATACAGTTAATACAAATTGTAATCATTATAAGAATTATTGTTCAAATCAATTACAAAATGTACTTGTATTTAACTGTTCTTCCCTTTGCAGTGGCAATTAGAGCAATTGGTCCTTGTTTGAGCTCAGTTTAGTCCTAATACGGACCTGGTTTGGTCCTGATATAGTCTTGGTTTAATCCCTGGCTTAGTCCTGGTTTAGTCCTGGTTATGGTGGTGTGTGCATGTGTACACAAGAGTGAACACAGCCTTAGTCAAATACTCAATTCTTCTTCTACGGGTTAACTTCGGTCAGTACATAAATGACTTTTTCAAATAATCAGAATTTAAAATATGGCCCAAAAGAAAACACTGGCACTAAAATACAGGCTTTTAATCACTGCCATTTAACACAAATAACAGTCACATTTCTTCCTCCAAAGTCTGAACTAAAAAGACCCAAGCTGATCACTGACATTTAAACATAACTGAAACTGGATCTCAGTTAAAATGTGATTTTTTTTTTTACAGCCCTAAAAATTGTTAAAATTTAAAGAGTGGAAGATGACATACCTGACAAACTGGCTGAAGACTTTGTAGTTAGTGATGGAGTTGTAGTCGTCCTCAGTAAAGACGTGGTCGATGTCTTTCATGCCCCAGGCCTCCAGGAGTTGAGTGGAGCTTTTAGGCTGTTGGTTGAATTGTTTTTAAATTAATTTGTTGTTAGTGCAATTAAAAATGAAATACAGTGGAGGCTGTGATCATGCCATGTCCATAGTTTAACATGGAGATGGAGGGCAGGTCAGAATTTGCCTTTAAACTGTCAAAATGCAGATGTTTTGACCTGGTTTATGGTTAATATCTCTGTAATTACTGGACAAAAAACAAAAACAGATTTTTGTGAGGGTATTAGTCAAACCATTTGTTTCAATGTCTACAAAAAATTACTGCTAATGTTGCTGCCTCATTATGTATATCTGTATCAGGCTGTTTTGCATTTCTAAACATGTGACTACTGGAAGGGTCTAGAGGCACCATAAAAAACAAAAAAGCTTCAGCGTATTTCCTTCAAAAAATGTGAATTGTGTAGTATTCGTGGGTTTCAGCTTTCTGTTATATTCAACTTTTTGAGGATTTTTTCCAAGGCTAAGGGAAAAACCCATGGATAGGCCCTTGCCCTCCATCTGAAAGTATGATGTTGGAATGACATTAACACACCCTGTTCACTTATTTTGACTCACGACCACTACCTATAATTAATAAATATACTCCATACCTGACAGTCATCATCGTCGTCATCCTCATCGTCGGGCTCGGGCTCTTTGCGTTTGCTTTTGGAGGAGCCTCCTTTCTCCGCAGTCGAGCTCTTCTTCTTCTCTTTTGCGGCACTTGATCGCTTCTTCTTCTTTCTTCCCGGAGCGTAATCACTCCCTTCACTTTCTGACCGCACGATGCTTTCGTCGGCTTCTCTCCCTGTCGTCTCCACCTCCATCAGCGGCTCAGGAGAGCTGACGGGCAACTCCTGCTGGGAACGTAAACAAAATCATTAAGACAAATGTTTTATCTATTCTACACTGGAATATCACCAAACCATATCATTAAAGGGGCTGCATCCAATTTTCTCATGTAATAAAGTAGAATTTGTTTTGCCCCAGTACAGTTGTATAGTTTTGATTTTATTGTGAAGCACTTAAGTCACCTTGAGTGTTGTAAAGGGCTCTATAAATAAAGGCATTAGGAAAGTGAGGGAAAAGTTTGGACAACTGCAAAAAAAGGACTTAATTCACTGTGTTATCTCTTCAAGCAACTGTGTCATAATGTTGGAGTACTCAGCATTCTCTAATCACGTCAGATAAATGGCCTTTGTGCAAATTTGTACAAATAGATCCAAAGACCATCCAAATTCAATGGGCTAGAACTAAGCTTGGAATGGCAGTAGGGAAGGCAGTAAAGCATTGGAACTGGCATGGTTAATAATTCAATTGACGTTAGTGTTTTAAAGATGTTTGTTAGGTTATTATGGTATTACAAAATGCTAAAAGAACAATTTGCTAGGGGTATGCATAGTATTGTGTTAGATTTAAGTCTAGTTTTAATACTTATTTATCTTGATTTTTGTTTGCATATTTTCTCCTGATGTTCTTGCTGGAATGTCCCAATTGTGGGACAAATAAAGGTTCTCTTCTTTTAATAAAATGTAAATTATTTGGGATCATTTTAATGTTTCTAATAATGGGACATGACAGTGTAAGTTCACCAGTGTTCAAATGCTCAGGTGAGATGAACCATGTTAACCTTTTGACTTCACTTTGTTGTCACACTTTAAGTAAAGCCTGTGTACTGTTGTGCAGTACTGTGGTACTGCGTGGATGAGGTGCATACTGTACCTCTCTGACGGGCCTTTGTCTCTTGCTGCTCCGGCTCTCACGGCTGCTCTTCTTGGCTTTCTTCTTCTTCTTGGACTTAGGCGCTTCTTCTGCATCACACGCCGCATCCTCCGCCTCGTCCTCGTCTACCGGTAACACATCATCATCATCATTACAGAGGGAGAGGAGCTGACCGCGCACTGGCACGACTTAACAAACAGCCGTGCACGCGAGCGGAGTGCACGAGAGGCATGTGCACGCGAGAACAGTGCGCGCCTGCCAGGGACGTGCGCGTGAGGAGCGTGCGTAAACGTACACACTGAATGCCAAAACAATCCCGGGTCAAACTTTGCTGTTGTCTGCCTTTGAAACTTTGACAACTCGCGCCCTCTGTCACGAAAATACACGTGGTCGGTCCGTGCGGAGAATGGGCGTAATAACAGCGCTAAAAACGTGACACAAGTGGCCAAGTTCGGCAACTAAACAATCATGGCGAGTGACGGACACGGTCGAGTACTGGCTAGCTCAAGCTAACGTGATCATTAGCTTTACGCGCAGGAGCGGAGTCGGTCACGGAGCTTCGACGGGGTCAATAAACCGTGCTTACCGTGGAGAAGAGCGTGCTCCTCCGCGGCTCCATAGTCCTCCCTGTCATCCTCGCTGCCAGACATTTTCCCGGCGCCTGGTTTGACTGCTGCTCGGTGGAAGAGTCCCTCCTAAAGCTACTGCTCTCCGCTGAGGGAGGAGGGAAAATGACGTGGGTCGGAGCGGACCTGGGGAGTCCAGCGGGAGGGGGCGACCGCGCTGCAAATACAGAGAGAAAAGGAAAGGTTGTTGTTTTAAAGCAATACATTTGTCCATATTTTACCATATGGATTACTACAGATGGCAGACTGTCACAACTTATAAGTTCAATGAATTTCCGCACAGGTTTTGTATTTTTCAGGTGCGGGGAGGTGGGTTTACAAAGGACTAAAGTGTGACATGTGAGTGCCACATTGGCAGATCCTGACTCTGAACGGCGCACGGGAGCAAAGTTGAAGCTTTGAACCTTACCTTGATCCAGTGAACTTGTGCCGTGCGCGCGGTCCCGGGTCGAGGAGCTCCTCGGTGAAACAATTGATTCAGTTTCTGCGCGTGTTGACGTTTGTTGACGGTTTGAAGCCGGTTTCATCAATGGAAGATCAAATCTTCAGAGAGCTGTCAATGACCCAAAACACGCCGCACCCTGCCCACTTTTCTCTGCCCCAGCCTCAGAGCTTAGCTAACATCCTCACACACACAAAGGGGGCAGACATCCCATAATAATCCCCCCTCCCACACTTGCACAGGACTCTGCATAGTTACCTCGCAACGGACAGACCATAATACTCTGCCCCCACCCCCTCCGCATGCACGCGCATGTACACTAACACGTGCGTGCACAGCCGCGCTCGTGCACTGGATCAGTGCACGCACGCGCTATTTTCCTGTCCCAGCCCTTAGCAACCATGTTGTCATGGTGACGCCCCCTCCCTCCCGACAGACCATAATATTCCAGCAGCGGCATGCATCCCATAATATGCAACTCCCCAAAAGACAAGAAAGAAAAGCCAGCGGGCACATGGTCTGCACTATCCAGGGTTCATGCCAGTGTGAGGGGCACTAAGGGGGCACAGGGCTCCGAGAGCGGGTACCTGAAACCAGACTCAGGCCCCGGTCCAAACTGTGCCCAAACTGTGCCACAGGTGAAGCATTATGGCCACAGGTGAAGCTCTGGTCCTGTACCAGTCTGTACCAGCGCGACCTACAGTCCCTCAGACCAACAGGTGTGTGAGCTCCACCAGGGCCAGTGTGAGGCCCGGGGCAGAGCTGATCATAAAAACACAGAGACCTGCAGACGCACAAGCAGAGAAAGAGCCATGTGAAAGAGCCATGTGAAAGAGCCATGTGAAATGTGAAAGAGCCACGTGGAAGAGCCATGTGGAAGAGCCATGTGAAAGAGCCGCAGAGCCATGTGAAAGAGCCACAGAGCCATGTGAAAGAGCCATGTGAAAGAGCCACAGAGCCATGTGAAAGAGCCATGTGAAAGAGCTATGTAAAAGAGCCATGTGAAAGAGCCACAGAGCCATGTGAAAGAGCCATGTCATAGAGTCAAATCTAAAGGCCTGAAGTCAGAGATGCCAACCAAATTCTCTTAGATCTGTGTTTATTAGAACCAAACTCAGACAATGAACCTCAGCTCTCTGACAATATCACATCTGGACCAACAACAATACAACAGGTACAACACACACACACGCACACACACACACACACACACACACACACACACCCCCCCCCACACACACACACACACACACACGCACACACACACATCTCTGTTTAGTCCATACTTAGGGTCAGGCCTGGGCCTAAACACACAGTTTATTTGGTCTGCTGGTGAATGTTTATTTTTCCAGATCATGGATGATAAAAACACTGTTGATCTAAAAAATAAAATAAGAAGAATAAAATAAGAATGATCCATTGCTTTATATATCATCTTTAATTCTTTACAGTGCTTTAAAGTGGATTATTCATTCACTCCACACTCAGCAGTATATGTTACTGTTGTAGCCACAGCTGCCCTGGGGCAGACTGACAGAAGCATCATCAGCTCCCCTACCACCATCAACACTTTTTGTCTTTTTCTTGTTGAGGCCTCTCTCCCTCTATCTCTCCCTCTGTCTCTCCCTCTATCTCTCCCTCTGTCTCTCTCTCTGTCTCTCTGCCCCCCCTCTCTCTCTGTCTTTCTGTGTGTGTGTCTCTCTCTCTGTCTCTCTCTCTCCCTGTATATGTGTCTCTCTGTCCTTCTCTCTCTCTCTCTCCCTGTATATGTGTCTCTCTGTCCTTCTCTCTCTCTCACTCTCTGTATGTGTCTCTCTGTCCTTCTCTCTCTCTGTCCTTCTCTCTCTCTCTGTCTTGCTCTCCCTCTCTCTTTCTCTCCCCCCCTCTCTCTCCCTCTCTCTCTCTCTCTCCCTCTCTCTCTCTCTGCCTGTCTCTCTCTCTGTCTTGCTCTCCCTCTCTCTCTCTCTCCCCCCCTCTCTCCCTCTCTCTCTCCCTCTTTCTCTCTCCCCCTCTTTCTCTCTGCCTGTCTCTCTCTCTCTCTCCCCCTCTCTCTCTCTCTCTCTCTGTATATGTGTCTCTCTGTCCTTCTCTCTCTCTCTCCCTCTCTCTCTCTGCCTGCCTGTCTCTCTCTCTCTCTCCCCCTCTCTCTCTCTCTCTGTATATGTGTCTCTCTGTCCTTCTCTCTCTCTCCCCCTCTCTCTCTCTGCCTGTCTCTCTCTCTGTCTTGCTCTCCCTCTCTCTCTCTCTCTCTCTCTGTATATGTGTCTCTCTGTCCTTCTCTCTCTCTCACTCTCTGTATGTGTCTCTCTGTCCTTCTCTCTCTCTCTCTGTCTTGCTCTCCCTCTCTCTTTCTCTCCCCCCTCTCCCCCCCTCTACCCCTCTCTCCCTCTCTCTCTCCCTCTCTCTCTCCCTCTCTCTCTCTGCCTGTCTCTCTCTCTCTGTCTTGCTCTCCCTCTCTCTCTCTCCCCCCTCTCTCTCCCTCTCTCTCTCCCTCTTTCTCTCTCCCCCTCTCTCTCTCTGCCTGTCTCTGTCTCTCTCTCTCCCTCTCTCTCTCTGTATATGTGTCTCTCTGTCCTTCTCTCTCTCTCTCCCTCTCTCTCTCTGCCTGCCTGTCTCTCTCTCTCTCTCTCCCCCCCTCTCTCTCTCTCTCTCTGTATATGTGTCTCTCTGTCCTTCTCTCTCTCTCTCCCTCTCTCTCTCTGCCTGCCTGTCTCTCTCTCTCTGTCTTTCTCTCTCTCTCTCTCTCTCTCTCTCTCTCTCTCTCTCTCTCTCTCTCTGTATATGTGTCTCTCTGTCCTTCTCTCTCTCTCTCCCTCTCTCTCTCTGCCTGCCTGTCTCTCTCTCTCTCTCCCCCTCTCTCTCTCTCTCTCTGTATATGTGTCTCTCTGTCCTTCTCTCTCTCTCTCCCTCTCTCTCTCTGCCTGCCTGTCTCTCTCTCTCTGTCTTTCTCTCTCTCTCTCTCTCTCTCTCTCTGTATATGTGTCTCTCTGTCCTTCTCTCTCTCTCTCCCTCTCTCTCTGCCTGCCTGTCTCTCTCTCTCTGTCTTTCTCTCTCTCTCTCTCTCTCTCTCTCTGTATATGTGTCTCTCTGTCCTTCTCTCTCTCTCTCCCTCTCTCTCTCTGCCTGCCTGTCTCTCTCTCTCTGTCTTGCTCTCCCTCTCTCTCTCTCTCTCTCTCTGTATATGTGTCTCTCTGTCCTTCTCTCTCTCTCTCCCTCTCTCTCTCTGCCTGCCTGTCTCTCTCTCTCTCTCTCTCCCCCTCTCTCTCTCTGTATATGTGTCTCTCTGTCCTTCTCTCTCTCTCCCTCTCTCTCTCTGCCTGCCTGTCTCTCTCTCTCTGTCTTTCTCCCCCTCTCTCTCTCTCTCTCCCTCTGTCTCTCTCTGTATATGTGTCTCTCTGTCCTTCTCTCTCTCTCTCCCTCTCTCTCTCTGCCTGCCTGTCTCTCTCTCTCTGTCTTTCTCTCTCTCTCTCTCTCTCTCTGTATATGTGTCTCTCTGTCCTTCTCTCTCTCTCTCCCTCTCTCTCTGCCTGCCTGTCTCTCTCTCTCTGTCTTTCTCTCTCTCTCTCTCTCTCTCTCTCTCTCTGTATATGTGTCTCTCTGTCCTTCTCTCTCTCTCTCCCTCTCTCTCTCTGCCTGCCTGTCTCTCTCTCTCTGTCTTGCTCTCCCTCTCTCTCTCTCTCTCTCTGTATATGTGTCTCTCTGTCCTTCTCTCTCTCTCTCCCTCTCTCTCTCTGCCTGCCTGTCTCTCTCTCTCTCTCTCTCTCCCCCTCTCTCTCTCTGTATATGTGTCTCTCTGTCCTTCTCTCTCTCTCTCCCTCTCTCTCTCTGCCTGCCTGTCTCTCTCTCTCTGTCTTTCTCCCCCTCTCTCTCTCTCTCTCTCTCCCTCTGTCTCTCTCTGTATATGTGTCTCTCTGTCCTTCTCTCTCTCTCTCCCTCTCTCTCTCTGCCTGCCTGTCTCTCTCTCTGTCTTTCTCCCCCTCTCTCTCTCTCTCTCTCTCTCTCTCTCTCTCTCTCTCTCTGTATATGTGTCTCTCTGTCCTTCTCTCTCTCTCTCCCTCTCTCTCTCTGCCTGCCTGTCTCTCTCTCTCTGTCTTTCTCTCTCCTTCTCGTTCACTCTCTCTCTCTCTCTCTCTCTCTGTATATGTGTCTCTCTGTCCTTCTCTCTCTCTCTCCCTCTCTCTCTCTGCCTGTCTCTCTCTCTCTGTCTCTCTCCCCCTCTCTCTCTCTCTCTCCCTCTGTCTCTGATTCTGAGGTGCTTGCTTCAGTGAGGCCTGTAGTTCTCCGTTGGGCACGCTGCTGCTCTACTGTACACTTACATGCAGATTGCATAGCAACAAAGCCTATGTCTGTCTCCCGTCAGTTACTTTCGCTTGAAAGCCCCTTCACTGGTTCACGCGCATCACCTCCTCCTCCTCCTCGGACTCCTCTGCACCGTCCGCATACACCTCACATACAAACCAAAGCGCCATCTTCATTGTTCTATAATATTCATGCATCGTCCGTTCATTCCCCTGCCCCCTCCCCCCTGTAAGACCCCCCTCCTGCCCGCCCCCCCTCTCCCTGCCTGACAACACTGCTGCCATCCCATAATATTCATGAGCACGCGCCGCACACACTCACGCTCTTACGGCTTCTTCCCTTTGTTGGCACAGATGCAGGGCCGTGCACAGAGCTGAAGATATCGTCTCCAGGTTCAGACAGGTGCCCTCCTCCTCCGAGTCCCCACAGTGACACACACACATGCAGATGCCAGGTGCTGCTGACACACATTCCTCAAAATGACCTTGAAGCGAATCGTGAAGTCGCTGTTTCAGAAAGAGGCCAGTCATTAGATGTCAGATTAGACAAACCACTTCTGAAAATCAAATTCCTCAACATGTTTTATACTTTTAAAATCTAGTACATCGCGAACAGGTTGGGTTCATGGGTTCTTAAGAGTTTCTAGTTTAAAATTAAGCTGAAGGAGGTCACTTTCTGTGGTTGAATTTGACTTTTTTGTCATTTTTTGTATTTAAAATTCTCGGGCCTATTCATATGAAACAAAAACTGGCATAAAGTTCCATGTTAATCCAAAGTCAAATATTTTTACACTCTATTATTAAAAAGTGAGCCAGTTGTTTCAGTTGAAAGAACATCAAGCCATGGGATTAAAAAGATTTAAAATAAAAAAAACTGCAGATCTAATTGTCGACAAAAAAAAAAAAAATGGAGACAAGGGTGCTCACAGTAAGAAAGTTACATAGTGCATCTTTATAGATCAATTCATTTATAAGGTCCTATTGATTCTTGAGAGCTTTAATAAGAGAGAATGTTGCTTCCTCCTCCAAAAACATACCCCTAATTGTGTTTTGTTTCATTCACACATGTTTGAGTAATCCTTATTATTATTCTGTCTACATTTCAAAAGCTCAAAATGCTCTGCTCCACTTTGTGATGTCATCAAGCAGTGGTTTTCAAGTTAACAACTAACCACCTTTTACCTTTACATCTGCAGAGATCGGCAATTCTAAGGCTGAAATTATCCAAATGATTCTAGTGAAGGTGTGTGGAGTTTAAAACCACAGTGGAGCACTTTCTGTATTACCACATGACATCACAAGCAAAACATCCTAAACATGGCCTAAATATGTGGGGTTTCTGCATTAAACGTGTGAATGAAACAAAGCACAACTCCAGGTATATTTGTAGATAAATAGCATAATATGAGCCCTTAAAATATATTGAAATTGAAAAAAGGGTTAAATAGGGTCCAAGTTTTTTTCTTTCAATATATATATAGACCCCTGCCCCCCATCTGAAATTATGACATAAAAATTTTAGAACGTCGTGAACCCAGCCTATAGGCCATTTCAGAATGATAAAATGTCCTCAAACTGGAGAAAGATAGATAAAAAAAGAAGGAAAGTTATTTACGAGAGAGAGGTGAAAGGATGAGCATAACAGAGGCGCCGGACATGACAGTGACCACCTCGTCGCCATGGAGTCGCCGTGGGAGACTGCGGAAGACGTCATTTGGAGAAACAGGGGACACAAAGGCGCAAAACGACACGAGGATGGGCCCAAACACAAGAGAAGGGGCCTAACAAGAACCTGTCTTTGCAGATGGGGCACTGCGAGTCACAGGGTTCAGGTAAACGCACATACAAGTGTAGTCGTCTGAGTCAACACAAGACACAAATATACTATAGATCAAAGTTTATCTAACGGCAAAAACTGTAGCCTGTACAAGGATCTATAAATTCTATGCAATAAAATCTTTCTTAACTCATCCAGGTATGAACAAAATCCACTTGACTAAATAATGTTTTGAATATTCTCAATAAATGCACACAGCCCTGCAAAAAAGTAATGTGCATTGAAATTCATAATATTAATTTTAAAGGTTGTACAAATTGTTATATGATTAAAAAAATACATACATACATACAACAATTGCAGTTTCAATTGTTTAATATATGAATACCACTAAAATTTAAATTTGGGTATTTAAAAAAAAAAATCAAGCCAGTCAGAAATTTTAAGGAAGAAATAATATAAAAATTTTCAGTAATATGCATCTAAACTATAGTCAAAAGTATTCTTCTTCTAATAATGATTCATTTTCTGAATTCGAGTACTAAAACCCCTTTTTGTGTCTATCCCCAGCCTGGTTAAATCCAGAGAGCAACATCATGGAGGGAGGGCATCTGGAGTAAAACATAATCCAAAAATCACAAGATGCATGCATTTGAGTATTTGTTTAAACTTAACTAGAAGCTTCCTCGATATTCCATGCATTTCCTAACAGCATTTAAGCGGCCTTGTCTATCACGTACCCTCCTCTTCCTCCGTGTACGTGGTGATTTATTTGCCCCAGTTTCAATATTTGACGGCGCTGTGTTTTCTTCCCCTTGTCTAAATGTCACCCCTTCTTCTTGGACAATATAGGGAGAGGGAGAGAGGAGGAACCCGGGGGCAAATGCAGGCGACACTCACAGGAGGGAGGGGGCAAACTCGTAAAATGAGCAACAAAGTTTGGGAAAATTAAACATTAGCGAAGGTGTTTTTTCTCACATGCACGGCCGTACAGGTGGATGCTGAGTCATACTTAGTTAGGATATGTTTTCATACTAAGTTATGTTTTATATTGGGTTAAATTTAAAAATCCACAGATGTATTAGTTTCTTGATTATTACTTATTCATGGGTTTCATTTTGAGGATTTTTTTCTTCATTAAATATATAATATGTTGTTTTAAATTGTCAGTTGCTATGGCAATGATCGTAATTTCTCATAATTCTGAAACCCACTGTTAAAAAGTTGACCAAAAATGTAAACTAGATTCTCTCAATTTATATAGTTTTAGCTATATTCATACATACACATCAACTTTGGGACTGAACCTGAACTAAGCCTGGACTAGACCATGACCAAACCAGGACTTGAACAGGACTAAACCTGGACTAGACCATGACTAAACCAGGGATCAGAGCAGGACTAAACCAGGACTAAGTGTGAACCTCTTATATATAAGAGGTGAATGGGTTGTATCGTGTATCAAACATGCAAAAATAAAATAGAGACTAATTGTAAACATCTCCAAACTTGCTCTTGGGTCTGGCTGAACCCTCCCACCAGGATCACGCCTGTGCCTCTCTCCTTTATAACCATCTGCCCCATCACGCAGCGCTCACTCATTCCCCTCTCCAACCTCTGAACTGGGATCGGACTATTTTATCTTTGCACTGGGAATACTGCAATTATGTTTTTTCAGTAATGACAGAAGCTAAAACCACTGGACTTGAATGATAATGGGTGTTTTCTTTCTAATTATCTTTTAAACTGGATACCTGGATCCTGATTGGCCGCTGTGTGAGGGACTGAGAGCATGCTTCTGCGGATGGAAGTTGGAGACACTTTGGCACAGAAGACTTAGTTAAACAACATCAATAAATGGGTAAGAAATAATACAACTACAACTAGTGGTTCCAGGTCATGGCTCTCAGTTTCCTGTTAAATGCTGTTCAAAAGATATATTGTTTTAAACTGTTAATCGCTATGGCAATGGTCGTCATTTCTCATCATTCTGAAACCCATGGATTGAGAGCATTAAGCACTAAACAGGCTGCGTTAACACCTGTTCTGGGTGCGTTAACACCTGTTCTGTTTTGGTCCTAGTTTGAGCCCACGTTAGGCCTGATGCAAAACTTTCCAGTCCTGGTTCAGTTAAATTTGGTTTAGTCCCAATTTTGGTGTGATGTGTGTAAGTGTGAACATATTTTGGTCTGTAATTTGGACGTATACAAATACAGATGACCTGTACCTCAGATATGACAGTAGAAGTGATGCTATAGGAGACAGTGGTAACAGGCTTTGTCTTCACAGATTTGTGGGGATCGTCCCCTGAGGTGGGACAGGTTTAAGCAGAGCTGCAGAGGGTCTGAGGAGGAGGGCCGAGCGCTGGTCCTGAACACGGCTGACGCACGCAGAGCACAGACACACAGTCTGATGCCAACTGTCTCCACTGTCAATCGAACGGCACCACTCCTCCTCCTGTTGCTATGGGCGATCTGCCCCACCATGGCAACCAACTGGCTGTAAGTCTAGCGTGCAGAGGTGCCAGAGAAAGAGGGAGTTTGTTTGTCATGCTATAACTTTAAAGCACAGTGACATGTCTCTAAATCTCCCCGCGCGCTGCCCTCGTCGGCCTTTGTCTCTGTCCTTGTGACCTTTTCTCTTTTATTCTTCCTTTCTTCATGCGCCTCTCTGTTGTCTCTTCCACTGTTTTTTCTACGCTTTAAAACTTCGTTAGTTCCTCGTTCCCTTCGGCTTTCATTACGCACATTCCTCCTCTGTCCTCTGCTCATCCATTTCTCTAAAAGTCACTACAACAATGTGGTCCTATTTGTCCCTGCAGCTCCCTGGCGAGGCTGCCGCGCTCCAGGCCTGTGTCGGGGGCTGCTCCATGCGCGCGGCTCAGGGGGCTGACCCCAGGGCAGGTGGGAGTGTGCAGGGCGAGGGGGGAGGTCATGGAGTCTGTGCGGAAAGCAGCCGAGATGGTCATAGAAGAGGTATGACACGAGAGGCTTTAGGATGACAACTAGGGGTGAGACCAGACAGAATTACCACAAGACGAGACGAGACATGAGATTGAGTAAACAAGAACAAGACAATTTCTAATAAAAATGTGCGGTTAAGTTCACAATTTTGGCCCTTACAATTCTGGATTTATTTTATTTAATACTTTTTGGCTTCTCAAAATGTTAACTCACCAGCATTTAACCCTATCAATCCAAATGCAATCATATTTTAACAGTGTGCTCAATCTTGTGCTAATTCTGTCTTGCAAGATCTTGTCCCATCCCTATTGATAATGTAAATGTGGTAAAGGTGCACTATGTAACTTTTCTGGTGGAGGATCTGCCACCTGCTTCTAGGGTGACCACCTCCAATGGTTAAAAAAAGAGGAACAAGTTGTTAAATATGATGGGACAAGGTGGGACGGATAAGATAAGTGGAATAACACCATATGATTTTCAGTTTTTATCGATCTTAACACACAGATGGAGATTTGGAATATAAATATTACCAACATATTAAAACCCAGAAAGCCATTAAACCCAGGTTTTCTATATAAACATCACTTTTTATACAATTCATGTGGCATCAATCAGAAAGTGAGATAATCTTTATAGCCTGTAAATTGGATGAGGGACAGGGGCCTAAACAGTTGTCAAAGAAAACCAAAAGAGGGATATATGGTCACCCTACCTATACTTGTCTTCATGAAGATGTTATAAATTTGATTCGAATGTTTCACAATATGGCTTTAGTTTTTCTAATCATGTTTTGATGTTTTAATTACTGAAAAAACAACTTTAAAAACATGCATTTGGAATTGTAAGTGTAGTAACTTAGCTGCATGTATCCATCAAGATATACAGTCAATGCCACACTGTGGAACATTCCAGGCATATCAATAACATCTCCACAGAGACAAGCAGATCAACAGAAAAGGTCCATGAGGCTCCTTTAAATTTAACCCTAACCCTAAATTCAGTTTCTCACCTTGACCTGTGTCTTAGTGCCAGCACCAGTTCAGAAACCGTCGATGGAACTGCTCCACGACTCCGCGAGGAATCAATGTGTTTGGAAGAGTAATGAACCAAGGTAAAACTCAATATAAACATTTAAAATATGCTGAACCAAGGTAAAGATGTCTGTGTAATCCCTCAGTCGTTCAGGTTAGGCTCCATCGCAAAAGAAAATGTTCCATCTCAAAGCCACTAAGCACTCATTTGAAGATAGTGAGCAGTCTTGCATGATGTCACGTAGTTCTTGAAAGTCACTGAAAGCAGCATACTCTCAGTTTTTTACCTAATTTGCACTTGCCAACAAGGACTATGAACAGTAGACAATGCTATTAAAACACGATGTACACAGTTAAAAGCAAAAAAAGTTGATTTAGTGTTTAGTTCCACTTAAAAAAATCTAGCAGACAGAATTAAATTTTCTTTTGCAATGAACAAGGTAAAATCTAATCAAAACATTTAAACATATGAAGGTCATGAAATAAAACAGTGGACTTTGTTGCAGGCACTCGTGAGGCGGCCTTCGTGCACGCGCTGTCCTCCGCTGCAGTGGCTGTTGCCGTGACGCGCGCCTGCACCCGGGGGGAGCTAGAGCGCTGTGGCTGCGACAGGAAGGTCAGGGGGGTCAGCCCAGAGGGTGAGCATGTGGCATTAGCAATGGGCACAACAACACCAAAACCCCTCTTGAAAACGCTGGGTTACTCATTATTGGGCTTGTACACAGTCAAAATTATAATGACTCCAGTATTGTTCCAGATTTAAGTAGTTCAGATGATTTGGTTTGAAGTATTTGAAGTAGTCTAATGATTTGAAACACGTCAGATACATCTTGAAAGAAGTACAGTGCTATGTAACCTTTCTGGTGTGGGGAGATGTTTTTGCTTTGCTGGGAATGTTTCACTGTGTGTGTTAAAGTTATGCATTTATTCCATTAAAGGTGTTTTTTATTGTTAGCATGATTTGAACTGTGAGCGCTGTCACCTTTCTACAGATTTGGACTGTACTTTGCTTGATGGTGCCACATCCTGTCTCCGTGAGATTGCCATAGTTTAATGCCATATTGTGGCTCATTCTAGGCAAAGCAAGAACCGCTCCACAGAAACAAGCAGAAAGCCACACTAGAAAAGTTGTACCTTTAAGATAAATCATCATTTTTGGAGTGCATCATATTTTGCTCTCTCCATAAAAACCATCACAAAGCCTTAGTCTCTTGTCCACAGTGTCACATTGTCGTACTGTCCCTCCACAGGGTTCCAGTGGTCCGGGTGCAGTGATAACCTCTCCTATGGCGTGGCGTTCTCCCAAACGTTTGTGGATGAACCAGAGCGCGCCAAAGGGCTGTCTGCTGGCCGACCGCTCATGAACCTGCACAACAACGAGGCAGGAAGAAAGGTCAGTTTGAACACATGCAGCAAAAAAAAAATTCTCTAGCATGAGTGAAAATGACAAATTATGAATATTACACTTAAAGGTGGCATTAAAGATATCTATGTTGCATTTATTTATGAATTTTATCGCTAAAATTAGGCTTAAAGCATGCATTTTTACAGATCTGACTTGAAACCTGGCCCGGTGAGTCACCTGCTTGTCTCTAAGGCATTAAATATGTTGTTGAGGCCATGCTGTGGAACTTTCCAGGCAAAGCAATAACATCTCCTTAGAGACAAGCAGGTGACGAACCCTCCACCCAAATGTTACAAAATGAACCTTTAATATGGGTGGTTTTGTTTCTTACTTGTTTTCATACATGGGGTAAAAAATGCACTTACCTGTTGACTGATTTCCTTTTTCAAGCTTAATTATTTTGACCAGTGAGAAATGTCATGAAACAATTTAAATAGTTTATGCCATATAAACAATTAGATCGAAAGTAAAAACTACTGAAATTAAAACAAATATTTAAAAACTGATCTAACAAGATGTTCCGTTTTTGCAGCGTTGTCCCTAACAGAGCATGTGTTTCAGGCCATCCTCCACAACATGCAGGTGGAGTGTAAGTGCCATGGCGTCTCTGGCTCCTGTGAGCTCAGGACCTGCTGGAAGGTCATGCCCCCGTTCAGGAGGGTGGGCGTCGTGCTTAAAGAGCGCTTTGACGGAGCAACTGAGGTACAACACAAAACCCTCACCTCAAAAGAACGCTTTTTATACACTGCAACATAAAATACTTACACGAGTTAAACTGGCTGGAGTTAAGAGTATTCATCTTTTTTAGAGCAGTTTTGACTTGGTTATTTTTTTAGCTGGTTCTAGATTCTTGGACCTAGTATCTAGAATTTTAGGTTAGTATTTTTGACTGGTTTTATTTATTTATTTTTTCATTCGTACCGTCATAGTACGAGAGTACACATCCAATCCATCTGTGTTTGTCACAATGTGCGTTTGGTTTGGTAAATGTGCAGAGGCTGCTCAATATCACTGCAAAACCAGTAAGAGAATGTAACTCCAATTAGGAAAACAGGTTTAAAAATCTTACACACTTTCATCACTTTGAAACAGTTTTCTGTAAAGTGCCAGTGGAAGTGGGATTAATTAATGGGTTCTCAAACTGTGGGTGAGGGTTTAAGTGCAGTACAGTTTGCTTGCCTTATTTTAGGCCTAAATGAGCATTAATCAGATCAAATGGAGATATATTTATAAAAACATTGATATATATTCTTTCAAGAAGAAGTGGAGGAGTGGAGAATGAAACTTGGGGTCAACTAAATGAAAAATGTTTTGCTTTATACAAGAACATTTATTAAATAACAGATCTATATATTTACAAACTATATCTCAAATCATCATTCCTCATTATATCCTATTCTATATAAGTGAAAGTAAATTTAACTCATGTAGATAATTAATCTTAACAGTGTTCAATCCAACCCCAGACCCGAATGATTATACACTGTAAAACGAATTATCTTATTATTTAACAAATTAAATAATGATCTTAACTTAATTATAGTAACCATAACCTTGCTCTGTCAGGTTCGCCTCACCCGTATTGGCTCGCGGCCGGCCTTGTTGCCTCGAGACCCCCAGGTCAAACCCCCAGCTGCCAGGGACCTGCTCTACCTGGCCCCCTCCCCAGACTTCTGTCATCTGGACCCAGACAACGGGATCCCTGGGACCGCAGGTCGAAGGTGCAATGGTAAGAGTCACAAACTGTTATGATTACACTTCAAAAATGAGTTTGTTAAAATAACTTGAACTCAGAATACTAATCTCTCAGTTTCAGTGGTTTTGACCAATTAAGATTTAGACCTATACCTTATTTTACTTTCAATAGTAATTCTTATTCCAAGCCAAATTATTTACCAATGGGGTAAAATTTTGTAATATTCTACATCACATAAGCAATTAAAATGAACCTTGTCAAAACTGTTAGGACTAGATATAAAATGGTTGAAGTATGCTGTATTTTAACTGGATATTTCTGGATGCATTAATCAGGGACCTCCCGCTTGGCTCCGGACGGCTGTGAGCTGGTGTGCTGTGGGCCCGGGTACAGGGCGGGCCGGGCCGAGGTCGTACAGCGCTGCTCCTGCAAGTTCTCCTGGTGCTGCTCAGTGCGCTGTCAGCAATGCAAAAACACTGTCACCATTCACACGTGCAGAGTCTAAAATCCGACAAATGTCCTACAAAAGGGAAATGACTGAGGAATTAACACGTAACAAACCACCAGACAGACACGAGACGGTCCACCGACTGTGTACACTGCAAAAAAGAATGTGCATTAGTTAAAATTATTTGAATTCAGAATATTTATCTTGAGTATTGAGTTTTCAGATTCTACAGTGTGATGATACTTCCAGATGGGGGTCAAGAGACAGTTTTTCCTATTGATTATATTGTACTTTGTATCTAATGAATGGCAAAACTTCTCTCTAAAAACCAAGTGACAGAACTGAATTTTATTTTGCTATGTAACCTACCTGGATGACAGAGGAGTATTAAATATTATTGGCCTATAAAATGTTGCGATGTCCCAGCAATTTCTCACTAGTTGTATTTCATTCATACTGACCAAAAGAGGGTGGTGGATCAAGCATGTTTGGTGTCTGATTCTTATACTACTGCCCTCTGGTGGTCATCAGGGCGTCATAGAACCCTGGTTACACCTATAACTATTGATTTATTTCTATTATTTATTTAGATTATTTGTTGAAAGTGAAGGCATTTCCCTACTTTACATATATTGAGTTAGTTTTAATGCAAATAGATTAAGATCATTATACAGGCAAATATCCTAGACATACTAATTAAAAACATCTACTCATACGTTTCATAACTAAATAAATATTCTGAATTCAAGTCCTTTTGAGTCATGTAGTTCTGCAGTGTGCATTTAAATAATCAGCAGATGATCGTTTTGGCTCAACTCTGAGCTTTTTCATGAAGAAAACATAAATAGTGAGACAAATACAGACATGCTCCGACAGGCAGGCTTGTATCCACACATGGGGCTGGGTCATATCATATCGCTCTACCACAGAGACCATTTTCACTGAGCCGACAAAGCTTAAACAGCTGAACTTAACCACAACTAACAGAGAATGTGTACAATTTACATCTATGGTGTTTAATTCAAAGTAGCAAATGTTTGTACATCAAGAGGTCAAAATGTCTCATCTTCATTTGGGTTATTTATTTGTTTAATGCAATGTACCAGTGTAATCTGAGCTTCACTGTATTAACATCAGAGTCTGTCTTGTGCTTTGTCTCTTATTGTACATTTTTGCACATGCATTTCTGGTAGATCTGTTTGATACATCTAATAAGCACTGTAGTAAAATTATGTTTCACTGTTATTTCTTTCACTTGTCAAAAACTGTTGCATTCACGTAATATAGCTTTTAATATTTAGATGGAGGGCAGATCAGAACTTGGAAATGTTTTCACCTCGTTTATGGTTAATATCTGTGATTACTTACCTATCACATGAAACAAAAACTGTGTGAAAGTTCAATGTTTTCTCTGTCAGAGTAAATTAGGTGCTGCTGTGTCAATAAGTGGGGGTATTATTCAGTCTTGCATAACCATAAGTTAACTTATCTAGTTTAGTATAAGGTAAAACGCTCTAGTTCAGAATAAGGTTAACCTTTTATTACTCCCTACACTGTATTTCATTCTTTTTGAGAGGATAAAATAAAACCAATACAATGGAATAAGTATTGTGCTGGATGAGAACCAGAAGAAAGCAATTGTCAGGATAAGACTATTTTATCCTATCAGGTATGATGTACGAGAACCATGAGGAAATAAAAGAGTAACAACGGAAAAACAAACAAAAAAAACAAACAGCTAAATGCCTATTGTTAAATAAAGGCTCCTGCCCTCCATCAGATATAAAGACCTCATGAAAGTCTAAAACGTAATTAGTTTTGTGGATATTACATAGAGCAAAACTGGTTTGTGACTCCAAAAAAAGAAGAGATATTTCTGCAAACCATTTTATTACAAATATTCAGTGATTATAAACACCCACAATTAGTTATCATCGCCATGTTGAGGATGATCTGGTCAAACATTAAGACTAAAATTGTTACAGTATTGATCAAGTTTGTTGTCTACCGATAAAAAAACAACAAAAAAGTTCAAGTTTTGATGAACTGCTAAACATTTTCCAAAACATGTTCATTGAATTAACACATTATGCATAAAAAGAAAGAAATAATTGACAAGACACAAGAGAACACCTCCACAAAAGTCAATGAGGTCTGATGCTAAAGCTACTATACTGCACTTTGGAGTGATCTTAATCTCATTCAACTCTCCAATTCAAAATAAAACAGAAAACAAAAGCTGATCAAGTACCACTTTGTTTTAAGCTTCCCCTTTAATGTGTAACCAACAATTTCTTTAAAAATATAATACAAGTCAAGAAATACACTGCAAGTAAGACATTCTGATTTGTTAGAATGATTAAAACAATAAAATTCAGAATAATAGTTAAATTTAAGTAGAAATGACTAGTTTACATTTATTTATGAAAACCGTTTCAAGAGGTTTCTGAATTGAATATTTCTTATGACATTGGCATAATTTTGCAGTGAATTACCTCGAAAAGAGTCAAAAATGTGTTAAAACAAGTTAAATCATATGGCATAAATGAAAAAAAAAATCAAAACTACTAAAAATCCATATTCTGAATTAAAGTAATTTTAACTCACAATGTTTTGCAGTGTAATCTTTAAGACTTTATTTCCAGCTAAATAAATGTTTAAAAAAATAAAAGGTTGGAGCATTTGTGATAGGGAGGGGATCCCGCCCCACCTTTATACTACTGATGAAAACACTGGAAGTTTATAAAGAAAAGTGAACAGACATGGAAGGGTTTATTGCTCGCTAAGGCAGGTCCTTGACAAGGCACACTGTAGAAATGAATATCTAGATATGTTAAAATGACTTGAAATCTATTTAAAATGACTTGTTCCAATGCAGTACTTCTAATTTCAGTCAAATTACTTGCTTGTGGGGTTTGAAAAATGCACTTAACCCAGTGGCAGCGAAATATTCTATGCCCAAAAGCAATTTAATCTTGTCAAAGCTGCTTCAATCAAGATTAGTGTTGAATTCAAGTCATTTTAAGCAAGGCTAGATATGATATTTTTGCAGTGTATGTTCAAGGCACAAATAGTGTGTGTACACATTATCAGAAGACACAAAAGAATGGTACCTCCTCTCTGCCTTTTGTCCACTCTTATTTAAAGGATCGTCGGTCTTACGGAGTGACTGCAGCACAGGTTTCTCTGACTTGATCTACAACAGGAGGCACTTTCGCTTGGGTTTGGTCTCAGGTGGCTCCAACGCGGCTAAAATGGCCTCGTCAAACACGTTTTTCAGACCTCGCTGGTGAGAAAATAAAGATGAAAACAACAAGTTTAAAAATCTGTTCAAGGGGTTAGTAGGTTAGGTTTATGTCATGTCATAACACTCTAAACGTCCTGTAGTTTCAAAATGGCAGTGAGGTGGAGGGTAGGTCAGAATATAACAGCTGAAAATGTCCATACACACAAATTAGAAGCTGGAATGAAATTCATTGCCCTCCATGTCAGCATAAATAAATTGTGGAATTATTTAAAAACAGTGCTATTGTTCACGGCTAAATAAAACTGATTAAAAACTGACTGATAAGCCTCAACATTATATAAGGTTAAAGTACACTTTATTGTCCCAGTAGAGAAATTCGTCCTCTGCATTTGACCCATCCTTCAATGTCACTGGGGCCACCTGTCAGGAGCAGTCGGTGCCACAGCACAGACCCATCTCCAGATCTTGAGATAGGCTCAACACTGCCATAGCTGGAGAACTTTACCTATTGTGTGGCAAAGGAGATATTCAATTTATTGTGCATGTTTTGGGTTGATGGGTGAAACCAGAGCGTTCGAAGGAAACCCACCTAGACATAGGAAGAACATGCAAACTCCACACAGAAAAAGCTAAGGAATCGAACCTGGAAATGTCTTGCTGGGAGGCAGGAATATTTGCCACTCAGCCACCGTGCTGTCAGTTTTCTGATTGGATAATCCTTTCAAATTATCAATTACCCAGTTATAAAGCCCTAAAATTACGACAGTGACATGAACCCAACCTACAGTATGTCATGTAATACAACATTTTCAAATTCCCAAACCAACATTACCTGTGTGAGAGCAGAGCACTCCACATACTTGACGGCCCTGAGCTCTCGAGCCAGCTTCTCTCCACTCTCTGGGTATAGGGGGCGCTGTTTGTTCTTTGCCAGTTTCTCAATGGTATTGCTGTCTTCCCTGAGGTCAACTTGAGTGCCCACTAAAAGGAACGGTGTCCGGGGGCAATGGTGAGAGATCTCTGGAACCCACTGAAAATTCACAATGACATAAGTAAAATATGAGGCAACCACTTTATATCATAAAGCTTCTAGCAGTACGCTTAAAATCTATATGAATGGAACAAAAATAACATTTAGTTGTTATATTACTATATTTAGTTGTTGTATATTTTAACATCCTTTTGGATTAGTTAGAATGATTATGCTTTTATACTTAAAATAATTTAAGGTAAGGTTAAGGTGTATGTTATTGCCCAGTAGGGAAATGCTGACTCGTCCTTCAATACAGCTGAGGCATCTCCACAGGGGCAGTGAGCACCGCAGGGCAGGGCTCGGCCCACATCTCCATGAACTTGTGCTTTGCTCGGTCAGGACCAGCTTAGCTGGACGCTTATCTATTGTGCATGTTTTGGGTTGATGAGGCAAACCAGAGTGCCCAGAGGAAACCCATCCAGACATAGGAAGAACATGCAAACTCCACACAAAGGCTCAGGTGATCCAGGGATCAAACCCGAAACCTTCTTGCTGTGAAGTGTGAGTGCCACTCAGTCACATAAGTCTGTCTGTCTGTATTGTCATTTTCACCTCGACTGAGGTAAAGCTGTTTGAAAAAAGCTAAAAACAAGAAATGCCATCTAAATGTGAATGGAATTTAGAAAACGCAAAAGCATTTCCTGGAGAATGAGGGCACCACCTCTTGACATCATCAGGTGGAACAGAGTGTTTTTAGCTCAACTACTACTCAAATATGCATGAATTAAACAAAACACAACATCAAGTATGTTTTTGTAAGAGAATAGCATTACAACATTGCTAAAAACTCAGTGTCATTTCAGAATATTATAAGTAAAACACTGCGTACCTTTTCTTTGACATTTTCAAAAGATGATGGCGAAACAACAGAGAAGCACACGAGGAACACGTCTGTTTGTGGATAGCTGAGAGGCCGCAGTCTGTCGTAATCCTCCTGACCTAAAAGGTGAAAATTTACATGAAAGTTATAGACACTGAAAACAGCAAAACAAATACAGCCTGCTACAAATGTTATGAATGTACCTGCTGTGTCAAAAAGCCCAAGTGTGTAGGGCTCTCCTCCAATCATCACTGTCACGGCATAGTTGTCAAAAACCTGCAGAGAACATACAATATTTTAATACTAGTATTAAAATACTCCCCCTACATAGTCACATAATTTTCACTTCCATAGTCTAAAAACTAACTGAGCAAAAACATGATAAAAGTAATTATACTTTATGCTTGCTGTGTTATCATGAACATATAGAAGTAACCATTTTTTATCTGTAATCAGTGTTTTTTTTGGATCAGTAGAAGAAATAAGTAACATTTATACAACAAAATAATGATTCTATTTGATTAAATAAATTGATTCAAATATGGATTGCTTATGCCACCATAGTCTCAGTATAAAAATGTGGGAAACATTGATAATTTGTTGTTACAGCCCTTTAAAGAAGCAAATAACTGGGCAAAAGACGGGGATACAATCTGCAACATGTGAATATATGCTTTTGGGTGTCCTATTTTGTTCATTTCTAAAAACATTGCTACCCAAGACTTCATAGAGATATTACGCCATTATTTAAAATGTGTGGGTTTGAGAGGATGAAATACCTAAATTTAATATGTTACAGGCTCTAAATTGTAGAAAAAACCCTAACAATTTCAATAAGATGTTAAGTAGTCAAATATTTAACGATATTTATTGAAGTGGTGTACATCAAAATCTGCACTATGCAACTTTTCATGGGGGACGGAGTACCAACAGCTTGTCTCCATGGTGATGTTATTGCCTTGTTAAGCATGTTCCACCATATAACTAATATAATTACACGGCTCTCCGTGGAGACAAGCAGGTGGTGTCACTGGGCCAAGTTTATGGTCTGTGGAGAGGCGAGCCCACTCACAGAAAGAATGTTTTTCCATTCCCCCTCTAACAGTGAAGATAGACATGTTTAATGCCATGCTGTGGAATCTTGTAAACAATTAGATGATGATACTTTCAGATATGTATTCATAATGTTTTTAGAACATCATGCACTTACCGTTGGAACATATTCAGAGGGGAATTTGTTTGTTGTGTAGGAGATCAATAAGCAGGTTTTTCCTACTGCACCGTCCCCTACCACCACGCATTTTATAGTCTGCATCTATAGAAGAAAGACAAAATAGGAAATCATTACTAGGCAAGAGCAGGGAGGAAGTACAAAACTGTCACATATCCTGCCACATAAACAGACCTACTATAGCTAACATGTGATTTTGATTTATCTGACATATTTAAAGTTAGTTAATCCATATAAAATGACACTGGATGAGCCTACCCCGTTAAAGAACGCAAGGGCTCGTAGGTTTTAATGGTATCCTGACTAGTGGGCTTGTTATTGCATGTGGAACTACAACAATATCGGTGACAGGAGCTCACTTCCGCATACCTATCTTACAATTAGTGAAAAATGATTTTGTAAAGTAAGGTAAAGTTTTGATTTTGCAACATAGAACGATTAACAGGGAATAAGTATATATAATATTAAAAATAAAGTCTACCATGCGGGACTACAACTTATCCATTTGATAAGAACCACTGGAAAGATAAACTTAGAGATAAAATTGAGTATGAGAAGGAAACGTAGAAAGTCTAATCAAAGTACATACACGTGGGTTACCAAAATACAGATGATTGTGGACAGTTTATGATAAAAATACAGCATAAAAGAAACATTTCAGAGGGCAAAAGTGGCGAGGTTGAGCTTTAATTAGCTATTTAACAACGAATTACTTGAGATTCTAGCTTATACTTTTCATGAAACCTTTACCTAAACTATCCCGCTGTCAGACTGACCGTATTTTAAACATTTATAGTAAAATGATAACTTTTCTCACCGCTTTTGCTCGGACAGGTTAGGCGTTGGTTACATCCGGGTTTGGGGTTTGCTCCTCAGTGCGCAGGCGCAGAAGACGCACGCACAGAGCAGGTTCAGAGCGCAGAAACAGCGCCATCTGTTGGAAAATCTGACACTGTTTTGTCAATGTTTAGTCTGGGTACTAATCTTTTTCAATCATTTTATTCACTAAAATTTCTTGAAATGCGCGTAAAAACTTTGAAATCTTTGAATGAATGAATGGGCCCAAATGTTTTCTTATTAATCTGACAGTAGTGACACCAATATTAACAGATAATACTCCCTACTGCTGTACAACAACTTAATCTTAAGTAATGGATAACCTTATGCCCTGTCAATCAGCATAGTATTTGCACTGCCGTTCTTGTCTCTTGTATATAGCTGTGATTTTATAGTTTATTACTTATTTTTCTATTTTATTTTGACTTGTACATATACATTTATTTTTATAATTATGTCTCATTTGACACCTGTCTCTTGCTATCTTTTTTTACTATACCATCTATTTTTGTTACTCTCTGTTATTATATTATATTGTGATGAGTGAAGCGACTGTATCCAAATAATTTCCCTTGTGGATCAATAAAGTTTGTCTAAGTCTAAGTCGTCTACCAGTCTCTTACTAGTTTTGCTACTTATTTAGAATGTATTATTACCATTAATATTTTTGCTCTTTGTTATTATAATATATTGTGATGTGTGAGCTACTGTGTCCAAATAATTTCCCTTGTGGATCAGTAAAGTTTGTTTAAGTCTAGATTCAATTCAATTCAATTCAAGTGTATTTATATTGCACATTTAAAACAACTTCAGCTGACCAAAGTGCTTCACATAAAAGTCAACAACAAAAACAGAAGAAACAGATACATATACATACACATATACATATAGATGTACAGACAGATGTGAAAACTACAATAAAATGCCAAGATAACCTGCCTAGCTAGTATTAAATGCCAGGGAAAAGAGGTTTTCAGTCTAGTCTTAAACTGCATTACTGCATTATATCCTGAATCTATTAAAATTTTTATCTCATTGTTTGTTTATTTCTTTATTATTATGATTTAATCCCTCAAAGCAGTAATTAATTAATTATTATAATATTAAATTGGATTGATATAGCGTTTTTCAAGACACCCAAAGCACTTTATATTGCATTATTCATCCATTTCATACCTGGTGTAATATAGTCTATGGGTAAAATCTGTATTTTACTAATGTGGCCGCAGCTGCCCTGGGGAAGATTGATGGAAGCGAGGCCACCAATCTACGCCATCGGCCTTTCTGATCAACACAAACACTCACGCACACAAAATATAAAAGATAAAAGAATCCATACCTAGAAATCAGCTGCTGGCACGCCCCAGAGTAAAAAATAAAAGTTTTATTTTGTAAGAAAAACACCGGAAGCTTGTGGCGCTGTTTTTGCTGTGAACTTTTTCTTAGCGGCGGCTTCTCTTTGTCAAAGCGCTGACTTCCGTTTGTGTTTTCTACAGATTTCTGGAAACTACTACCAGAGGAGACGACTACAGGACACGGTTACAAACTGTGCATAGTTTCTTACGCTTAAACTTCAGTGAAAAGGTTTAGTTTAGGCTTAGGATTTCGTTTTATCATCTTATTTTAGCTTTAAAAACACGAGTGTACGGCTAACGCTAGCTGGCTAGTGGTGGTGGCAGCCAGCTGATTGATCCCAGTATGTTTCGGTACTTGAATGACGTGGATGAGGACCCCTTCATGATGTGAGTACACAGAATAGCCTCTGTGTCAATCCTTTTTCTTATATTTATGTTTATAATAAGGCACAAAGACTGAATATTGGCACACCGTGATGTTTGAGCCAAGCTAAAGTGTAGATTACAAAGCCAAGCTGCAGGGGCCTACTGATAGACCACCAACATGCACACTCGATTATGCAAAAACAACACCAAAATGGTGAGTATTTGCAATCAAACAGGTATTTCTACACGTAAGCTGTTTTGAGTTGCCAATTTTATTCACTCCACCCTGTCGAAACATGTACAATTGTGAACAAATAAGGAAGATATCTGATTACTCACATCAGCTCTAACTTTTTACTTGGCATTTCAACAATCTGATCTGAACTTGAGAAATATAACATATACAACATACTTTCACTATTGTGCTATTGTGAATATCGAAAAGCGTTATTTTGATAATGTTTTATCAGTAGAGGCAGTGACATTTCTTACTTAAATTGCATGATTCTGGCCAATTTAGTTTAGATTGATGAACCGCCCCCAATAGAATAAAAACATAGTTTCCTTTTTTTTAATGGGAAACACTAAATTAAGGATTCTTGCGTTTATGACAGACTTTTAATCATTGCCATCTAACACAAACAAAAGCCAAATTTCTTCCACCAAAGCCTGAACTCTGCCCCAAAACACGTACTTTAACTGAGGATTGGCTGTCGTCCCATTGTTTAAAAAGACCCAGAACAAATGATTGACCACTAGACATGACTGAATCTCAATCACAGTTAAAATACAATTACTCGCCAAGCCCTGTGCTATCTGAGTATTGTCCTGTTTGCTTTTACAGGGATCCTTTTGCTGCTCACAGACAGCACATGAGGAGCATGTTTGACCCCTTTGGCATGGACCCCTTCGCCCTCGCCGTGCCGCAGATGCAAATGCGCCCGGCTCGTAGACCAGTGACTGCGGTAAGAAGCTGTGGTGTCATTTTAAAGTTAATGTAATATTCGAGTATGAATCGAAAGTTTCTTTGTTTCTCACAGGCTGGTCCTCTGACACCCTTTGGCATGATGGGAATGGTGAGTTCACTGAGTTGAATTGCTATTGTTTATTGGTAGTTTTCAGTTTCTAGAATGTGGTGATGTCCTTTTCTCTCAGATGGAAGTTGGAGGCAGCATTCTTGTATAGATTCTATATATATTCTATTCTATTTTATCAAAAAGTAAAATCCACATGTGTTGAAACTATGTTGATGTTCATTATCCAACCACCCATACCACAAAAATGACCATCATAACAAGTAATTTTTCCTGGCTTAGTCATAGTGTGTTTTTAATATTCCTTCACAGTAATATTTTTAATTAAAATGTCAAGAGAGTGGTACAGACCTTTTTAAACTTTACAAAACTGATGATCTATTTGTCAGGGTGGAGGCTTCATGAATATGTTCGACATGATGGGAAACATGATGGGAAATATGGTAAGAGATTTTTAAGTTTGAAGTCACTACTTGTTGTTGATGAAGTTCGAACCAACATTGTTTTATTTTTTCATTTGCAGGAAAGAATGACCGGTTCACCAAACTGTCAGACGTTTTCTTCTTCTACTGTGATTTCATACTCTGCCACAGACAATGGCGCTCCTCAAGTGTATCAGCAGACCAGTGAAACACGGACAGGCCCAGGCGGGGTAAGCGCAACACAACATTAAAAGAATACAGAAAAACAATCTTAGCAGGGTTTTCTTTTAGCTTGGATCACAAATGTATTACACTTACACTTTTAACGCATAACTCATCCCTAGTATCTTAATTTTTAGCAGCAATTAGTTTATTAGTGTGTTTAACAACTTTGAGACAGAGCAGAGTTTGGGTCTCACGCCACTGCGAACAATAATTATACATAATAACTACGGAATAACTTTAAAAATGGAGATAGCACACAGCAAATTGATTCTACCCGCAGAAGCTGCTTTTCTAATTTACCTGAACTGGGGGGTTTAAAAATATATTATTAGGTTCTAGAGTGGCCATCAAAATGAACAATTCAAAACTAAATATTCTTTTTAATGTGTGGGTTTGAGAGTGTTTGAGCACAGACCTGCATTAGCCAGTGGAATACTGAATATTTCTGACATAATAATCAAAGCTGTTATTGTTCTACATTGTGGTTTTCATTTAACTGATGGCAAAGTTTGACTGTTCGTCTCTTTTCTTTTGCTCAGATCCGTGAAACTCGTCAGTCGATGAGAGACAGTGAGAGCGGTCTGGAGCGACTGGCCATCGGGCACCACATTGGGGAGAGGGCACATATAATGGAACGCTCCCGAAACCGCCGCACTGGAGACCGGGAGGAACGGCAAGACTTCATCAACCTGGATGAAAGTGAGTCCTTATTGAACCTGTTTAAAGGTGCATTGTGTACCTTTTTGGATGGGGGATAGTTTCATAGTATGGCATTACATTTGTGATTCTTGCATTTTTTTTGTTTGTTTTTTTAAATACCTTGGAAAAACTGTGAGCAGCATTACCTCTCCACAGATATAACCAGGTTAGTGGGCATCACCTGCTTGCCTCCATGGAGTTTAATGCCATACTGTGGAAAATTCTAGGCAAAACAAACTTTGCATCCCCATAGAGACAAGCAGTTGGTGAACCCTCCACCAGAAAAGTTAATACGTTTTACATTTATTATTATATGAATTATTATGATGATAAATTATTGTTACATTATCACTGAAAGATTTAACTATTATTTATAAATCCACTTTGAAGTTAACACTGGGTGCATCTTATACATATTTCATTATATCCTTTTCTGAATACACAAATGACATGGGTAATGCTTTTGACTCGTTAAATACTTGTCACAATACACAACAAAAACGTGGAATTGTTACATAATATAATTCAATTTCTTTTTTTCATTGTTAGCTGAGGCTGCTGCATTTGATGAAGAGTTCAGGAGAGAGGCTGGAAGGTACGGTCCAAACCCGAGGTCCCTGGACTATCGTGAGCGACGCGGAGGAGGGCAGCAGCTGGCCCTCACTGCCCCCCCGAGCGCTGACTCCCCTTCAGGCCACAGGCAAGAGTCTCCCAGACACCGCCAGCACCAGCCGCGCCCACGCTACGACTGGTGAACAGTGGACCAGGTATGTATTTAAAGGTGTACTTTTCTGATGAAGGGTCTGGTTCCCCACATACTTGTCTCATGGAGATGTTACTACTTTGCCTGGAATGTTCCACAGTATAGCTTTGAACTTGTCTATCTGGCAGTTATGGCCTGTCCATAGATCTGAACTGTAACTGGGCCTGGTGGCATCACTTGCTTGTCTCCATGTGTATAGATGTGTAAAGCCATACAGTGGAACATTCAAGGCAAAACACTAATGTTGCCCTTTAAATGGATTGTCCTATGTGACATGAGGTGGAAATCAAAGTAAAATTCTATGGTAGAATTTGTCCTTAGATTGTCAAGATTTTAAACATTTTTTTAGGGTTTGACTGATTTAAAATGCCCAGGTTTAATATTGGCAGCATTTTGGGTAAAAGCCATTATTTCTTCAAGTGTCCATATTGACCAATAAATCTATTGGGCCCTAGTTTTGAGTTGCTTTGTGGTTAAAATGTCTAATTAGTGGGTCTATTCACATGAAACTAAATTTACAAAGGTGGAATAATAATTTCCTCATAATAATATTAACGTGGTGGCATTATTTAGTCTTGTGGGCTTAGATTTTAACTGTGGAAAGAAGTTTCTAGATCCATTTTTCTAACATTTGTGTATCTTTTTTGTTTCAGAAGTGAAGCTTAAAATGTGAACCAGTGTATATGGAGAAGTTTTACGGGACATCGGACGGATTGGTCAGACTGTCATTGATTTGAACAGGACTGGACTGCCTCTACATAACAGCATATTGCACACAGAACGAAACTCTACACACGCAATAGTTTTCCTCGCAGTTGTGCAACTTTAATGTTACTTCCAAAACTCATAATGGCAAATTTGGGTCCACATATTATTCTTATACTTTATTTATAACAATGAACTTGACTTGTTTTGGCCACTGCACATTAGTGCTACACAGTGCAACTGCTGTAAAGCCCATTTGATGTTCGTGAAGGCGTGTGTTTGTGAAATAAATTGTAAAACTAATAATTAAACTTAATAAGGAGTTCATTAAACATTAGATGATTGCAAATGTGTTCCGGTGGCTTGACTTGATACCTCGTTTGATAGGAGAAGTGATGGAGTGAAGAACTAGTTTTTGTATGTAATTGTTAGACTTTTTGTGGTATTGCATGAAATAAATAAGTCACCTATTTTCATGAAGCATTTAAATGGATTTTTCTTTCTCTGTGGCACCACTTGTACGGCTTTTAATGATCAGATGGAGTGCAAAACTACAGCAGCCAATAAAGTCATATCTCACAGCTCATGGCTCTGAGATCAGCCCTTGCTTTCTCTTCTTCTTTGGACGCTGTTTCTTGTTTCTTTAATTTCATTCAGGACTATATTTAAACGCACATCTCCCACTGTGGCAAGTCTGTCACCTGTCTGCCCCTCTACCTTTGATAGTGCTCATTTGATGCCACTTCAGAAGCTCAGTTACAACTTGACCTGCTCTTTTACACAGATATTTCCTCATATTACATTTTTACATTACTTGAAAATGGTTGTTTTTTTGTGTCAATTAGCCTACGTAATACCGTGTAACTTTGCTGGTGGAAGTTCTGCCATGTGCTTGTCTTGAGATGTGATTGTTTTGCCTATTTCCATGGAATTTCCAAGCAGAAGACACCACCAGGTCAAGTTATAGGTCAGATCTGTGGAGATGCTATCCCCTAGATATTATATAGTCAGAATGCATGCTTGTAAGGTATTTTGAAGCAATAAAAACAACTGAATAAATGCAAGATAGAGAAAAGGGCAAATACATTTAATGCCACACTACAGAACATTCCAGGAAAAGGAATGGCATCTCCATGGACACAAGCAGGTGGTAAATAGACCACCAGAAAAGTTACATAGTGCCTCTTTATATAGGTTTTTTGCATGTTTGAGCATCAGCATCACCAAGAATACAGTATTTGTGAAGCGTGGGTTTAGGAGACATGAGGAAAAATATCTATTTAAACGTATATAGAATGTACGATTGTTTTGTTTCCATACAAGCTTTCTTTCTTTCATAAAATTAGAGAAATGAAATGTGTTGATATAATAATATAACACATAGGGCCTATATAAAACATTATTTGTTTAAAAAAAAAAAATCTGGATTGCCCAAAAATTACTCTAACATTTATTACATCAGAGGTCACCCGTGCAACCTCTGCCATCTCGTTCCAACCTTCATTTTCCATTCCTCCTCTCCTCCTCTCTCCTTCTCTCTTTCTCTCTCTCAGCATCATCCCGTGACTCACGTCCCCCCTCCCCCTCTCACGCGCTCCATCTCCCACTCCTCCTCCCTCCCACACTCTCCTCTCCTCCATCGCTCGTTTATTTGCTCAGATTTGACCACTTGCTCCACCAGGCTTCAAATCCGCTGCAGGTAATGTTAAAAGGATAGATCTATTTTTCTCTCTTCACCCTATCCTCTTTTCCTCCATGTTGTTTCTCATTCTCTCCTCTTCTCCATTGGTTAGTATTTTCAGCTGCTACACGATATTTGACATGGTAGTACAGGGTGATAATATCTGATTCTTACAGATGCAACATTAGCTTGTAATAACTATTAGTTTCTTCTTTCTAGTTGTTTGGATGCCATTTGTTAATCTATGAATCATTTCTCAAAGCTCTCATTTACTGTCAGGATTGGAAGTGCATGTTATCTGGGGAACTGCTTCAATCTGGCTCACTTTGCCTAGAAAATGCACAGTCATGTTTTATAGATGGTTTCTTCTATCAACCTAAAACACAAGCACAGTAATTATTTAACTTGGTACTGACCATGAACCAAGCTCAGGATCTGGAGATGGGTTCCTGGTTGCCTCCTTATCCTGACGGGTTGCATAACACTCAAGAATGGGTCAAATGCAGAGGATATACTGCATTTTCCTTTCTGTACCTTAACATAAATGCTTTAAAGATGCACTATGTAACTTTTCTTATCTTATTTTATCTCCATGGAGAAAAGCAGGTGAGGCTACCAGGTCAGATCTTCGGAGAGGTAACCCACTCATAGTAACAGTGCATGTTTTTCAAGGTATTTTTGAGCAAAAAAAACACCGTTATTGGAGTAAATTCAAGATGGATAGGTTTAACGATACAGTGTAGCATTCTAGGTAAAGCAATAGCATCTCCACGGAGACAAGCAGGTGGCGGACCCCTGACAAGAAAAGTTACATAGTGCACTTTTAAGATAGCTGTTTTTATGTGTCCTCTGTGTTTATCTAAACAGGCAGGATGTCCATTGTCAGCATTGTTGCCAGGGAGATCTTGGACTCCAGGGGGAATCCGACTGTCGAGGTTGACCTGAATACAAGCAAAGGTGTGAAAAACATGTCTGCTTTTATATTTATTTTGTATCGTATTGTCTATTCTGTTTAGAAAAGCGGGTAAATTACAATGTTATTTCATTCTTCTGCAGGTTTATTCAGAGCTGCAGTTCCCAGTGGTGCATCGACTGGGATCTACGAGGCCTTAGAGCTCAGAGATGGAGACAAAACACGCTACAAGGGAAAAGGTGATGACTAAAAATAACAAATATACCTAGCTGTTTACTGTTGGTTGTGTTCAAGTAACATCAGAGCATTCTTGAATCCCTGTAGTCTAAAATGGAGTTGAAGAGCAGGTCAGAATTTGCTATTTAACAATGAGATTACAGATTTGTTGACCTGTTTTATGGTAAATATCTCTGTAATTACTGGACTTATCCATGTGAAACAAAAACTCACTCAAAGTTTCATGTCTTTTCTATCAGCACAAATGAACTAAGATACATTTTTGCATTTTTTAGAATATTAAAAAAAACAAAACAGTAGCATTATGTAATCAGAAAAGTGTAATTGTTGTCAAAATAAGATAAACATGGCAAAGTTGGTGCCCCAAAAAATATAAGGTTCAATATCTTTGGACTCTTGCTTGGATATCGCTTTCAAAAATTCCACAAATGTTGAACTTGACGATTTGGTGACTAGGCCCTTTAACTTTCATTATTACAACAAAAATCTTCACATTCACAGTAGCAATTCTTCCTACCCCCATCTGTATTAAAAATTATACGCCTATATAGAATTTTGCTCTGTCATCTGAAAGCAGCAATGCGCCACAAAGCACCACAGTGAAGCTTCTCTAAAACTAACTGCGCTCTGTTATTCTCCGCAGGTGTTACAAAGGCAGTGGGCCATATTAATGACACTCTTGCACCTGCTCTTATTGAGTCAGTGAGTATGAGATTTTACATGGACTGTCTGCTACCACTTTACAATATCTACACTTTAATTAGCCTAGTTTAATAGTTTATTAAAGGGCCCATATTACGCCATTTTCTGATCTAGTATGTTATAATGTTTCCTCATCAAAAATCTACCAGGAGTTGTGTTTTGTTTTTAACACAGAAATCCTGCTTAGGCTGCGTTAAATATTTGTTTGAGACCTTGTGATGTCATCATGTGGTAATACAGGAAGTGCTCCACTGTGTTTTTAAACCCCACACACCTTCACTAGAATCATCTGGATAATTTCAGCCCTGGAATTTAAGATAAGATAAGATAAGATAAGATATGCCTTTATTAGTCCCACAGTGGGGAAATTCCAGTGTTGCAACGCACAGTTCAAGAACAGCAGGAAAATGGAACTTGCAATAAAACAAGATAATAGATAATGGCTTAAAAATAATTTTAAAATAGACTTAAAAATAGACTCTAATGTAACACACTGTTCCAGTGGAGCAAAAATGTAAAATACCAACAAACTATTATGTACAATAAAAGTAACAGTGCAGCATATGAACAGAATAAATCTCAGTAAAGTGACTTCAGTATATTATGTTATTTATATTTCCCATTTCTATAAAAATTAAAGGTAAAGCTGTAGCTGTTGAACTTGAAAACTATCACTTCATGATATCGCAAGGTAAAGCAGAGTATTTTGAGCTTTGGAGATGTAGATAAACTAATAATAAAGAATGACTCAAACATGTGTGAATGAAACAAAACACAACTCTGGGTATGTTTTTGATGAGGCAACAACTTTATAACATGGCTTAAAACTCCCAAGAATCCATTTGTGTATTACAGGACCTTTAAGAAGGATTGAAGGTTAGCAACTACTTAATTTATTCCCTACTAATCCTGAATCTTTATTAATAAACTGTTTGTTCATTATGAATTAAGTATGTTTTATTGAGGCTAATTAACGTGTGATTATTTTAAAGTGGTACTGCCTGTTCTAATTAGTAGTCTATATGTCATTATATTAAGTAAACATGTTTAATTAAAATATCCATTTGGCTGATAACAATGATACTGTTGATTTATTCACAACTACAAAAATATTTAGTATGATGTAAAGGTTCTTTATGTTTCCAACAGTTGTTAAGATTAAAATACGTATTTATTTGTTTTTAAAAAGAAAAAACTAAAATTGAATTGAATATTGTGATTAGTACAAGGAAAAGAATTGTAATTAAAAGTTTTTGCATTTCGTTTGCCAAGTCAATCTAATCAGAAAGCAGAATGAGGCCTTTACTTTTGGGATGCCAGATCTTATGACTAAAATCAGTTTGCAATAATCACAAAAGGGCTCTCTGCAGATACGATTGTGATTTTTATGCTGTTTAAACCAGTTACTGCATCCCATAGCTATTATTTAATTTAATATGTTCAGTTATACAAAACATGAATGTATGTTTGCTTCTTACAGGGTATCAGTGTGTTGGAGCAGGAGGCATTAGACAACATGATGATTGAACTGGATGGTACTGAGAACAAATGTAAGACAAGACTCTTCTGTATTCAAACCACAGGCCAATGTAACTTTAGCATCATCATTTTTCACTGCTAATGTTGTTTTCCAGCTAAGTTTGGAGCCAATGCTATTCTAGGAGTGTCTCTGGCCATATGCAAAGCCGGTGCTGCAGAAAAGGGCGTCCCATTGTACCGACATATCGCTGACCTGGCAGGAAATCGAGAATTAGTCCTTCCTGTTCCTGTAAGTAAGAGGTCATTTGAGTTTCTGCAGGTTTTACACAGAAAACACTCACATTTGGAGCAAAAAAGTCAAAAAGACAATTTACGCACTGGTGTTGGCTTGATACTAGAATTTCAAACTCTATTTCGATACTAAGGAAAAGGCTTGATACCTGAAAACAATGAAGAGGAAAAATAAATCTTGGACATTAGAATGTAATTTTCTAATAATGCTTGTTTTAGGTTTCCATGTAGTTCTTTATTGGCACTTATAAAGTTCAAAATGACTCTAAAACTGTTCAAGAAAGGTCAGATTTTATCATGTTTCTAGGATATGATACTTAAATTGAGTATCTGTTTTCAATACTGGCTTTAGTATCGATTAATATCTGATTTTGACAACCCTATTATGCACTAAAATTGTGATAATCTTAAAAAATATATATAATAATCATTACTTTACTACAAACACTACTATGAGTACTACTACTACTACTGTAACTGTTACTACTACTACCACTATTACTATAAATGTCCTGTGTAGAAATGAAGAAATACCACCATATTTTCATGGTTGATTTGACAAATTTAATTAATCTTAATTAATCGTGGTCTATGTAAGTTTAGCAGTGGAGAGTATTCCACACCGTGTCTCCCTGCTCGTCTCCATGGAGCTGTTATTCCTTTGTCGGGAATGTTGTGTGGTAGACCGTTAAGCTTATCTATTTTGCTTTCATTCAATTACAGATGTTTTTTATTGCTCAAAAACACTTTCAAAAACATGCAGACATTCTGTGAGTGGGATTTCCTCTCCACAGATGTGGTTTGTAAATTAATATGGGGCATTACTTGCTTGCCTCCATGGAAGTGGATCAGTTTAATGCCATAGTGTGGGCATTTTAGGTAATGCAATAACATCCTCCATGCTGAGAAGCAAGTGCCGTACCTTCCACCAGAAAACCTACATGATGTCCTTTGTGGTAGAAAAATATATAAGAAAACACACAAATGAAGTAGATTTATTCTACATTTCAGGCTTTTAATGTGATCAACGGAGGGTCTCACGCTGGGAACAGACTGGCCATGCAGGAGTTCATGGTGCTTCCTGTGGGGGCAGAATCTTTCAGAGATGCCCTGCGAGTCGGAGCAGAGCTGTACCAAACTCTGAGAGGTGTTATCAAAGAAAAGTATGGTCAAGACGCAACAAATGTAGGAGACGAGGGAGGATTTGCCCCGAATATACAAGAAAACAGTGAAGGTAATGACAAATTACTGCAAAAGGTCTATACAGCCTTTCAGTCAGTAGCATATCTAGACTTTTTCAGTGGGTCGAGACTGACTTAGTCCCAGGTTTTGTCCCAATTTTGATGTGTCATATACAGCCAGTATAGCCAGGGCCGGTGAGTGGGGGTGATATTTGCATAGAGAATTGAATACTTAAACATGAATGCATACATTTGTGTTAATTTATGATAATTTCTCATATATTTATAGCCTAGTGATCTATAGTCTGTCTAATCAAACTAAACTTATTACTGGCCCCCAAATATGCTCCCTCAACCCGTCTGAGTGCTCCTGTGAGCGTTTAGCCATGTTATAATGTTGTTACCTCATCGAAAACAGACCTGGAGTTGTGTTTTGTTTCATTCACACGTGTTTAAGTAACTCTTTATTATTAGTCTGTCCACATCTCCAAAGCTCAGAATGCTCTGTTCCACCTTGTGATGTCATGAAGCGGTAGTTTTCAATTTAACAGCTACATTTTACCTTTTATTTAGTAGAGATTGGCAATTCCAGGGCTGAAAATATTCAAATGATTCTGGTGAAGGTGTACGGACTTTAAAAACACAGACGAGCACTTCCATTATTACCACATGACATCACAAGGTGGAGTGTCTTCTGCTGAACTCATGTGTGTTAAATATGTGCGAATGAAACAAAACACAACTCCTGATATTATCTTTTGATGAGGAAACAATATTATAACCTAGATCAGAAAATAGTGTAATGTAGAACCTTTAATCTTCTAGACAGGTAACCATGGGCTGCTCAAAATCTGGAGATGGGTCCAACACCTCCAATTAGTTTTCACTGAAGGATGGGTCAAATCAAATGTTGTTTGATAATCATTCAGTTGTGGGATTGTGTTTGATAATCATTCCTGTGGGATGTTTACTTGTATTTTAATCCATGTTTGAATTAAATTTATTTAATTTAGGCGTGTAGTAATGCACAGCTATAATGTTCAGTTTTAATGTATTCATGAGGTGGAGGCTTTACTATAAGCCCTTTTGGATTTTTTGCCTCTTCCTATACCTACTTTTTTATCTACTGTGCTTTTTTAATTGTTATATGTTATATATATATATATATATATATATATATATATATATATATATATATATATATATATATATATATATATATATATATATATATATATATATATATATATATATATATATATATGCAAAATAAATAAATCAAATAAAACAGAAGACAATTTTTCCCATGGAGACTATTAAGTGTACAAATACATGTCACCTCTGTCTAATATTTCCCATTGCGTTTTCAGCTCTGGAGCTGATCAAAACCGCCATAGAGAAGGCTGGATTCACAGATAAAGTGGTGATTGGGATGGATGTTGCTGCTTCTGAATTCTTCATGGAGGGAAAATATGACCTGGACTTCAAATCTCCTCCAAATGTGGCTCGCAACATCAGCGCAGATGAATTAGCCAGTATCTACCAGGGCTTCATCAACAACTACCCAGGTATGTGCTTTGAGATAGTCTTATAAGAGTATCAGAGGATGCAAAGGAGAGGGTCAGATAATACACAGGATGCATAGGGGAGGTTCAGATGGAGAAGAGAATGTAGAGAAGAGGGTCGGATGGAGCAGAGGAGAGGGTTGGATGGAGCAGAGGAGAGGGTCAGGTGGAGCAGAGCAGAAGGTCAGGTGGAGCAGAGCAGAGGGTCAGATGGAACAGATGATGCAGAGGAGAGGTCAGATGGAGCAGAGAAGAGGGACAGATGGAGCAGAGGATTCAGAGGAGAGGGTCAGATGGAGCAGAGGATGCAGAGGAGAGGGACAGATGGAGCAGAGGATGCAGAAGAGAGGGTCAGGTGGAGCAGAGGAGAGGGTCAGATAGAGCAGAGGATGCAGAGGAGAGGGACAGATGGAGCAGAGGATGCAGAGGAGAGAGTAAAATGGAGCAGAGGAGAGGGTGAGACTGAACAGAGGATGCAGAGAGGGGCAGAGGAAAGGCTCAGATGGAAATAACTGACGAGCAGAAGAATGACTTGATTGGTGTGTGTTTACTTGTATTACCAGCTACAGTATTTTCTCAGCTGCAACAACACAATGCGTGCAGTCTTTTCTTCTCTCCCTCACTCTGACACTTGCTGTTAGGTTTAATTATGGGCTGTAGAGCACATTTGTTAAAAAGACCCCAGTTCTTTAGTCTGTTGTGTTGTGCTTGTAGCTTGTATGAACAGTTTGTGGAGGTTTTTTATGTAATGAGTTCTGTGTTCTCTTTCATCATTAAATGCCTGTTCCTTTCAGTGGTTTCTATTGAAGACCCATTTGACCAAGACGACTGGGAGGCTTGGACAAAATTTACAGCTTCAGTAGGAATTCAGGTGGGACAATATGGCAAAATACTGTATATAGTATGCGAATGGGGCATAACATTAAAACACTATGTAACTTCAGGTGGAGTAGTACGTCACCTATACTTTTCTCCATGGAGATGTTTTTTCTTTGCCTAGAACGTTTTGGACATTAAACCAATTTATCTCCATCGAGACAAGCAGGAGCCACTTTAAGAATGCAAGTTGTTAGGTATTTTTCAGCTATCTTAAATGAATAAGTTCAAGAGAGATACGTTTAATTCTTTACTGTGGAACATCCCAGGCAAAGCAAACCTCTCCCGCACCAGGAAAATTACACAATGTACCTTTAATTGATTGATTAATTCTTCTCATTATGGCGTTGTTATGGTTATTTTACATTTCATTTTTGTTTTTAACTTGTTTCTGCTTGTGTGCAGGTGGTGGGTGATGACCTGACGGTGACTAACCCACGCAGGATACAGAAGGCAGTGGAGGACAAAGCCTGTAACTGTTTACTGCTCAAAGTCAATCAGATCGGCTCCGTGACTGAGGCCATCAAAGCGTCAGTTCTGATTTTATTAACTACTTTTAATTTAGTTTGAGTCTTGAGTCATTACTACAATGTTTTTTTTTGTTTTTGGAATATTTTGCGTATTAATACTAAGCAAAAACTATCAAGTAAAATTTAAAGGTGCATTGGGTCCGTCAAATGCTTTTCTCAATGGAGATGTTATTGCTTTGCCTGGAATGTTCCACAGTATGGCATTAAACCTTTCTATTTTCATGGAGACCAAACCAGACCAAGTTACAGGTCAGGTCTGTGGAGAAGCGACCCCGCTCACAGTCAGAATGTCTGTTTTTCTTGGTATTTTTCAGCTATAAAACCACCTGTAATTGAATAAATGTAAAGCAGAGCTGTTTAATGTCACACTGTGGAACATTCCAGGCAGAGCAATGACATCTCCATAGAAACAAGCAGGTGACGAAATCTCTATCAGAAAAGTTACACAATGCACCTAAGTTGGGTATAATGCGTTATAGCTTTAATCAAAATCAGTATCATTATTTAGCCACCCAGTTTTTCTGTATTATGTTATATTTTTGTTTAGCGTTCTGTTTACAAAAATATTATGTTGACAAAGATCATGAGGAAAAATGTTGGATGACAAAATGAACACTGACGTTTCCTTCTGCTGTGCAGGTGTAAACTGGCTCAGGAGAATGGCTGGGGCGTCATGGTCAGTCATCGCTCGGGAGAGACAGAGGACACTTTTATCGCTGATCTGGTGGTGGGACTTTGCACTGGGCAGGTAAACACATAGACAATTTAGCAGAACTGCACGATCAATCACAATCAAACTCTGAATGGATGGAAATCAAATCTGAATGGACACAAATAGCAAATCAGCATTTTTTTAAGTACCATAATCTCTTTCTCAAAGAGCTAACCTTGTATTTAGATCTGTACAAACATGTTCTGAAATGTAATTCTTGTATTTGTTTGTGAGTTCATAGATAATTCAGTTTTTTGTTTGTTTGTTTTTTATTTTGGACGTTTAAAAACTTCAACCAGAATCCTATTATTAAAACATAAATCTCAAATTTAATCTTGTGAGAAAATTCCCATCACAAGTAAAATTGCAATTGTAAGTTTTAGTCACAAACTTGTCTATAAACTACAAATACTAAACTGGAACTAAAGCAGGTTTACTTAACAGGTCTACACAAGCGCTAAACCCCATAAACCAGACTAGGACTAGCCAAAAGCCTCTTGAGTGCCACCAAAACTCTGATAATACCAGTACCTGTACTATTTGTATTTGAGAATCAGTGTTTCTTATGAAAACAGTTGTTTGACTCAGAGTTAAATGGCCACATAAATAATTTTCATAATAATAAAAACCCTAATGAATGTTAACACATTAAAATCACTGTTGGGATTTTCCTGGATTGTTTCCTTACATAGATTAAAACTGGAGCCCCGTGTCGATCAGAGCGCCTGGCCAAGTACAATCAACTAATGAGGTGAGTATTATTATTTCAATTAACTAAAAAGCACTGTACTTTTTTTTTTGCATGAGCTTTCTCTAGCACAGTATTACCCCTCTAACGCTCTTGTATTTTTCTTTTCCATTTCAGAATTGAGGAAGAGTTGGGCGATCAGGCTCGTTTTGCTGGACATAATTTTCGTAACCCCAGTGCCATCTGAGAGCAGCGTGCAGTGTTCGTACTCGATCACATGGTCATATTGTCCGCACTAAAACAGTTAAAATACATACATGCATTTTCGTTGTTTAAACACCATAAACATTTAGTGAGTTCGTTTGCACAGCTTTAAGCAAAGGCCATGTCTGTGTCTGTTATTGGCTGATATCTGCATTGTTGTTACTACATAATAAGAATTTCACCTTATCTGTAGGAGAGTAGGAGTGTGCAATATTGTGATTTGACCCTGTTATAATTGGACTTTTTGTGGAGATGGTTATGTAATGATTTAATGCTTTTCTGCTTGATGTAACTCTATGCTCAAACACACATGCTGTCTACTTTCAGAATCAGAATTGCAGCCAATCAGCAGATGAAATTATCAAAAATATAGTTAAATTAAATCAAATTAAAAATCATTGTGACTGTATGACAAATCTGTATTTTTATCAACTAAATAAATCAATCTTAAGAATATAACATACCCATCAAATACTCCTATTGCTGATCATAATCTGAGTGACAGGTGGATTTAATCAGAAAAGGTGATCAATGAGAAAGATTCATTATAAAATATAAATTTAAGAAAATCAGTATTGCCATCCATAGTGTACCTTGTCGTGTCTTCCTTGTTGTCTGACCTGATGTGATTCTCAGTGCTGTGCAAATGAACAATGTTACGTGTGTTAATAATGGCTGGAGCTCAATAAAAGTGCAAAGTGCAATAAAAGTTAACTTTAAAATCATTGTGATTTCAGTGGACAGTTCCTGTTTCTTCTATTTTTGCCTGTTTTTCATGTTGTGGCAAAATGGGAGTCTGTAATGTCTGTGGTGCACAGTGACACCACACTAGACTTTTAAAACATTTTTTGTGTAATATCTGGCATACACTAGAGGAGCTGAGTCTTTCCCACAACTATACACATACCTGGAGTTATTTATTATTTATTATTTAACTTGTCTGTCTCCATGGAGACAAGCAGGTGATGTCACCATCTGTGGAGAGGTGAGCTTGCTCACTGTCAACATTTTTCAAGTATTTTTGTGAAGTAAAAACCCCTTCAATTAAATAAATGCAAGATAGACTAGTTTAATCCCATGTAGCACTGGAACACTCCAGGCAACAACATTTGCATGGAGACAAGCCAGTGGTGCACCCCCACCAGAAAAGTTACATTATGCACCTTTAAGAATTCAGATTAAAAAGAAACTGAACTTGTATATAGTATTTAATTGTAATTATTTTGAACAACACTAATATAAAATGACATGACACTACATGCCATTTTATATTAGTAGTGTCATGTCAGTGTCAGTTTTTTTATAAACCAAAAGAAAAGAAAACAGTAAAAAGAAATAAGATGATTAGAGAATAAACCACCTCAAAACCTGGTAAAATCAGAAAAGAGATAAACGGAATGGAAGGGGTCTAAACCAGGTCTAAACCTGGACTAAACCAGGACTAAACCAGGTCAGACTGGATTGAAAGCATGACTCAGATCTGGCAGTCCCGCTCGTGTCGCTGTCGTGCCGCGTTGCTGCCGCTTCTGTCGCTGCTGATGATGAAGGAAGACTGGGAGCCGCGCAGGCGCTTTACGCACAGTCTCCGTCCGTGCGTCGCCATGGAGACCACACAATAGAAGACGGGACAGGGGGCTGCGCGAGGGGGAGAGGGAGAGAGGGAGAGAGGGAGGAGGTCCATGGTCTGCAGAGCCGCTTCAGTGGACACACGCTGCAAGCTTTTCCCAGACACAGAGAGGGAAGGAGAGATTTGGCAAGGGTGAATAGACTAGGCTATTTTAAATATTGAGGTCTTTTCAGTTTGGTAGTCCATCTTGGTCACGGTTTAATCCTGGTTTAGAATTGGTTTAGGCCTGATGTAGTCCTAGTTTACCTGGTTTGGAACGGTAGTGGTCCAAGATCAGTCCTGGTTGACGTCCTTGGTTAGACCTGATTGCGCATGGTTCGGACTTTGGACTTGATTGGTCCAAATCCTAGTTTAGACCTGATTTATTTTGATTTATTTAATTAGTTGTCACATTCACAGTTTATAACGTCTCAAATACCAAAATGAACTCAGGGCAAATTGTTTTATTTAAAATGTGAGTTCTTTGTTTTTACGCACGTATGTTGCGTCTTCCTATGGACCACTTACGGATTGAATTGGGGCTCACTGAACCTACGTGACACGGCCTATAGACCTTCTCCATACAGTAAAGGTGACTCTAGAGGGAGCAGCAGAGACGGACCCTCCCTCTTCAGAGTTTTGGCCCTCTCTATGTGCCCCCCTTCCCCCCGCCTCCCCTTTTATGCAAATCACGCCCTATCCTCTCTCCCTTTCTCTCACCCAACATGCATCCCTCTCTCCGACTCACCCCTTCGCCAAAAATTGTGACTGTAAGACCGTGGAGAGAGGCATAAAAAAGTGCAAGTCGTTTTCTGAGAAAGAAGGGGAGTAGTCAGGGAGCTGGAAGAAGAGGGGGGCAAATAGAAAAAGGGGCGAAAGGGGGTGGGGAGGAAGAGACGAGGGTATACGCATCAATTTGTACAGTGCTCACTTGGCACCCCTGGTTCTACTGCAACGACTAGCGAGGGCTTCTTCTGCATTATTGTTATGATTGGAGACGGTTGCAACATGAGCCCGCGCCAGCCTCTGTTGAGAGCCGCCTGGTCTGGGAGGTGTGCGTGTCAGCGTGCAACATAAAACGACAAAACAGAAAGGACAGAGAAGAGTGAGAGTGGAGCACGCATCGTTGGATATTATAGGTAAGGGGAAAGGAAAATGGATGCTTATACCGCTCTGTGTTTGGTTCTGTCCCTGCTGGCCGGTTTGGTGCACTCTCTTAAAAATGTCTTTGTGCTTTAATATCATCCTATTGCTGCGCTGTGGCCGTTATATCCAGCGGAATTTCTTTGAAACGCGCACGTTTATGTGGGGAAAGGTCTGTGACTGCGAGAGCCCGTTATAGAGGCGCTTCCATGTTACCTTTCTGTTAAGATTTGCAGCGCCCTGAAACTATGCACATGCCGTTGTGTCGGCGGACATATGCGGGACTGAGCACGACCCTGGCCTCGAGGGCTGTGTCCCGTCGTGCAGAGGAGGCTCGCGGCGGCCCCTCCGCTCCTCTGCTCCTCTGCATGTGTATCAATAACATTCGCAGCATAAAAGAACTAGACTCGTTGCAGTGGCTGCTCGCTGGTGATGTAAGCAGAGCTGCTGCATGTTGCTTTGCATTACACGCAGTAGTCGATTAGTTGACAATGCATTTGCCTATATACACAGAGAAATATACTGCTCTTGGTACCGTGCGCCCCGTGCCCATAGAACCGCAGCTGGACTGAGGATAGGCTACCACCTGTAACTGATAGCCATGTAGCCTATGCACTGGTATCCAATGCTTTCCTATTGTGGTGGTCAGAGCATGTATCTCACCTCAAATGGCAATAGAATACATGCACGGTGTGTTGTTATGTGGCTTTAACGCGAACAATAGGCTATTTCTCTTGTTAACAGCACTGAATCAGTCACTGCAGCATGTACTAATAATTAATGCACAGCCTCGTGGTGAAGCCTCATCCATAGGCTCCTTTAAGAAACATGGCACCAAACAATGTTACTGTTGTACAGCACCTGAAGTGTCTCTAAATATAATATGTTTCTCCTTGTGCTCTATTTATAACCTCATTTAAAATGCATGAGGCACTTTTTCATCTGTGTGGAACATGAATGAATGGATTGTCAATGGAGTGAAGTCAGTGGAGACTAATACAAATATGCTCCCAGGCTCTGTTAGATTTGGGATTTTGAGGTTGTGGGTCAGATTTCCCTGGTGTGTTGCTGGTGGGTGGGTGAACTGTGATTCGGGCCATAACCAGGACATGAGGGTTAACCACAAGTGTGAGGTTTGGCTGTTGTGGTGAAGGTGCAGAGGAGGGAGGGGGTATACAGGAGACACGTGCTGGTCTTCTGTCAACTGTCCACTGCCCCCACATTCAACCATAGTTCTGCACGTGCCCACTGGGTTCAGACGTACGATATTCAATTATACAGAATAATATAGGGCTAACAAACAATTAATCACTATTTCTTTCCTCATACTGATCGATCCTGAATTTTCATTTTATTTGATTTGTCTTTTTATATAATGGCCTTTTGTATTATTTTTCTGGACATTAACAGTACAGACTTTTAATAATTGTAATTTAACAGCAATAGTCCAGTTTATTCCTCCAAACTCTGCTCTAAACCACAGGCTTTTACTGACAGAGGATGTGGACCTCTCCATTTAAAAGAGCCAAGCCGGTGACTGACCATTTGAAATGACTGAATCACCATTCAAATGTGATTAACTGCACGGCTCTACTAAATGATCGTGAGCTTTGTTTTAGTATGGGAGAAATAGACAGTAGTGTATAGTGACAATAGTGACAAAATACTCATATTCAAGAAAATGGTAATTGGTATAAATATCACCTGTGTATTTCAAGGATATATATTTTGGAAGCTCTTTAATTTTGTTGCTTGGAGTGCAGTGTTTTGACTATTAAAATACATATTTCATGTAATAGAGCAATATATCAGTTATTTTGGTATAATAACATGCCAGTTTTATTTCAGATTGGACTGAAAAATATCTCAACTGTAATTTAAAGGCACACTGTGTAACTTTTTTTGTGAAGGGCCCACCACCTGCATGTCTCCATGGAGATGTTATTGCTTTGCTTTGAATGTAAACCTAAATCCATCCCCATGGAGACAGTCAGCTGGATCGGTGACATATGACCGTGTTACAGGTCAGGTCTGTGGAAAGGCGACTCCACTCACAGTAAGTAAGCATTAAAAATACACATAATGAAATACATGCATCCTTCAGACATAGCAATAACTTTTCCATGGAGACAAGCAGGTACAGGACCCCCCACCAGAAAAGTGCACCACATGTATAAAGGCTTATCTTATATCTTATATCTTATATATATATTAATGTAAGCTAATTCTACCCTGTTTTTTTCTAGGCATTGTAGCTCTCATGGTGTAGCATCTCCTCAACATCAGCGACCTATTCAAGATACTCAGTATGTTTTGTGTTGTAAAATGGACTGTTTAAGGAAGACATCATGAAAACAAGGACACACAAAGAAGCGGTACGAGCTGTGTTAAATGAATCCTTTAAATAAAACTCAATTGTTTAGTAGTGTTCGTTTTGGTTTTAGAGCTCCAACCACTAATTGGATTATTTGTGATTACTGAAATAACTGGCAACCTATTTAGTAATCAATAATCATTATCTGGACTATATACATATGCCTATGTGTGGATGCACCGATCCAGCTTTTTCAGTTATAATACCGATTCTACAGCTTTAAGTATCTGCCGAACCAACACCAGTGCAGAGACTGAAAACAGCATTTATTCCTTTAAATAAAAATAAAATGAGACAAAACTGATTCAAATGTGTTATTTTGCTGTTATTTATCTCTCACATAACTAGAACAACTTCTTTGTATAAAAGAAAGAGAGAGAGAAAGAGAGATACTTTATTGACCCCAAAGGAAATTAAAAGTTGAAATATTATAAGACTTTCTGGGCAAACTATGATCAGCGAGTCTTAGTACATGAATTTATATGTCCACCCACGATATCGGCTGAACCGATATTTGGTATCGGCATGGATTTCTGATACTGGTATCGGATCAGTGCATCCCTAGCCATATATTATAAATTTCCATGACAGAGTTGTAATTAAATAAAGATGGCACAAAAATACTGATATTGGTAAATATTCCCAATCATTAACTCAGTTGACATATTTTTCTCTTTATCTCATCTAAATTTAGGGATGGTGATGTAATTAAGATCAAATTTAAATCAAAAGGAAAAAGTAGACTAAAAACAATCGACTAAAAATAATGATTCCAGTAGTAGCAGCCCACTTTGGTCCCTCCTTTGTGCTTTTACATGTGATTAATTTCTGTTCTGTTGTGGCCTTTCAGGCGCCCATGCGCAGTGGGCGAAGGCGAGGGGCGAGTGAGGAGAGAAGGGGGAGGCGGCCTCACACAAGCCCCTCCCGGAATGAACGAAGCGACAGACAAACGGTGAGGGCATGGCCATTTTTCTTTTTGGACTTTTCAATTTGCCATAAGTCCTTATAAATCTGTGCCCTGTGCCATTCTTATGCATATAGAAGAAGGTAGAGCGATAAAAAAGTTTAATTTAAAGTGTGTGCGCTCATGTCAGGGCAAGAGGTGGGGAGAGAGGCAGAAAATTAAAATTATATATGGTATTAGTCAAGTATAAGTAAACTGTACCCTTTCTTTGTCCATTTAAATGCTACAACTAACTATCTTTATGTTATCTAACTAACCATCCCAATTTTATCTACAGTATCTAACTACTTTTACTGAACTATTCCTAATTTCACTAGAAACTAAGTGTAATGTTATGCATCTAACCCATTCTAACTACTAGTACAACTACTGCTAACTTATCAATATGTCAATGCACAATCAGATGTGAGAAGGTAAGCGGGCTTGGGCCTGGTTAGTACTTGGGTGGGAGATCACTGGGAATACCAGGTGCCACAATGGGGCAGCAGTGGCTCTAGGGCATTCTGCCATTGTGTCCTTAAGCAAGACACGTCACCCACCTTACCCAGTAGGAACGTGGTGTGTGAGTGAATGAATAATGCAATGTAAAGGCTCTTTGAGTGTCCAAAAGAGGGTTTTATGGATCAAATGCACTATTATTATTAACTTAAAGGGCCCATATTACACTATTTTCTGATCTGTTATAATGTTGTTTCTTAATCAAAAACAAACCGGGAATTGTGTTTTGTTTCATTCACACATATTTAACACACAAACCCTGCAGATTTAGGCTGAGTTCTCTCAAACAGAAAACACTCGGTTCCACCTTGTGATGTTATGTGGTAATACAGAAAGTGCTCCACTGTGTTTTTAAACTCTGTACACCTTCACTAGAATCATTTGAATGATTTTAGACCTGGAATTGCCAATCTCTACTGAACAAAAGGTAAAAGGTAGCTGTTCACTTCACCACTTCATGACATCGCAAGGTGGAACAGAGCATTTTGAGCTGTGCACATGTAGACAGACTAATATTACAGGATTACTCAAACGTGTGTGAATGGAAAAAACAAAACACAATTTCAGGTATGTTTTTGAGGAGGTAAGAGATCAAGACAAGATCACAATTAAATGACTATCTAATTTTGTCTATTTGTAGTGCCTATTTGTACATAGAGTTATCTTGTGTATGAACTGAAATGCATAATATATATACCTAGCACTACTCAAACTCAAACTACTACACAAACTAGCTCCCTATGTTGTGTGCATGTAAAAGAATCCATTTTATATGTTTGAGTGCAATGTTTCGTGCTACCTTTGTTCTAAAAACAGACATGTCCCTATTAGGCATTCTGAGGCGTCACTACAGAATTAAGAGTCTTATGTTGTTCTAGCAAAGAGGTGCTGCCGAGGAACTGGCTGGAAATCGCTTCTCTCGCAGATCACAAGGGCATGATTCATCAGAGAGTGAGGGGGAGGAACTTGTCTCTCCTCCAAAAAGACAGAAAGTTCAGGTTTGTGTTGAGTATGTTATTAACCTGTTAAGTAGAGGTGGGAGTTATATAGAAACAATAGATTATAATGCTGTTGTTATTTCAGCTATATGTGAAATTGAGCTATCCAGTATTTTGCCTCTAATATAAAATATTTAAAATGGCTGGAAACATTAAAATATTGCATACAAGTGGTATAAACTGACATTTTTGTGTTGTTTACAGTCCATTGACTTTGTGTGCAATACTTTAACCTCCACTACAAAGTTTGAAGAGGCTTTTTACCATATTTCATCACTGAGATAATAAAGAAAAGATATAGAGATTTTTGTAAATATCGCCCCACTGTTAAAGCAGACCTATTCTGCAAAATCGACTTTTTAGAGCTGTTAACCATGTTATAGTTGTTTCCCCTCACCATTTACTCACCCAAAGTTGTGCTTAGAGTGATTTGTGCATGTTTTCGCAATCTTTAATCAGTTATTTTCAAGACGCTATATTGCCGATCAACCCCCGCTTTTCTTAATTGGTGATACATGCAGGATTCAGCAGCGCTGCGCGATCATTTTGGCACAAAATCTGCTGCTCGCAAGGGTGATCTGCAGCTGTCCATTGGAGATGCTAATTCTTTGTTGTAATGATGTTTACAGTGATGTCAGCTTCCATTAGGCTCCATATTTTTCTAACACGGAAGTCAGTGGACTAGTTTCTTTCAATAAGTCGGTTTAGATAAATATTACGATTTAAGATGTACAAAATCTAACTTAATGATTTACAGATGTCATAGATTATAGCTATATGACAGACACAAGCCCATTAGTATTGCCTTATGAAACTGTCTCTGTTGAAAAAATTCTAGGACCAAACAGGACAAATGTGAAGGCAGCCAGTGAAGCTTATGCCTCTACAAACATTATGTAATGCATATGAATTTGTTTAGTAGTTTATATTTCAGCTTTTTCTAAAATGTGAACTCTCTTGGAGGTGTTTAAAATGTGCACTAGGAACTTGATTTAGAGCATTAATGACAAATCTAGTCACAGTTCTTTTAACACTTAAATATAATTTAGCACTATTACAAGTTTTTTTCTGAGCTAAAATATGTTTTTTCTCTAGGAGACGGCCTCTACCCCAAATCCTCCACCATCCACACACACAACTGACAGCTCAACTCCTTCCAACGCCCCGCCTCCGCCATCAGCTGCCAGCCAATCCCGTGAGAGTGACAACGAAGACGGCCAATCACAAGGAAGCAGGAGTTCTGTTGTCGGGAGCCTGGCCAATAGCAGCAGCAGTTTGAGCAGTGGGCGGGACATAGACCAAGACAATCGTTCCTCATCTCCCAGTCTGTCTGCCTCTCCTCTGGGAAGTTTAGACTCAGATTCGGATGGTCCTGATTCACCAAAGCAAAAAGACACAGATAAAAACAAAGATGGCGGCACATCTAAGGTTGCCGGAGAGGAGCGCAGAGCAATGAGAGATTTAAGAGCAGATGAGGGAGGAAGGGTGGAGGAAAAACATGAAGCAGACACAACAGGGGAGGACTTTCCATCATTAAAGCCCCCAACTACCCCATGCTCCTCTTCTGGTCCTTCTCCTTCTCTGCGTGGAGCTGGGGACTCGTCAAACGATAGCAATAGTGGGAGGAAATCATATTTTTCCATGGACTCCAAGTTGGTGTGTAAAGTTGAATATGGCAGTGCTACAGCTGGTGATGCTAGCAACAGAGGAAATCCCAAAGTTAGCCCGCAAAGTGTTACCAAGGCGACGATATCTGGGGACTGTCCAAATCTTCCTCACTCATTGCCCCCACCTCTACCCCCTCCACCTGCTCTGAAGCCGCTGGAAGTTAGCGTGCAAAGTTTGTCAACTGATGCAAAAACTGAAAGAGAGAAATCAGAAAAAGACAAAATTTTAGAGAAGGCGCAATCTACGCCCCCATCTCTTCTTCCTCAAAGCAGTCCGCAACCCCAGACGCAAACATCTCACCCACACCACTATAGCGCCCCCACCTGGCACGGGCCCACGCCGACCAGTTGCCACGGGAGCTGGGGGTACAGCCGTTACCCTAACAACCATCATCAACACCAGCCTCCCGTGCAGCAACAGCAACTTCCATCTGTTTACAATCCATCTTCTCGCCATGTTTCGTCTCACCCCTCCTACCTCCCCCATCACCATCGTGACTATATGCCCAGATATACAGGGGCAGAGCGGGATAGGGCGCTGGCTGTGGGCGAAAGGGAGCGGGCAACAAGAGGGGAGGCAATTGGAAACAATAGCACAAGTAATAGTGGGGGTCGAGATTTTGGGGGGTTGCCTGTTGGTCAAAATCGTGAATTTCAAAGTTCAGCAAGAGAAGGAGGAGCGAATATTGGAGATAGGAGAGACTTTGGTCCAGCTTTTCGAGATCGGGAACGAGAAAGAGATCGAGAAGGTGCGAGAGAGGGTCCACCGCCAAACCAAAACCAGTCAAGAGAGTACGGACCCAATGGTGCAAGTGTAAGCCATCCCAGAGACAAAGATGGAGGGAGATGGGGCGAGTTTGGAGGTCAGGTGAAAGATCAAAATAACACCACTAATTCCTCCAATGGGCTGCCCGTCAACGCAGTCTTAAACCGAGATCCACCTGCGTCACCCCAAAGCAACAGCAACCACTCTTCAATGCCTGCCCACCCTCCAGGATCGACCAATCGCGAATTTCCTCCGTCAATGGACTCAGCGCATACGCCCTCATCAGGTGCCGAACATTTTCATCGAGATAGGGATAGGGAATTTTCTGGGGCGCCTCCTACTGGTACAAATCGGGAGTACTTAAGTCCCTCTGGTGGTCCAAATATTGGGAGGGAGTATCCAGGTGGAGCGCAACATCCGTCCCATACTCACTACCAAGGAGCCAGGGATAGAGAGAGGGATTCGGGGTCAACTTTGTACCAAAATCGTGGTGGCTCCAACCAGCCTCCAGCTCTGTCCCCCTCTTCCTCTGCCCATTTTCCACCAAATTCCTCCTATACGCCGTCACAAAGCTCTCACAACCAAGCAGCGCCAACTAGCTCGCGACCAGCTCATTACCAGTCATCTGCGCAGACCCCTCCCACACCTCTATCACCTTTACCAAGCCCATCAACCAATCAGTTTTCCTCTTATCCTTCTGGTTCTAATTCTGGATCGCTTCCAGCTTCGAGTTGCTCACCTGGATGCCGCCCCGCCCCCTTTCATGGCACACTAAACAGTCACCCTCCTCCTCCTTTTAGCGGGAGCTATCATTCAAATGGAAGCAGTAATGCGGGTACTAGCAATAGCAACGCCACTGCTGCCAACAACACTAGCAACTCGCAATCACTTTCGCCTCAGATAGTTTCCAAAGGGCCTCCACCTCTTAGTAATTCTGCCAATAATAATTCAGCAGCTGGCCCAAATTCGACAGTGGCTGCTGGGGATGGTCATGCAGATTCAGGGCCCTCTGTTGCGCCTGTGATCAAAGAAGAGCCAATGGAGGAAAGAGAAGAGGGAGACAGCCCGCCCCCGGTGCTGAGGAGTCCATCTCCAGAGCCCAAACCTGTGGATATTCCCATCCATGCCAGCCAGTCTGCAAGGTAAGAACCATGGCTGTATGTAACATGTAAGTATATTGTCAGTAATAAATCAGGTTTTATAGGCTTTACCTATCTACTAGACCTCTAAAGTAGGACTAAACCAGGACTTAACCATGGTTAAAATCCTGAACCAAGACAGGACCAAACCAGGTTAAAACCAAGACTAGTAAACCTACATTACACCAGGTCAAGACAGGACATATATAGAACTATATATAACAGGACAATTCCAGATCTAAACCAGAACTAAAATTCTGATCTAGTTCAAAACCAGCCCATATTAAACTGGAAAACCGGACCAAACCGGGACTAAACCAGGTCTAAAGTAAGACTAAGCCATGTCTAAACTAGGTATAACCAGGTATTAAAGAAAAACTTAACCATGACTAAACCTAAACTAGAACTAAAATTGTGTTATATTATTAACTGAGTATGATGGCTCTCAATATTTAATAGCATTTGCATATGACCCTTGTAAGGACGACTGTCACACCGTCATGGGCTCTCAAACAGTGAATAAAGATATAACTCTAACGACCATAATAATATGTTTATGTATTTAAATTTCAGGTTTCATAAAGTCCTGGATCGGGGCAGTGGAAACTCATGCGCTCGCAGTGACGTTCTGTTTGTGCCTCTGGACGGCTCCAAACTGTGGAAGAAAAGAAATGAGATGATCGAGAGAGCGAGGAGAGAGGTCGAGCAAAGAGCGAGAGACCTGAGAGAGAAAGAGAGAGAGCGAGAAAGGGAGAGAGAGAGAGAACTGGACCGGCATCTCCAGGTGAGTGGATCCCAACATAACAAATACACAAGTCTAGTGATGGGACCTCTGACTCTCATTGGGATTTTGAATATCTATATTTTTATCTGATTACTGCTTCTAGTTTATTTCTGATCATTCTGTGTGGAAAAAATAGAACACAGAATAAACCATATCTCCTTTGATATGGAGAAGATGAGATGAGTTTTGCCACATTTGCATTAAAACTGGACTACCCAACTTTATTTGTGTTAAGGAGTACAGTTATTTTTCTTTTTTCCCCATAATGTTTGTTGTAAATGCAGAACTTTGTGACAAAATCCGACCACTGCAGACTATCTGCAACTAACTGTAAAAAATGTTATCTGATCCACTGCAAACCAAGTATAAACAACACTGATGCGTTGCTAAAATATGAGCCCAAAAATTAATTCATGTGAATAGTAGCAGGGATTAGTAGCAGCAAAGGGTTTGTGAGCGCCAAGATTCAGTTAAAAATATTACTTCCTCCGTTTCCGTTTAAGAATGTTAGCTCAGCTTCAAGGCACAGTTCAAAAGATTTGCTTTAGTTGTGAAAGTCTTTTTAAAGAGGAGGCTTTATATAAAATGTACTTTTTGGAGCTTTCTACCATGTCAGAATGTTCCCTAATCAAAACATGCCTGAAGAGGTTTTACATGTTATCCATTCATCTTTGAGTAATATTGTGATCTTTCCTGGGTGCTATTCGAAACCTGCATCACCCATGCTCCTGCACAATTCTCCATAAATATAAAAAGCATGATACAAAACAATACACTACAACTTCATCAACCTGGTGCGATGTGCAGTAGTTTTATAAGCGAAATGCCTGGCAGTTGTGTTGTGATGGTGCTCAGAAGGGGGAGTGACACAAAGAGCAAAGGGAGGAGAGACGAAACTGAAACTTATTAAAGATGTTGCACTCTTGCACTATGTTATTGAGGTGGCTGAAAGGTTCCACAGTCAGTGGGATTAGACTTATTCATCACCATGGCGGCAATACCATCAGTTCAAGATAGAGCTCCGTTCTGTGGAGCGGCAATACACTCACAATAACAATAACAATGCATTTTTTCTATGTTGCTTTGAGCAATTAAAGCACCTGTAAATGGGGAAAATGTTACTATGGAACATTCCAGACAACAAAATAACATCTCCATGGACACAAGCCGGTGGCAGACCCACATTAATACATGTTTTCAGCGAATATAGCATTTTCAAAACAGTAAAAGGTAACACGGTGATCTAAATATGTTATGTGTTTGCATCTTCTCTGTTTTTCAGCAGAAGGAAGTGAGCTCAGCCGGACCTGGTCGTGGGGGCTCCTCTCTCTTCTTCCCCTCGTCTTCCTCCATCATCCTGGACCCCTCCTCTTCCTCCGCCTCCTCAGTCAACCCTCACCCTCCTCCTCACCCGCAGCACCACCCCTCGCACCCACACGCTCACCTGCCCCCCACACACCCCCTCCACCCCTCTCTCTCCCACTCCATCCCCCACTCCCTCCTGCTGCCCTCTATGGGTGGGGCCCCTGCTGTAGTCGGCCCACAGGGTAGCCTCGGTATAGGGATAGGAGGACCGTACTTGGGCCCTGACACCCCCGCTCTGAGGACTCTGAGTGAATATGCCCGCCCACACGCTATGTCTCCCTTGGGTGCTGCGAGTCGAGCGGCGGCGGCGGCAGCTCACCATGCGCAGGTGCACCACGGACACCCCCATGTGCATCCTTCATTCTTCCTGCCCCAGTTTCAGAACCACGCTTTAGCCCACCCGCACCACCTCCCCACTGACGCTGCCACCGCTGCTGCCATTCTGGGCTTCTTGTACGGAGGTAGCCTTGAAGGGGGTCCTGCAGTTGGTCACCCGGGAATGCCTGGAGGTCATGTACCCGGAGGACTGGGTGGTGCTGGTTTAGGCGGAGTTGGTTTTCCTCACGCGGTGCCCACACATCGAGACCGACTAAAACCAGGATTTGAATTTAAAAGTGACGATCGTGTGTATCCTCCTGGTTCAATCCCGGACCCCACTGCACTGGCTCTCGCCCACTCTCATTCCCACGCCCATGCCAGTGCCCACACCCATTCCCTGCTACTCGGAGCTGGAGGTGCCCCGGAAGTCTCCATCTATGGCACGCCCCCTCCACCTGGCCCTCCTGCCCCACCCCACCTCCAAAATCCACCTCTCGCTCCGGTAACACGACCCCCAACTGCCCCAGCCCCCCAACCACTTTCCAACCCCACTCCCTCATCCCTCCTGCCCCCGTCTTTGCCCTCTCACCCCACATCTGCCCCACCTGCCCCTCCCGTTCCAACAGCTCCCACAGCTCCACCTGCGCCCGCCCCTCCAACTGCCCCGCCCACCTCCACAGCCTCCTCCCTCCATCAAAGCACCTCACATTCCTCGTTCCCCGGATCGCTCCCCTCACACCTGCCGCCCGCGTCCGCCCCCGCACCTGCTCCTGAAAACTACCCCACCCCCAACCGCTCACCTGCACCCTACGAGAGGGAGAGAAGCGGGGAGAGAGAAAGAGAGAGAGATAGAGCACCGGCTTTCACTGAGCGAGAGAGAGAGCGGGAGAGAGAGAGAGATAGGGAGAGAGAGAGAGGGGGCAGTACTGGGACAGCAGGGGGCGCTGGAGGAACAGGAGGAGGAGGAGGGGAAAACCTGGGACGGCTCCAGATGTTGAATGTGACTCCTCATCATCACCAGCATTCACACATCCACTCACATCTGCACCTGCACCAGCAAGACACAGGTACAACTGCTATAACAAGGGTATAACAAGGCTACTCTGAATGTACTGCATGGTCTGTCTTTGTACTGACAATAGTTAATGTAAATATTAATACCTGAGTCGTACTTAATTGTAATACAGTAATAGAAAGGAAATTGCATAGTAATTTATAATGATGAGGGGGAAATGCCTTTTGCAGCCTCATTCCATATTTTTACAGATAAAATATAGTGTATATAGTGTTAGGGCTGGGCGATATTGATCATTTTTTCCATTTTTATTTTGTCTTATTAAAACAAATAAAAATGGATTTTGATATACATTTTTTGAACATGATCATTACATCATAACATTTGAACCTGAAAAAGTGTTCTGTTCCGAACAACATACAGTATTTTTATTGATGGAGGATTGGTTGTAAACCTCTCAGTTAAAAAGACTCATGGTGATCACTGACAGTTAGAAATGACTGAATCTCAATCTCAAAACTGTAATAACTACACAGCTTCTACTTATAGCATATGTAGCATATATTTCTTAATACTTCAGTTCTTTTGTATATCGACTAAATATATCACTATGTCAGATGTGTCCATGTTATTTCCCTCTATTACCATATTATCATTATATTCTTATGTAAATAGTATAGATAGTTGTATATGTTTCTTAATCACTGTTCAAAGTACCTTACCTTTGTCCTTTTACTTCACCACTCCTTTGACCCCTATTGAATATCTCCTGTCTTTTCTATTACATCATTGGCATCCAGCGGCGGGCGGGGTTCACCCCCTGATGGACCCGTTGGCGTCGGGCTCTCCTTTGGCGCGCCTGCCATACCCCGGAGCGGCTCTTGGCACCCCGATCCTGGCACACCCCCTCACTGACAGCGAGGTGCTCCGCCAACAGCTGTTTGGTGAGGAGAAGGCTCCTCGTCCATGTACTCAGTTTTATTTCCCTCTCTAAGCATTCGACACAGAGGTATGGTTGGACACTGTTGATCACATGTTTGTTGTTGGTGTTTTTGACAGGCGCTCCGTTCCGTGAGCTGCCCCAGTCGTCCTCCCTCGCAGGGCCCATGTCCGCGGCTCACCAGCTGCAGGCCATGCAGCAGGCCCAGAGCGCAGAGCTGCAGATCCAGAGACTGGCCTTGGAACAGCAATGGATCCACCATCACCACCACTCCCTCACCCAGGACGAGTACTACAGGTACACACTCAAACAGGGAATGAGAGGGCGCTGTATTTATGCTTTAGCCATTTGGCCTTTATGCTTTATTAGATCAGAGAGCAGGGTGAAATGGGGTGAAGAAGAGTGAGGAGAGATTCTTAACAGTGAGGCCAGTAACACATGTGCTACAGCCAAACCTCTTTGCCATAGTTAAGCATGTGGATGTCCAGTTTAACAGGTAAATGCAGTTTACCTGTTAAACCTAACTTAAACTATACCCTCTTTTGGGGTTTCTCTTTCATAAAATTCACAAAAGAAAAAAAAATCTTACATTTTCTTTTGGCACCAACATAAAGGTACATTATGTAACTTTTCTGGTGGGGAGGCACTACCTGCTTGTCTCCATGGTTATTGCATTGTGTGGAATGTTCCACAGTATTCAGTTTAGATGCTTTTATTGCTTGGCGGGCTCGCCTCTGAAGGTGTCACCTGTTTGTCTCCATGGAGATAGAGAGGTAAGTGTAACGTTATTCCAGGAATATTCCTGGAAAGTTGGAAACAACTCTGGACTGCTGCTGCTGAACTAAAACAAACTAGTTCTATTTTTCACAATTTTAAGAGAGCACCTTTTAAAGCTATATATGTCTGTAACTACTCTGCACTGACATTTACAAATGATGAAAAATGCTAATAATGTGTAACTTTAACTTCTGTCTGTTATAGTCACCTGAAGAAGGAGAGTGACAAGACCCTGTGAGGGAGGGTGAACCGAAGAGCCAGGAGAGGAATGTTTCTGAAAATGAACAAAACGAAAAGCACTAAACTGGACTGAGACCAAACAGACTTTAAGAACTGAAGCACTGAGAAGGTTTTAAAGGGTCGACTAAATGGGACAAAGTTTAAAAGGCGTTGCACAGTCGCTGTTCATATTAAAGGTTTGGACTCTTGAGCTTCCCTGTGTTTTGTAATGAGCCCTGTACAGTTCAATGGGAGGCAGTGGATTTGTACATATGTAACTATTTGATGCCAGAAGGAATGTGTACTTTTATGTTTTTGCATGTAGCGGCAAAAATACACTATCTACATGAGTTAAAATAGCTTATATTCGGAAAGTGAATCTTGTTATTTTAATTTTTTTTTTCTAAAATGTTTGAGCTGTGTTCAGCTTTGTCCTTGTCCTCAGTGTAGTCTTGATTTGGTTTGTTCTAGTTCTGATCTAGATCTCATTTTAATGGCAATTTAAACTTTGTGGTGTTTGTGAAACTAATTAATTTGCTTCAAGATATTTCTCACTTTTCATAATTAGAAAAAAATATCTGTCATTTGGATGTACAATTTTTACTTGGCAGGCAAAAAATCGACAGATGTTTATAAATACTGTTGATAATCATGACTAGTCCCAGTTTAGACCTGGTTTAGTCTTGGTTCAGTCCAAGTTGAGTCCTGGTTTAGTCCTGATTTGGACATGTCTTGACATTAATCGCGGTGTACACCCAGTAAAATCTTAAAAACTGTATTGTTCCCACATGCACACACATCACATCAGACTTAAGACTAAAGTGGGAAAAGTGGGACTAACCTGGAACTAAACCAAGACCAGACTAAGACTAAAGACCTAGATTAGGTCTAAGCAAAGTCTACATCAGGACTAAACTGAACCAGGACCAAAATCAGGATGTGTGAATGCGCCATCAGTCCTAGTTTAGAACCTGGACAGATGAAATATGTTAAAACAGAAATACATTGAAACAGATAAGAAAATGTATCCCACAAACGTAATAAACCCAAACTAGTCAAAAATACTTAAGAATAAAGATTAAAGTTATTATTTCAAACTATTGTAACTCATGTAGATAGTGAGTTTTTGCAATGTAGGCGCTTATTCTGACCTGGTGGTACTTTGAGTTCACTTTTTACCCCTCTTTGCTCTTGGAGGGTGTTCTATATGCATGAGACCAGCAATCTAGTGTTATGTTTTGCAATAGTAATGTTCTTATTAATGTGGTCTGTTTGTTGATAATGACATAATTATATATACAGTACATATTATTTGTATTATTTTTTTACATTTTATGGTATGGCGGTCAGTTTTTATTTTCAATTTTAACTTGTGAAACGAGACGCAATTCAAAGCAAAAAAATCTGGAAATAAATTATAATCTTTTTTGCTATAAATTCTGTGTTTTGTTGATTTTAAGGCCCTGCATTACACAAAATTGACTTAGCTTTAAGCCATAGAACGTTGTTACCTCACCAAAAACACACCCGTTGTTGTTTTGTGTTTTGTTTTATTCACACATATTTTTTTATTAGGCTGTCTACGTCTCCAAAGCTCAAAATGCTCTGTTCCACCTTGTGATGTCATGAAGCGGTAGTTTTGTGTGCTGTTTGGGGTTTTCACGTATACATTCAGACTGTCTTTGTTTTATACAAGTCACTCATGCACAAAGCATATCAAATTCCTCTTACTCCTCCCCCTTCCCCTATGCGCCCCTTGTCTTTCTTTTTTTCTTCTCGCTCTCTCCACTCTCTTTCTCACTCGCTACCTCCTTTCACTTTCTCTCTGTATCGCTCTACCTTTTTCTGTATTCCTCTCTCCTTCCCCCTCCACTTTGCCTGTGGCTCTCCCTTCAGCTCCAATCTCCTCCCCCTCTCCTCTCTCCCTCTCTTCCCCTCTCTGTAAATCTCCATCTCTCTCTCTCTCTTTATATATTTATGTCCTTCTCTCTTCTCCCTCTCCCCTTCCCTCTCACTCATCTGTCTTTCACTCCTCTCTTTCTTTCAACATTTCCCATTTTCTTTCTTTCCCTCTCTGTCTGTCTCTCCTCTCTCTCTGTACCTGCTCCATTCCCTCCATCTCTCTCCCTCCCTCTCTCTTTTCTCTGTAACTCACCCCATATCTCTCTTTCTCTGTATACCTCTTCTCACCCCTCTTTTTTCAGCATTTCCAGTTTTTCTTTCTTTCCCCCTCTCTGCCTATCCCCCATCACCTCTGCTCTTTCCGCTTCTCCTCTCCTCTCCCTCTATTTCTCTAACTGTCCTCTTTTCCTCTCCCTCTATTCCTCTAACTCACCCCCTCCCCACCTCTCCCCTCTTCTTTCACTCCCTTTTTTCTCTCTCCCATCACTTTTCCGTCTTCACCTACCCCCTCTCTCTCCCCCCTTTCTCTATCCCTTCTCTCCCTTTAGCCCCCTCCTCCTCTTCCCTCTCTCTCCACCTCTTCTTCCTCCCTCTTTGTTTTTTCTCCTTCTTTCAGTCATTCTTTCATTCTTTATTTTCCCTTTGTACCCCCTCCCTTCTCTCTCACTCACTCCTCTCTCTACCACCCATCTCCTTCCTCGCCTCCTTTTACTCTCTCACCCCTCGCCCTTTATCACCCACCCTCTCTCACTCTCTCACTCTATCTTCTCTGTCTCTGTCTCTACCTCCTCCCCTCTCCTTCCCTCCTTTCTTCTCCCTCTCTCTGTGACTGTAGCTAATAGGAGACACATGGGATGAGTGCGAGACACAGGAGTTGAGTTGCTCCAGTGAACAGCAGCCACCCTGTAGAGCCAGCAGCATTCCACACTGCACGCAGCAAAAATGAAAGAAAAAAAGAGAGAAAACAAGATATAAATGAAGAGAGGAAGAGAAGGAGGGAGAGAGAGGAGGCGGAGCTGCAAAAGTGTGATTTACAACATCGTAGAGTTGTGTTCAAAGTGTTTCAGGTTTGTTCGCAGAGAAGAGTAGCTAATGTTTTTTTGTCAATGAAGAATACTGTCTCCCTGACATGTTTCACACTATGGCATTAAACATATCTATCGCCGTGGAGACAAGCATGCGTCGCCACCAGGCTGGCGTCAGATCTGTGGAGAGGCGCCAGCAGTGATAGATAATAACGCAATAAAAACACCTGTAATTAAATAAATACAAAATAGATAAGTTTGATACTGTGGAACACTCCAGGCAAAGCATTAACATCTCCATGGCGACAATCAGGTGGTGGACCTTAGACTGTATCTATAAATGGACACAGCTAACCTGCTAGTCACCATGTTCCAAATAGGAAGTGAGCATGGGCGCGCATTCGGCTCCATCAGCTCTGGCTCCAATTGACTTTACATTGAAAAATGATCATCACTCTCTCTGTAACTGCTGCAGTGAGACTCATCATTTTGGTCTTAAAATGTTTGGATTAACCTGTTCTACATGATCCTGGGGTTTTCATTTCGCTTTTTGTCCTAATATGGAATTCGGCTCCAAATTCACTCCCATAACTGCTAGCCTTGTGAGGTTCATTTGACTGGAGCCGAACACTAGAGGGACATCACACTCCCTTCCACTTCTTTATATACAGATATGTGGTGGACTTCCATGAGAAAAGTTACATAGTGCACCTTTAAAAAAATGAATATATTTCTTCCTTACTGTGTTAAAGTGAAGTTGTACTATAACAGGCGCATATGTGTTCCTATGTGGGGTGTAAGTCATTAAAAGTCACCTTGGGAAATTGTGTCAACCTAATGTAAAGTGTCCTGCAGCAGAGCGTGTGTGTGGGCAGGGATTTATAACATTGTAGAGACTGAAATCTGTACGCACACACACACACACACACACACACACACACACACACGCACACACACACACACACTTATCATGGGGACGTGCCTCTCTTATGGGGACAAAAATCAGGTTTCCATGATGTTAATGATTTAAAGTTCAGAGGGTAAATTGGTTAAGGTTTGATTGAGATTAGGTAAGTAGTAAGTAGTAACTATGGTTAAGATTAGAATCTGTGTCCAGGATGTCCTCAAGAAGCATAGAAACGTGTGCGTAGGGGGGACTCCTGGTGACATTGCAGTGGGGGGGTTATTCTTGGCACTTTATCAGCCCTTGATCTTTTGTTCAAGAGCAATTAGATTCGGTGTTAACATAATCTTTTCATTTTCATTTCTTATTTCTGTATCTTTCTATAGGTTTTTATCATATATCACAACCTGTTCAAGTTCATGAAATGGAGGCAGCAAAATGTCTATTAGGATAAAGGACAATTCAATCCTATAGGGACCTTTGTCCTCCTGTCAGGGGCAGAGCAGCATCCATGGGACCCGAAGAACTTGATCTATACATCCATTTCAGAATGATAAAAAGTTTTCAAATGTTATAGAGACTGACAATTTAAAACAAAATTGCTTGATCAAGATTACATTTGCTGGAGTAGTTTTGCCCATCCTGAACGACATCTCTCTGTATTGATGGAATGTGTATTCTGGATCTTTTTGCTGTTGGCTCTTTTGATTGTTGATTTTAATTGAATTGTTACAAAGTGTTAAGTAATGTTTTGTTACTCAAAGAGAAGCGTTGTGCTCTGTGATAAGCTCCTGCACATACTTACACATTTTCTTTTAAGAGGCAAAGAGGTTCCTCCTCTGACTGATTAAAAGAAGTTTTTCATTTGGAATGAAATGGGAAATCCACAATCTATGAATCAAATCGATATATCACAACTATTAATAAGGGGTAGGCTGGCATGTAGTAGAGCTGCATGACGACTCCAAGGAGAGTACACTTTTAGGATGACCAAATATCTAGGTTAAATTTACCCAGTTTAAAACTGTAGATATAAGAAAATAAACCACAATAAAGTCTGTTGACTTTATAATGACAGCTTTGTGCAGTTAATCAATAGATTTCTAATACAACTGCTATGTTCTATTCTATTTACAGTAAATATGTTGCCCTCGCCAAATGGTCTGTGGTCCAGAAAGCATTTCCCTTGTCACGCTATTCCACAATAGCACCCTCTGCTGGACTTAAAGAAATATACAATGTCACTTTCAAGAAAAAACTAAGAAAAACTGACTTCCTTTGCCTTTGTAACAGAGCTTTTACCATTTCCCTTTGCTTTCCTTTGTTTTATCATCTTCTTTCAGGATGGTTTACTGGTTCTGACAAGGACAAAAATAGATGTTCCAGGCATTGTGGTGTCTGCAGGTCACTTTTGTAATAAGATGCATTGCCTCCATCTAGACTCAGACTTCGAACAGAAGAATAGATTTGTTTGAGAGAAATATGACCATGATGCAGAGTGACTGACAGTCTCAGTTTATTATAATGTTTGAGTTGAGCCTCATGTCAAATACAGTCAAATAAATCCAACATGAGATGTACAGATCTAAGGGGCAGGGTCATGTCGTCTACAGCATGAAGCACAGAACATCATAACATCATAACGTTAGAGACGCCTACAGTAAAAACACAAATATCCGATTGACAAGAGCTCAGACACCGTTTACACAATACTTTGTAAACTTGTTCAAGTAAAGTTGTGGACTGCTGGTCCATAAGTGTAAGCCGTCTACAGCTTTAGCACTCTCTGTGGAAGTTAGTATCACAGACTCTAGACCTCAGGACTTAACTCAGTGCAGTGAAATGTGCCAATCTGTCCCTTTTAACAAAAAGAGCAAAGTACAGGTAAAGCAGGGAATGACAACATTGCACAAATATTTCAATAAAAGGGAAGTGCTGAATATGGGTTGAACAATCTAAACGCATCCAAACCTCCAACATTATCATAACCGTTTTTACGCCTTTGCGTTAATGATGTCAATGAACTCTGGCTTCAGAGAGGCTCCGCCCACCAGGAAACCATCCACGTCCTTCTGTGACGCCAGCTCTTTGCAGGTGCCTCCAGTCACAGAACCTGAATGAAAAACTCATGAGAAAAAGACCCTGATGTGAAGTAAATAATGAAGTTAAAAAGGTACTGACCTCCATAGATGATCCTCACAGAGTTGGCCACTGCCTCGGACACATTGGCCTTGAGCCATTCCCTCAGTTTCTCGTGAACTTCCTGAGCCTAAAAACATGACGTAAAAACACAAACTTAAAGACAGGGACATGACATTCCAACAAAAGAAATATTTGTCTAACCTAATCTTTACCTGCTGTGGGGAGGCGGTCTTTCCTGTGCCAATGGCCCACACTGGCTCATAAGCAAGCACCACTTTGCTCCAGTCTTTTACATTGTCTGAAAAAGATAAGATGTCCTTTAGTATTGCACAAGTGTTAGGATTTCTCCACAGGTTTGTACAGAGAAAGCGTCACACCTGCAATAACTTTGGTCTGGGCAAACACGACCTGCTCGGTGATACCCCCCTCCCTCTCGTCCAGCTTCTCCCCGATACAGGCGATGACCCCCAGTCCACTCTCCAGAGCATGAGCCGTCTTCTGACCAATCAGCTGCATGCAAACAATGACAAATTAGCATCTTAAAGTGCATATCCTGCAAAATAAAGTGAGCCTGGTTTACCTCATCGCTCTCTCCAAAAACATGGCGTCTCTCAGAGTGTCCCAGGATCACCCAGTTGACCCCACAGTCCTTGATCATTGCAGGGCTGGTAACAGATACACAAAATACAAGTGAAAATTCATAATATGTCTAGAGAAACTGACATTTTCAGCGGCCTTTGTAATACAGCTCAAACAAAGACACTTGCAGTCTGCTTTATGCCACCCAATCCTCCTCTGTAAGGCTCTGAATGAGTGACAGGTGGATTTGACCAATTACAGAAAAGTAAGAACTGAAAATACTGCTTTAATTGACTCAAAAAAAAAAGCACTAAATGCCACTAAAAATGTTCATGAACTGATCAAATCGAATTTCTGACCTAAACTCCAATATATCCAATACATAACCCCCAGTCTACACTGACTGCAGGTGTGGTGCAGTTCGGGTTCGGTGTGGTTTTACTGTGACTTGTGCCCCACTGACTGTGGTCTCTGCTTCTGTGCGGTCGCGGAGGGCTGCGGGCAGTGTGTGGAAACTGCGCTCCTGAGACAAAGTATTCGCGGGGATTCACGCTCTGGTCGGGAGTTCACCCGATAGATTAGCATGTACAAGAAGCCTTTTTGGTAAACAGTGGCATTTCACACTAGGACCACTTTCTCGTGCCTTCAGATACCACTTTATCGTGCTTTTGGATACCATGGCCATCTACAGTGTGTAAGTACATTTGCAAAGTACCAGGAGTGTGCAGGGATATTTTATTCTGAAAATACATCGGCTCCGATTTCCTGTTTTGCTCATGTGATTTTGTCAGCTTGACCGCAGAGACCGCTGTGGTGTCTGGCAAAAATAGACTTCTTGCTGATTCTTTCCGAAGGCCCGCGCCGCACCTGCACGGCACTGAGGTCGGTGTGGCAGGGTGCTACCGATTTTAATGAATTTCTAAGTCTTGCGGGACCCGGGCGTGTCCCGAACTGCACCACACCTGCAGCCAGCGTAACTATCGAGAGACATCTAGTAATGGGTTTCCGCTTCCTGTTATATGCGACACTGAGGACTTTTTCCCCAATCAAAGGACATAATATTTTGTTTTAAATTCTTAATCACTATGACAACTGCCCCAATTTCTCATCATTCTGAAACGCATGGAGACTTTATACTCTTCTCTTACCTGATCTCCCCAGTGAAGGCACCCTTGGGAACCTTGTAGCAGTTTTGAGCAGCAACACCGAATTTGGCGTCGAGCTTAGACCTGACAAAGTCCAGGTAGATTGAAGGAGCACCACACACCACCTCTGTAAAACAAAGGAGCATGATTATATAACATGTTAGGATTGTAAACAGTAGTCTAATAGACCCTGTATGGGAAATTAATGCATTATTAAAATCAACAAATGCATGAAAATGAAGTAGAGCTGCAAAACAACTAGTGCGGATCATAAGTCTATGGTGTGAATATATTTTATAAACAATAATCGATATCTGAACTACGGACTCAAAACGTGCTCAAAAAGGAGGTTTGTGCCATCAAAATGACAAGAATATAGATTTTGTGATTTGATGAAAAATGTCCTGTTCTTTCTATAACTAGTGTTGTGAATGTTTATTTTTACCATAATGCATTTCCAATGTATCTCCAATATTAAAATCATATTTTAACTAGTTCACTCATTGGAAAAAGCATTGTTGCCAACATTAGTATGAGTTTCTGTTCAAATAACATTGTACTACTAATTGTATATTAAAATACATTAAATAAAGTTGGGGATACACATTTTAAACTCTCAGAAAGTTCACAATATGTATAGCAGCATGTGACTGGACACTGGTCTATATAAAACTGTTTGTTGGGTTTGGTGAAGGTCGTTTGTGTGAGTGAGTTAAAGGTCCAAGTTCAACTGGCAAATGTCAGACAGGGCTGCATACTGGAGAGGCCAGTGCTGGGGTCAATAAAGGTTGACAAAAACTTACTGACTTAAACATTGAATAAATGTAATTAAACACAAAACATTATAAAACTAATACTGTGTGTAGTTGAAGTTGTAGTTTACTTTTGTGTAACAGATGTAAATCAAATAAGTATTTTTTTCATTGAACAATCTGGGGAACATGGTCACTCAAACTTCAACCTTCGAATAGATTCTTAACCTGGAAGAGTGGATTTACTACAAATAAATTATTGCAATCCTACAATTATTGTATAAAATTATACAAAATTTGGAAGTGAACTGAAACTAATGCAATATGCCCGCCCCATTCATACAAAAATATTAATACTTAGTATGTTACTCATTGTTATGAAGCATTTTGTGATTTATGTGTGAATGTTTGGCATAGAGTCTTTTATTTTCCATGTAATATTGATCCAAGCCACAAAAATAACTTGATACATTTCCCAACCCTGTGCAAAGTAATGGAGAGAGTGAACTAAAGAGCTCCTCTCCAGCCAATAAAGGGGGACAGATAGAACAGAGAAAGGTCTGTAGATGATCAGGGCTGCTGTATACACAACAGTACACAACAGTTGCATAACCCCTATGTGCAGTGGAGCCTTATCATTATAGTGTCATTTAATAGGGTCTACAATGTTTCTCCAGTATACTATTACATAAATAAAATAAAAAGTATAGGCCTCGACATGAATAGGACAATATGTACTAGTTTGTGGTTTCTACATTATCCTTGTTGGCACTACTGAACTTTGAGTAAAATGGTGAAAAATGAACCATTACTGAAGATATCTTAGCATTTTGTTAAATATTATGTAAAAATGAACAGATCTAAGTGCATAAAAGAGCTGCATCACTGATGAATGAGGTCCGTGAATGCACCACCAGGCTATACAGTGGCGCTTCGGCCTTGCTCCGGTGCTTAACCCAAGAGTGGAGTACGTGCCGCTGCAAACGATCACACGCCCACCACCGCTGCACCGACGTAAGCCAGGCACGTCAACCGGGCTCTGCTTGCAGCATGTCCGGGCAACAGAATTAAGAACGTGGCCGTCACTGAAAGCAGCAGGTGTGCGTAATTAAAATGATCCAATGAACTCTGCGAGGCCCTGTTCCTTATTCTTTTATCCAATGAATGGGTGTCTTTGAACATGGCCGTACGCACGAACTATAGAGGTCTAAACCAGGACAAAACTAGGACTGAACCGGGTCCAAACACCAGAAATAACTTAAATCTAAACCAGGATTAAACCAAGAGCAATTTGGATCGGTCTATAAACGTGAAAGACCTTATAAGTCCAACAGCACAGCATTACGCACATGGCACAAGTCTGCACTGGCGTTGAATTGCGTAAAGTCAAGTGTGATATAAAATGGATCGGTGTTGAATTCACGTACCGACATTGGGGTCCACTTTGGCTCCGTTCATTGTCTGAATGAGCTCCCCAAGGCTTTTCTTGTCGCCGTTCATCTTCCAGTTTCCTCCGACAAAGAATTTTCTGGTCATGATTGCGGTGCGCGGGTAGTTTTTACTTAGAAATAAAGTCGTAACCTTCAAAATCCACCACCAGGGTCCTTCTTGTCTGGGGCGAGAGAGCGAGCGACAGACAGCGGCTTGGAGAATTTATACACCCAGGCACATGAACCCTCCTCCCGCTGAGTTTTATTGGTTTAGCGCTGGTACACCCACAAGACGTTTCCCAATTTCAGGAAGTGCAAGCGCAGAAAGTCATGCTGCCTTCAAATACTACCTGTTAATTTCAGTCACTGTTATAAAGATACAATTTAAAGGTGCACTGTGTAACATTTTTGTGGTAGACGGTCTGCTTCCTGCTTGTCTCCATGGAAATGTCATTCCTGATTTGCACAGTATGGCATTAAACTTTCATCTATTCTATCTATTCAATTACAGGTGCTTTTCTTATCTAAAAACGCCTTGAAATAAATGTATTCTTACTGTGAGAGGGATCTCCTTTCCACAGATCTGACCTGTAAATGGCCTGGTGGGGTCACCTTATGGAGAAGTTAAATGCCTGTGGAACAAAACAATAACATATCAAGCAGATAGCAGACCCTCCACCAGAAAATTTACCTAGTCTCCATTTAAATACAATATAACAGGCCTCTTGCGTTATAGTAGGAATTAGGCTATTAAAACAAGCATTAATAGAACTTTGTGCAACAATAAACAGTGATTATCTATTTATTTGATTTTTTAATTAATTCAAATCCATTTTATTTGAACATAATGTAGTAAGAAGCATGTTTATTAGTTATTTTTGGTTAATAATTACTATTTGAGACGCGCCATTCTTTTGTTAATACCAATTTTTGTTACATCCGGTGCAATTTAAAGCGTTCGTTCATTGTGATATTTGATTGGCCAAATACAGAGGTACACGCCCCTTTCTTGTACCCAGAGCTGCCTCCTATTGGCCAATAGTTCTTTCAATCTGAATACGAACAGACGTGAGTTAAACGTGTACTTCTTAAAGATTTTGAGACTTCTTAGTTCAAACTGATCTAATTCTGATCTCGGAAACCTAAACAGAATATTGTGTAGTCACTAATCATAAAAAATAAAAATGAAAAATAAAATAAAAATCGTTGACACCATAACTGAGAGCTCTATGTCCTTTTAACTTAAAACTAGACGCATGCGCTATTCAAGTAGAAGTTTTGCTCTTTTATATTTTTCCAGTAGGTTTCCCATAATGGGGAACCCTTCAAACAGGTACAACATAAAAACATTATTATCAAATTTTACTAACTTTATTGTGTGTTATTCTTGACAGAGATGGTTTGCTATCAAAAAGTGTAGGGCAATGTGGGAAACCTATGGGTTTTTAAGCACAGAATTGGTGATAATGTGCAGTTCATTATGACTATTTTTTTTTTTTTTTGTTTATGTATTTATTTATTTTTTAGGTTTCATATCATTATAATCATATAAAAGCACCAGGAACACCTCATAGTCGGATTTGTGTGCAGCCTTTTCTGACCTACCACAAGATGGCGTTGACAGTTTATTTTCAGGTGACTTTTGTTAATACAAAGTCAGCCTGTTCTGTGTGGTGAGTGGTCAGTTTCCACAGTGTTTGATGAAATTATAAAGAAACAAAAAGTTATAGTTTTAATGGACTGAGTGGTTCACACACTGAGGGCCATCCAAAGAGCCAAAGTAGCCACCACTAAATTAAAGGTCCCATAAGACTCAAAGTTGACTCTTGTGAGTTTTAAGACGTGTTAAAATGTTGTTAACTCATCAAAAAATTGTTTTGATTGTAGATTTTTTTTTTTTTTTTTTTTAAATAGCCACCCTTTCCCTTGAATCCTGGTTTACACTTTTGCCATTTCTTGACCCTGACATGGCACAGCTGTGAAGTGAAAACCATTTCAGGAGACGTCATCATGAAGCTCACAGAGAGAAGGCGAAGGGTTTGCAGAGCTGTCGACAAAATGTAAATAAAATATAAACTAATTAGTTGAGTTATTTCACTTTCTGCCATATAATTCAACACATTTTGCTTCATATATTTGATGTTTTCCAGAAAATGCAGAAAGTAGTAAACGTTAAAAAACAAACAGACAAAAAAAAAAACAACAAAAAACACTGTGAAGGTGTGTCCAAGACTCCACCTTACAACCACACACACTCACACCCGGACCTTGTAGGGAGCTTATACCTAATCCTAAAGGCTGATAATAACAACCACAACAGTGTTATTGTTATTACCACCCCCACCATCATCAATGCAATAATAGGTAAAAAAATAAGATCATAAAAAATAAATAAAATAAAAATCCACTGTTCATGTTTGTCCAATAGGGGATTCCATATCTTTTCCCATTTAAGCAGATTTCCCAAGATTTGTATTTGCTTTTCCATAGATATGATACCGGTTAGTTCATTCAGCCAGTTTCTAAAGGTTGGCACAGATGTTGTTTTCCATTCTTTCAGAGTGAGTCTTTTGGCCACAGTCGTTCCGAGTTGTAAAGCGCTCCTCAGATATTTTGGTAGGTTTTGTGACTTGGAGCAGCCAAAGTCTCACATACTCCAGAATATGAGAAAAATATGCTAGACCAAAATGACTGTATAACTTTACAGTCCCAAAATTAAAGTAACAATGATTCTTCAGCAAATTTACACTTGTCACATAATGGAGACACATCTGGATAAAATTTATGCAGCGAGACCTTACACTGTGCCTACGATTAAACATTTATGAATTAGAGAAAGTGATTCTTTCCATTGTTGTTCTGGTATGGGAGTTTCCAGTTTTTTTGATGATTTGTCAATGTGGTTGGCAAAAGGAAGCTGCTGACACATTTTGAAATTATTTTTTTACTTGTGGGTGGTAAAGTTTTTACTCTGGAAGAGATTGTATTTTTCTCTCAAATCATTAACAGCATTAAAAAAAACAAAACAAAAAAACCCCACATATTACAATATTTATTTACCCTAACCCTAACCCTAATAAATTAAACTCTTATAGAAGAATCATAGAAGAAAAATAGGTGTAAATGTAACGGCATAGTAATAGTATTCATCCAGGTAGAAAAAAAAACAAAACTAAAAGTAGAGCAAATTCAGTCTGGATATATGCAGTGGTTGCAAATGTGTCCTAATGAGGCTAAAGCAGTAGGCTAATTGACAGCATAAAAGTTAGCAATATGTTAAGTCTTTTTGAACAACTAAATGATCAGAATGAATGCACTGGAAAAGCCTGTTTGAATAAAACACAGCAGAAAAATAGGCTACAAAGAAGTCAAATAAGGCACTAAAGATTAAAAGAGACATGGCCCATGGGTATGACCTAGTTTAGTCTTGCATAGACTTAAACTTTAACAAACTTTATTGATCCTCAAGGGAAATTATTTGCATAGCACTTTTTGGGCTTGATTTACAGATAGAGAGGTCTACAATCCCTGGTGCAGACATTTGTATTTGTATTTATTTAGGATACCACAGTTAATTTGATATAAAAGGAAGTAAGATTAGGTCAAGGCAACAGAATGGGCCCTTTAGGCTATTTGTTTTGTCAAATAAATAAATAAATAAATAAATAAATAAATAAATAAATAAATAAAAATAATTAAATAAAAACTAAAATAAAATTAAATTAAATTAAGTTAAATAAAAAAAGTTTCCGAGTTTGAAAGACTACCAATTGCCACTAACTGATGCAGGCTACAGTACGATATAATAGAAAAAGTATATGTAAAAATAGACTTAAAAATCAATTTGAAATGTGAATATATATATATATATATATATATATATATATATATATATATATATATATATATATATATATATATATATATAATAATGAAAATTTCCCCAGTTTGAAAGACCACCAGTCGCCACTGACTGATGCAGGCTACAGTGCACTATAATAGGAAAAAGTATATGTAAAAATAGAGTTAAAAATCGATTTGAAATGTGAATTAAAGCCTGTTTTATCAAATAAATAAATAAATAAAAAATAAACTAAACTAAAATAGAATCAAATAAAAAATAAATATATAAAAATAAAATAAAATAAAATAAAATAAAATAAAATAAAATAAAATAAAATAAAATAAAATAAAATAAAAAGTTTCCTCAGTTTGAAAGACCACCAATTACCTCTGACTGATGCAGGCTACAGTGCGCTATAATAGGAAAAGTATATGTAAAAATAGAGTTAAAAATCGATGTGAAATGTGAATGAAAGCCTCTGTAGTCACGCAGGGTTGTAAAAGGAGGAGACTGTGCCTATAAAAAGCCGGAGTATGTCCGCCTGGATCAGGAGACTTCAGGCAGGCGTCGCGAGGACACGTTTCCGCCCACAAGAAAGATGGCGGCTCCCTTGCTGGAGAAACTATCGGACTCCCTCGGATCACCAGAGCCAGCTGTACGGCTTATGCTATCTATTTTAATCTGTAAGTGACACGTTTTATTCATTTATACACTTATTTATCCATTTATCGACGTTTAAGTGTCGCCGATCGGGTTGATGGACGACAATAACCCATTTTCTGGAGTGTAGAAAGTGAACTCACCGCTAATCTCTGCCAAGTCTGCAAATATCTTGTCCTAAAAGCAACAAAGAAACAATAAATGTGCCTGCACCTGAACGAAACTGCATTTTTAAGATCATTTAGTATTCAAATATAAGATAGCTGTCCAGTTTTTACAAATCTGTCACGCTAAATTTGCATTGCAGTCTGTTATTTATAAAAAGCGTGTCACAGTTTAGTTTTGATTTTAGCTCTTTTTTTTTACTAAAATCTGTTTCTCTAAAAGCTTCAGAGACCTGCCAGTGTAGAAACCATGTATGCTGAGAAAACCTGTCTTCGTGTTTATGACATTTAGGCGTAAAAATGTGGTTAACACTGTGGGACATTGTTGGACTTGTTTACCAAGACGTGTCGAGCTCATTTTGTGTGTGAAAGGATTAGGATCAAGGATTGACATAAACACTAGAAGCCACATGGCCAGCTGCTTACACATTTTTATTTTCCATGGTAATACATGTTTTTTAAATGCATTGCTCTGTATTTTAACAGTGGCTTTTATAGCAGTGCAATGGCCTCACTTATTTTGTTCATTTCTTTGTAACCTAAAATGATCTGTTTATTGCTTCAGGGAAGGAGTGTGATGGGGGAGGTCAGGCGTATGAACTTTGACCTAATGCACGGCTTGACACGTCTGTATTCTCAATAAGGCCTCCTACTACACGGCAAAAAACAAATAGTCTGCATATAATGATGATTTATAATGTTATGTTGTGTTATATACATGTAGTAATAACTTAATGGCGTTATTTCAAAGGGTAAAGTTGTTATAATAAGGTAATTATAAGGTTGTTACATTGACAAAGTAATAAGGAGTAGTTTTGAATTCATTATGTTTGTTTTAATATATTTCTAACTGTTTCCAATGTGTTTTGTTTTATATTTTAAGCCCTAACATTAGAATTAACACTCATTTTTGTCACGAAAGAAACTGAATTTTGTATTCTAAAGTACTTTTTTGTTTCAAGGTCACTACTACTACTGCTACTACTACTACCACTACTACTTTCAGTTTAAAAACTCAATTTACATGGTCACAAATGACAAAGGTTGCATATAGATTTCAGTATGACAGATGGAACGGTGGTTTTTCAGGGTCAGTATTTATCGTAGGTACCTTTTTTTTGGCATGTAACGTTACGTTGAAATGTATAAAACAAAGGAAACTGACACCAATACAGCAAAACCTGTGAAATACTAATACTACATATTTTCAGACGTTTTAATGTGTCTGGTTTTGCAGTGATGAAAGCACAGTCTGTGCTCACACCACCTTTGATTGAGTAATCTATCAGTGCATCTGCTGCAAACTGCTCCTTGCTCTCGTCTTGCTTAATGGTGTTGCATAATCTTGTGGTCATATAGTAACTGTCAAAGTGCAAGGTATATTATTATTTCAAGTTATTTCAAGTTCTTCTAAGGCAAACTCTTGTATTTTAGAGATGCAACTCACGTTTATTTTAGTAGTTGACCAATCCGCGATTAAAACTGTTGAAATCAAGATACTAATTGATGGTATCTAGAACTAGTATCGAAACTAGATACTCATTTGAGCAGGTATTGATACTAAAAAGTCACATTCACAGGACAGAAATGAACCTTTCCTGAATAGATTTAGAATGATCTTGAGCTGAATCAAGTCTGGATGATTGAGGGATTACACACAGATAAGACCACATGGTAATTTAAAAGAAAGTATTATGATTTACTGTTGAAACTCACATTCTGTTGTTTAAAGACAGAGTGTCCTTATCGTCTATTCCTCAATATCGAAATCAAGTTTGAAATTTGACTATGGTGCCAACACTAACCGACCAGTCCGTGATTAATTCTGATATATCGACTGGCCAAACGATTACTTCTATTGTACAATATACATTTTCAACCAAATAAAGGTTGAAATATGGTGACTGAAGGCTTTGCTATAGAGAGAATGTTATTTGACATTTAGATTTAATAATGCCGCAGTCTTTGTTATTATTATGTGTTTAAAGGTCTTTTTTGTTTTAGAGTCTGTATAGTCCAGAGAAGGATTATCAAATATGATTACAGTAGTTCTTTATAGCCCACTAGTCACGATTATGCAGAGTAATATTGTCAGCCCTGTTGTATCTAACATTTACAAGACATTTATAAACTTGGCAGTTTGCACAACTCACTTAAACACATTACATTTTAACTGCATTTAAATATATATATACTTTTTTTTTTTATATTTTCTCAGTATTGATATTTTGCAGTTGATGTCATCCACATTCCCTGGGGGTGTGACGCTAACTAAAGGCACTACTGTCAGAAGCGCTATTAGATTAGACTTTAAGCTTTGTTTTAACACAGTCTGACCATAAAGTCCTGATTTAACTCTAGTTGGAACTACAGCAGGTGAGCTGCTTTATACTGTTGAACAAGTCCCTCTCAAATACTCACAAGCTAGCTCGCATTAGCCCACTGTTTTTCATTTTCACTCTCACCTTTTTGTTGAAAATTAAACTCCTAAACAGGACCATGAACGCTGGTATTGATCACAGGCTCCTGAAAATGTGTTGTTTAAATCCATTTGGTATTTTTCAGGCTTCTTCAAAGTTGGCAGTGTTTGCTAATGTGTACATTGTGTTTCCAGGGTAACTTCTGAACATTCTACCATAGACATGGCTGTAGAACACCCCCATGTGATGTCAGTGCAAAGTATCAATATTGTACTGTTTTTGGGCTGAATGATAATGGGGAAAAAATCAAATTGCAAGTATGATTTTATTTTAAAGATGCACTATGTAACTTTTCTGGTGGAGCATTTGTCACCTGTCTCATGGAAACGTTATGGCTTTGCCTGGAATGTTCCACAGTATCTTTAATTTATTCAAACTGTTTGATGGACCCACCTGCTTGTTACCAGGAGATTTCTAAGTTAATGCCACTCTGGGGAACATTCCAGGAGAAACAACATATCCAAGTCACATGACCCTCCCCAGTAGGCCAAGTATAAACATAATTTATCATCATTTGTAATAAACAATAAGTGTTATGTAGACGGTACTGGTTTTAAACAGACAATAGCCTGGTTACTTAACTGTCTTTGTGTGAGAAGCAGTCTGCAGTTTTGAAATAAGATAGTTGGCATGCAGATCTGGCCAGTATAACAAACTATAAATAAATGACTTCTTTGTTCCTTGTATTGGTCGATCAGGATTTGGCCGTAGACACACAGTTTATATGTGAGGAAACGCTGGTAAACAAATGGGCCCATATTGTGCTGTTTTCTGATCTATAATGTTGTTTCCTCATCACAGAGCTGGAGTTGTGTTTTGTTTCATTCACACATTTAGGCTGAGTTGTTCTCTCAGACTGAAAACACTCCACCTTGTGATGTCATGTGGTAATACAGGAAGTGCTCCACTGTTTTTTAAACTCTTACACCTTCACTAGCATCATTTGGATGATTTCAGCCCTGGAACTGCCAATTTTGCCAAACGGGTATATTTTTGATGAGGTAACAACATTCTAACATGACTTAAAGCCCCCAGGAGTCAATTTTGTAATGTAATATAGGACCTTTAACAAATAAAAAGAGGAAAATGTATTGCTGTTTTGAGAGACAAGTTCATATATTAGTTATTAAAGTTGTGACAGGCTTAACTATAGTGTTGCATTTATCTAAAGTTTATTAACACAGCAAATGCTTAAGGTTTAGAATCTAAACCTTAAGTATTTGCTTAAATGTTTAGAATCTAAACCTTAAGCATTTGCTGTGTTAATACTTTGAAGTGACATCTGCTTGTCCTTTGCTCCAGGTCAGGACCCTTATCTTCACCTTTAAGTACCTAATTTACATCTCAGTCCAGCAGCCTGTAGCCTGTGTGTATTTTAGTCCACTCTTTTACTCCTAAGGTCACTACTACCACTACTACCACTACTACCATCACTACTACAGATTCAGTCCAATACAATCATAATGCATGGTCGCAATATGCAAATCACAAAGGTTGCATATAAACTTCAATATGGAACAGTAATTTTGGGTGTCAGTATTTATTGCGGGTACTTTTTCTTTGTTAGTTATATTTCTGTACTATGGTAAGATTTAAATTATAGAAGATTAAATAAATGAAGTAGTCACTAAAGTATTCATTCTGCTGTCTATTTTCTGCAGCATGTGTTTTTAAGGATATTGTACATTTAGTTTTTGGTGGGATGATCCTGCTTTAAGTTTACTGTGTCAGTGTCATGAATTAGTTTCAATATTATCGTTTATAGTCTATTTCTTCGGCAGTATATTGCACTTCAAAATATGTGACAGGCCTATTAGTTATTTAACTGATATAACGACCTCTGCAGTGTCCTTTGCATTGCGTCATATTATTTATTAAACCTGTTACCCTCTAGTTTTGACCTCTACAAACATGTCCTAGAATGCATGGGAGTCTTGTATAGATTAGCTGTTCACTCTGCCCTCAAATGTTAATAATTATACGGTATTTGACCCAGTATAGCTGAAATGTTAACATGGTAGGTAAAATTAGGAAATATGCACATGATAAATGTTGCGTCCCAAAAATATGATTTATTCCTCCTCATTTATTGAATGATACATTAATTAGTAATAACAATACTATGTGTTAACCTTAAAAAAAAGAAAATAAATTGATTGGTTTCAGAAATTGGTGGTTTCAGATTTGAGAATGTGATGACGTGGGGGTTTTCCCTATTGCTTACATTGTACTTTGCCATGTAATATCCAAAAAGTAAATGCACAAATGTTGATCCAGATCATTTCTGTTATTGACTAAACCCAACACACTGTATTGCAACAAAAATGTGTATTTTAACTATCAATTTTACCTGTTCTCCATCTGAATTAAATTATATCGGCTTAAAGAATGTCATCTGAAACTCGGCAATAAAGTCCCATTACAGTATTTTTGGACAACCTAAAATTACATGTCAATTAAAGTTTACCACCAAAAACATTCAATAATATAATAGCAGAAATTATGGCAGAGTGAGTTTTAAAAAATGACAAAAACTAATAAGGAAATGTTATTTGATATTTCTCTGAAATGATACAGGTCTAAAGATTATATTTCAAGTGTTGTGAAACTTTTGTTAAACTGTATCCTTCACTCATCCCTTTGTTTTATTTGTGCTTGTGTTTTTCTAGGTTATCCTTGTGCATTGTTCTATCGACGCTTTCTTTTCTACCAGCCGCCCACTCTTCTTCACTTGTTCCATACTCTCTTTGGACTGGCCCTCGCTGCTTTCAACTTTGGTAAGATTCTGTGTTAGTTTTGAAATTATTAGTATGAAAATATTGTCTGTGCTTTTTACTGGTCTGCATAATTAAAGTATAAGGAAAAATAATCTCAATAGAAATTACTTTTAGACATCCTCAACCATGTTTTACTACTAACTTAGTTTATACAGGAGTTTAAGGCAAAAAGCTGCAAAATTTAGTGAACCAATAAATATATCTGCCTATCTGTAGTTAAAATGGTATTGCCTTATCATGTATTAGTAGTAGTATTTTGATTTTGATTCATACATGTTTGAGTAATCTTGTATTGTCTTGTATTTGAGGTTTGAGTGCTCAGAAAATTCCTGTTTTCACCTACCTCCCGTTTCCACCCACAATCCTACACATACTTGCGATTATTCATATTTATTTATTTATTTATTTATTTATATTATTTTCCAGCTCAATAGGGTTCAAACAAGTCACATTCATACCATTTTCCAAAATTTAATCTGTTTTGATTAATTTCCATTTACAATGAACAACATGTGAAATAATTATCTATGTATCTTATAGTTTAATTCTATACACCTTCAAAAACATAATATCTTCTTAAAATATAGTAGATTTTACTTAAAATTATGTTGTTTTAAATGAATGTTCACTTAAATTATTTTGTGGATGTTGAGTTAGACTTCGAAACTGTCAAAGCATAAACATGTACCAGCTCAGAACTAAATAAACAGATCGAGGTCAATGTCACTGTGTTTAGACACTATTTTTATATCAAATCAAATCAAACTTTATTTATAAAGCGCTTTTCATACAAAAATGTAACACAAAGTGCTTTACAGTGATTAAAAACAACCCCACATTTCCTTCCACCCACCCAACCAGCCTAATGATGACGTTTACAATTACGTACCACAAGTCAATGTTCCCGTTAATATTAAGTAATTTTATCAACTTGATCAATATTATGATTTAAATATAAATATATTGTTTTAAAATAAACACATTTAAAGGGAGGGTATTATGCAAATTCCAGTGTTTGGAGCTTTCTATCATGTTATAATGTTGTTCCCTGATCAAAAATATGCCTGAAGAGGTTTTATTTGTCATCCATGCATGTTTGAGTAATCTAGCGATCTCTACTAGGCCCTGTTCAAACCCTTCTTACCATTAGGAGCACGATCCTATCCAAGTTCACAGCGATTTTCTCTAAATGTGCAAAAATATGATACAAAGCCAGTGCACTAGAATTTCACTAACCAGATGTGAGATACTGTGGTGCTGTGGTTTCTTTAGGGAAATGCACACTGATTGTGTTGTGATAGCGCTCTGAAGGGGGAGTGACTTTGTGCTAAGAGCAAAGGGAGGGGCGACTCAAAGCATCAAAAACTGAAACTTGTATTCAACACGTATTTGGCGAATATAGCAATTCCAAAATAATAAAAGATGTTAGAAGTTAATACCCCACAGAAGTGTAATACTTTCCCTTTAAGATGCACGTGCAGAAGTCACAAGACGGAGACGACTGCAGGCGAAGCGAAAACAATTTGCTTATTTCAGATCTTTCAAGTTCCCAAAATGTCTTCCTGGATTGGTTCCAAATTGTGGTGTAAAAATGACCAGAAGCTTTTGTCCTGAGGTCCTGAACAAAAAAAAAAAAAAAAAAACTCCCTAAAAAGCACACGATTGGGGGATTTAAAAGTAGAGCTAAAAGTGTAATACAACGCTTACTTCAAAATCACCTGTTGTTGAAAGATTTCAGGCTGATGACAGAAAGCGATTCTTTGACATTTACAGATAATGAAATGGGTGCTATTTTTTGTAAAACTAGAAAGTCCTTCCTCTTTATTGCACGGACAGGAGATGTATCTGTTCCAGTATCATATTAGCCGTCATCTATTCAATTTTGCGATATTCACTACCATTATTCTATACAGATATTCAATACAGATATTTTTCAGGTGCTGAACCAGTCTGTGTGTGTTCATGTGTCATTCCCAGATTGTTCTCAGAGCATCAGATTTGTCTTTTTGAATAAACTTTTGAGTAAAAATGGAAACAGAAGAGCAATTATGGCCGCAAGTTTAAACAAACCTGTAACAAATTGCTTTATATTCCAGATAAATACATTTAGTTAGTATTTTTACAAAAGGTAATTTCACTTTCTTAACTTTAACTTGAGATAAATTTGTGGGCCTTTGGATTTTTAAAGCTATAGGTATCAGACATTAAATTGGTCAGTCCCTAACTAACTAAAACGAAGATTAATAGCAACTGAATCAAAACTTGAATGGTCAGAAATGGCAAATCATAAAGACGGCAATTATTTAAGTAGCGTAATTTCTTCTGCAAACAACAAATATGCCAACCCTGTAGTTTAGATCCTTACAAACTTGCTATAAAATGCATGTGATTCGTGGATTAGTTTAAAGTTCAGTGTTTGTCAGAAAAAAACCCTCTAAAATCATGCAGCTCTAGTCTGTATTGAAGTGAACACTGAACTGTTAGGAGGAAAATACCTTTTTGTGCTGTAGTTGTACTGGTCACACTTGACTTCTCACATCACCCTTCTCTTCTCCCCCTCTCCTTCCTTCTCTCCTCCACTCCTTCCCTCTCTCTCCCACAGGTACACAGCTCAGTCACTCCGCAGTATGTATCCTTGTACAGTTCCTGATGCTGAGGCTCATGGGAAGGACGATAACCACTGTCCTCAGCAGCTTTGTCTTTCAAATGGTAACCTCACTTTTAGATGTTGTCTTTGTAATGTTAAGCCACCAAGAACTGTGAACACAAGTTTTCAATCAAATTCATTAAAGAGTTTGTTACAGAAGGCCACAATAGAAAGTGCACAGTAAGAGATTAATATCCGTAGCACTCTGAATTGTTTTCACATTATCAGTCTGGAATTGCTTTTGCTGAAAGAAATCAGGAAAACGCAGAGAATCATGACGATTATTTGAATCTGATTCGTCAAACCGTCACACAAGTGGAACACATCTAGTGGAGAAAACGAGAACAGACGAGAACAGACATCTTCTCTGTCCACAAATGCAGTTCCCTTCTGCATATTTTTCACAAACAAAGTAGTCTGTATTTCTGCTAAATTAGACTGAAGTCCGTTTGTTTTGTTTTGGTTTGCTTGGGCGCTTCCTTTTCACCTTTGGCTTTGGTAAAACATGTCTAACTACTAATGACTATTCTTCCATTAGTGTTTAAACTCTTGACTACATATAAAAAGAGTTTAAAACAATTTCTATTGCGTTATGCTTTGTGGTTCAGATGTTTCACTGTTGTTTTATGTCTTTATAATATCTCTGCAGATTTACCTGTTGGCTGGATACTATTTCACAGCCACAGAAGAGTACGACATCAAGTGGACCATGCCTCAATGTGTCCTCACGCTCAAACTCATCGGTGAGTTCACACAGACTGTTAAGAAAGAAGTTTTATTTTCCATATCGTGATACGTTTTTTTTTTTTTTTTTTTTGCATTTGATATTTGGAATTCCTGTAAATTAAATCAAATCACATCAACTTGTAAAATATAGCAGTTCAGTCACTTCTGTTAAAATTGTTAAACATAAAATAAACAAATCTATTAAAAATCCAAAAAATAAAGACTACCTAATTATTTTATATGTAGAATATTTGAGTTTGTGGCGTTGTTTTAATATTTATTATGCCTCAAAATTAGCATTAGTGTAAGCGTTGAGATACAAACATCTGTATTTCTAAACACAGAAGTGTCCTCCGCTGAAGTGTTTCCTTTGTGTACTTTTTAACATGTCACAGTGACATCAGCCCGCAGCTTCCTGTTCACTGCCTTATCTTTTATTTAAGTATTTATTTATTTTAGCACGACTCTGCAAAAACCACCTACAAATAAATTGGACAGGAAGTAGTGACCCTAACAGTGAGTTTGCTGAGCGTTATTGTGTACAGAGCCCATGTCCACCTGTCGTCTGTCTTTACAGGTCTTGCGTGGGACTACTATGATGGCGGGCAGGAAAATGTGAGTATTTCTGCTGTTTGCATTATGTAGGTGAGAATTAAAGATGCGCTGCGTAACTTTTCTGCATTCGCTTGCTTGTCTCCGTGGGGATGTTGTTGCTTTGCATGGATTGTTCCACAGTATAGCATTAACTCGTCTACCTCCATTGAGACAAACAGGCCAGCTCACAGTAAGAATGCACGTTTTTAAGGTATTTTTGTGCCATATAAATGCCTGTAATTCTATTAATCCAATATAAATCACTTTAATGCCATTCTTTGGAACATAACAGGTAAAGCAATAACAAGCAGCTGGCTGACCCTCCACTAGAAAAGTTACACTAGTGCATATTTTAATTAAGATTTCAGTGATTTTGATGGTCAGTGATTGTCTATAATAAAATAAAATCAATCGAGGTAAGGGGTTTTCTCACTGTCATCGTAACAGGATTTTTACAATGTAGATGCAGTTTTATAATGTTTCCTCATCACAAATATACCTGGAATTCCATACTCCCACAGTAAAATCATTTGGATAATGTCAGCCCTGGAATTCCCAATCTTTAATGAATAAAAGGTAAAATGTAGCTGTTAACTTGAAAGCTATCGCTTCATGACATCATAAGGTGGAATAGAGCATTTTGAGCTTTTAGATGAGGCAACTTAACATTCATACATGGCTAAACGGCCGCAAGAGTCAATTCTGTATAATGTAGGACCTTTTCATATAATGCTTTTTTATCACTCTTTTCCAGTTGAGTGCTGAGCAGAAGAACTCGGCCTTGTCATCGGTGCCGTCTCTGCTGGAGATGTTTGGCTTTTCCTACTTTTACAGCGGCTTCCTGGTCGGGCCCCAGTTTACACTACGCAGCTACCAAAGACTGGTGGCCGGGGAACTGACCGACTGCCCTGGAAAACCCCCCAATAGGTAAAAATATAGAAAATCATAAACTAATTGATAATAAAACTAGTAACGAAACTGTATACTAATTTGAGCAGGTATCTATACTAATAAAGACCATAATATAAAAGAAAGTATTTTGATTTAATGTTGAAAATGACATTCTATTGTCAAAAGAAAGTGGTTTTTTTTCTAATTATTATGCAGAATTGGCAATGAGTATTGGGTCTGTTCCTTAATATTGAAATTAAGTTTGAAGTTTTCTTAGGAATATGAAATATAGACTTGCAATCCAAAAAATATGACCTGATACCATCCACCCCTACTTATAGCACTGCTTTTTGTCTTCAGAACTAACCCAGAAAATGTAACCTTTTTCATTTTTTGTCTTCCAGTGATATACCAGCTTTAAAAAGGTTTGCTCTGGGCTTCCTCTGTCTGGCAATTTACACAATATTCAGTCCCTATTACCCAGACAGCTACTACCTGACAGATGAATTTGAGGTGGGGTGAAACGGCCTATTTCCAACGTGATAATGGCGCTTTAATCTTAATCAGTGGTTTGTCTTCTCTGTAGGCGCAGCCCTTCTGGTACCGCTGTGTCTTCATCTTACTCTGGGCCAAATTCAACCTGTATAAATACGTCAGCTGTTGGGTTATCGCGGTGAGTAGTCCCTGAATATGGACTAAACCAGGACTAGAACAGGACCAAACAATGTCTACATCAGGACTAAACCAGGATCAAACCAGAACTAAACTAGGGCCAAGCCAGGACAAGTGTGAACACAGCCTGAATTGGTCAAAATTACTTGAAAAATTCAGCTTGTATAAATAGATCGTTGTTGAGTTGTTGCAGTGAGTAATATAATATGAACAGAATATTAAGTTTATTTAACAGGGATAATGTACCTAAAAACATTGACCTACTCAAAGAGGTAATATGTTTGTGGTTATAGGAAAATGCTAATTTCCACCTAATTTCCAATGCTAATTTCCACCTTCCCTGGACAGGCTGATGTCATAAATAACACACGTGCCAATAAAATGCAATGTGCTGTGTATTACTGCAATCATTCAGTCAATCAATAAGTAAAACTATTAGTACAGTCACCACATCCAGGCGCTAGTTACATATTTACAGTTCATGTTGCTGCATTCCTACAAGGCAATGCATATGTGTACAGATTAATGTGTACAGGCAAACCAGAACTACTTTAAACCAGCACTAAACCAAGTCTGCATGAGGACTAAACTGGGATCAAACCGGGACTAAACTTGAAGGGAAAAGTGTGAACGTAGTTAGAATGACTGAATTTTTACACTTGAATTACGTATTAAGTAGTTGTTGTGACTATACCTAAAACATAGAGTAAATATAATAGTTATAACATGCATTTTAATAAACTGTTGGTTTAGAAACTGCAATACAACTGAACCTGAGATGCAATTGAGTATGACATTGTACTCAGGGTATTTATAGTGGACTTTTGGGTGTATCACAAAATGGTTTTAGTTATGTGACCTGCCAACCTTAAGAGGAGCTCATTTTACTTTCTGAATAGCTTGAGACCTACAAAAACACAAAATGTAAGCCTCAACAAGTATTGCACCATGTTTAATTAAATTAAAGTGTTTAATTTAATTAAAGTATTTAATTGTCAACAAATCAGCATTAGAATTTATAAATCCTTGTTTCATTTGAGCATACTTTGAATGTACTTCTACTTTATATTGATAACTACTTTATATCTGAGGACACAAATGGGTAATGTTTATTGATTTATTTTTATTTTATTTTATTATTATTATTATTATTATTTTAATATATTTTTTAAAATTAATTTTATTTATTTATTTATTTTTTTTTTTTAAATCCTACACATACCACTAATAAACTTTTCTGACTTGGCATTTGTGACTGATTTAAGATACTTTAGCTAGCAGGACTACATTAAACGAGTTATATTTTCATTGAAATAAGACCAAAAATCCAGGTCCACTAAATGCATAAATGTAAAGCACTGGATTGATTTTTTTCGGTTAGATGAATAGAGTGTACTGTGTATTTCTTATGAAACGTCACATTAACATGACAATAATGACAGCAGCTTTTCCAGTTTATCTTGTTTTAAGGCAGGGTAATCGTTCACTTTTACATGTTTCTGTGTAGGAGGGAGCGTGTGTTCTGGCTGGGCTTGGTTACAATGGTGTTGGGGAGAACGGGCGTCACCGCTGGAACGCCTGTGCCAACATGAAGGTGTCTCTGTTTGAAACCACGCCTCTGTTCCAGGGCACCATCGCCTCCTTCAATATCAACACCAACGCGTGGGCCGCCAGGTCAGTCCCGTATCTACACCCATACCCTTAAAGATGCACCCACACTGATACGGGTATAGAGTTCTGTAAGATTTAATGGATTTTAATGTCAATCAATTCCAAATTTCTCAATACTGATCCAATACCCCAATCAGCCATTTACCGAGGAGTCGCTGAATTTATTTAACAATACACACATCTGATTGTCTTCACATAACGAGTTACAATAATGGGCCTATAAATATATCTATTTAAAAAGCATATATTTCTCTAGACACAACTTGACATTGAGCTTTACAAATACTGACATTTGATGCCCGACTGCGCTCAAATTAGAACCAAGAGTCAAATTCAACTACCGCTCCTCTCAAACAAAACAAAAAGCATATAGACAGCAGGATTGTGAGATTTCCAGACCAAGCCTTTTACCAAAAAATAAAAAATGAAAAGCGATGCCCACTCTACCAAAAAATATGCCAAGAAAAGAATCAACTAGGTGAACTTTGTGTTGCTGCTGTACAAGAGCCAAACAAGCAGCATCATTTCCAGCTTTGAAACATGAGCATTTCTGCCATTTCTGGGTCTAATAATACAAAACAGAACTTCCAAAAAGCTGTTATTACTCTCCATTTTGAATTTTCAAGCAGCTTTCCTAAAAAAGTCTTGAAGAAGTGGACTTTGATTGAGAGTTGTATTTTTTTTTTGAGTAAAGTACAGCTTAATGTTATAATTAAACTGCATTAACCTTAGTCGCTTTCACGCTTTGCATATCATGTATCTGAGGACATGTACAAACTACCTGTAGGGATTTGATGTTTTCTCTTAGTTGCCATGATACAACAGCTCTCATCAGCTACCCTTATCATGTTTTAGATGGTCAGACATTTGTTTATTTAAGTGGTTTAAACATTGGCCAAGAAAAATACCTGTATCTATTTCCGCATATGTTCGTACGTCTGAAAGCTGTTCACACTTTTTTCACTTGTAAAACAACACAAGCTCCTGAAAGTGTGCGGTTTAAATCATTTTTTTTCTTGATCTTAAATTTTTTTTTGTTAGTGTTTGCCAATGTGTACTAATGTGTTTCACCATGGTAACTGCTGAACATTCCTTCAATAGAAACATGTAGAACACCCCCAGTGTGAAGTCACTGCAAAGAAACAATAATGCAATCTTTTAAAAAAAAAATGGTATAAGGGTAATATTTCTGCACTTGGTCATGGAAAACAAAAAATATCTTTTATTTTCGAGGATAACCCCCCACAAAAAAAATGAAATGTTCTTTTGTACGTTTTTATGTCACCCACTCCTTGGCAGTAGGGCTAAAAGAAATCACAAATTGAAACTAGAAAAGCACTCAGAGAGCGCAGACCTCTGCCAAGCAGCTCAGTTTTCAAAGTGATCCAGAATCCAGGATTTCTTCTGGATCATCACCAAAATCTAATCATCTGTTGGATTTACCATTAGGAACATTTCCTGAAAATTTCATCAAGGTCCGTACATAACTTTTTGAATTATCTTGCTAACAAACAAACAAACAAACAAACAGACAGACAGACAGACTCAGGCGAAAACATAACCTCCTTGGCGGAGGTAATAACAATTAGAATAGACGCAAATCTCAAAGGCGGCATTATAACGACAAAATACTAAAATGGGAAATAAAATTAAATAAAATATTAAAATTAAAATATAAAAATTAAATTAATAAAATATAAAATCATAATACAGAATAAGACGGGATATTTTGTTCATTCTTTTGGACACATTTGAATTTTAAACTTTGAACAGAAACCTATTATTAAGACATAAATCGCAAATCTTATTGCAGTGCTTGTCAGAAAAATTCCAAAAGCATTGTTACTGCTCTGTGCTTACTGTCCAGTTTCAAATGTCTTTCTTTACTTTCTTTTCCCTCTCTCCTTAGACATGTGTTCAAGCGTCTCAAGTGTGTGGGCAATAAGACTGTTTCTCACGTGACCACTCTCTTATTCCTGTCGCTCTGGCACGGCCTCCATTCAGGATACCTCATGTGCTTCTCCATGGAGTTTTTCATTGTCATCTTAGAGAGACAAGTGAGTTTCAAGTTTCTATTATAAACTTTATATTGTGCTGTTGTCGTGCCATTGGTACTAATGATTATTTTAGAGATCGACTACGCAGTGGTTATTGTTTCAGTTGGTCAACTTGTCAAACTGCTACTTCTAGTGTACATTGAGATTTTAACCAATTAAAGGTTGAAATATGGTGCCTGAATGTTTTAGATAATGTTGGAATAAAGTATATTGACAAATCTTTTTTACTATGTATTGACATTTGTCTTAAAGCGCCCAGATTACACTATTTTCTAATCTATGCTGTGCCCTCATCAAAAACATCCCCGGACATGTGTTTTGTTTCATTCCCACATGTTTAAGACACAAATCCTGCATATTTAGGCTAAGTTCTTCTCTCAAACAGAAAACACAAGACGTAGCTGTTAACTTGAAAACTACCACTACATGACATCACAAGGTGGAGCAGAGCAATTTGAGCTCTGGAAATATAGACAGACTAATGATTACTTAAACATGTGTGAATGAAACAAAACACAACTCCAGGTATATTTTTATGAGGTAACAACACTGGTTAAAAGCTCACGAGTCAATTTTGGACAATATAGGACCGTTAATAATGTCACTGTCTTTGTTTTATAGGTAAATATTATAATATATATTTTGGCATGTATTTTTTGAGTCTGTATAGTCCACAGTTATTCTTAGTAACTGTTGCAGGCCTACTCAGTATAATGTGTTTTCCTGTGTTTGTTTGGTTCAGGCTCAGGCTCTTGTCCGGGACAGTCCAGCCTTGACGAGACTTGCCAACAGTGCGCTGTACCCCCTCATCTACGTCGTACAACAGTTTATGCACTGGTTCCTAATGGGCTACTCCCTTATGCCTTTCTGCCTCTTCTCCTTTGACAAATGGCTCACGGTAAGTCCAGGCTGTTTATAGACACTGCACCAGATTGTTACTCTCTCTGTGTGTGAACTTTTTCATTTTCAACTGTTTGCAGTGGTCCAAATTTATTTCTCACCTTCTTAATACCTCCTGAGAATGAGTTTGTAAGCACTTTGCACTGCCTTTAGAAGCCATTACGTTAATGCTAACAAACATCAACATGCTAATGATTCATTTCCTGTTTCACATAGAATTAAACACTCTAATTAGAGCTGCTTTTGCAGTATATCTGTACTGGGGCAGACAGTTTTTTTATCTAGATAAAAAAAAAACGTGTATGGGCTCTTTAAATGGGCACGATGTATAGAGCATCTGAAACGGTCTATTCCCCATAGGGAGGTTGTTTTATTGCCTGGACTGTTCCACAAAATCACATTCATTTTCACAGGACTAGACACTTGCTTTTCTACAAGAGAAGTTACACATTGTACCTTAAGTTCACCAAATAGGTCTCCTATATATTCTGATGTATTGTTCTCTTGTTTCTAGGTCTATTTGTCGGTCTATTTCTGCGGGCATATATGTCTCATTATAACCTTTTTAATAATGCCATACCTGCGTAAGGCGCTGGTGCCCAAGAAAGACCGAAGCCCGAAAAAGCAAGAGTAAAGCTGCTGAGGCTTCACATGGTAAGAAGGTGGTACAGTTATGTTTGAATTCATGTGAGTTCATAGGCCTGATAATTACTGATAAATAACACACAGAACAAGATATTTTGGACCTCAATATCTGTCATGTAAAAATGTTCTCTGCAGTAGTGGGGAATTTTGTTGTAGTACAGTAATACTGATTTGAGCTGAAGAGAGGTTAACAAATGGCTTCTATGGCTCATTATCCTTTCATTCTGTAAATTCTGCATCTCCATGTATTTTTGCTAAGAATATTGTGCATTTAAAAAAGGGTTCACTGAGATATTATTGCTTTGGGGTTATTGTGTCAATGATAGAGTAGATTCAAGAATAGTTTATTGTGATATTTTATCTATCTATCTCTATCTATCTCTATATCTCTATCTATCTATATATATCTCTATCTATCTATCCATCTATCCATCTATATATCTATCTATATAGCATGTCTTACTGTGACAGGCCTATTTATCCACTTTAGAGCTGCATGATATAAGAACAAGGTGCTAATCTTTTATTATAGCCTACTTTTTGTTCAGTTCAGTTAAATTAAAACAAAAACTATACATTTCTGTCAAATTGAGAACTTTGTAATGTTGCAATATATTTATTTTCTTGCCATAACAATTATTGCATCAGCCAATATTGGATGGATGCTTTTGCTATATATTGTGTTAAAATTGTACTACAGATATGTTTTAAATGCACGTTTGAGAACCGAAGTAATACAAAATTGAATTCCTCTCCCCAGGTCTTTCTGAGGCCATCCACTCAAGGGAACTGTGACTTTTGAAGCAGAATGGGCAAATTACCGGCATTTAGTAATATATGTTATATATGAATAATGTATATATAATATGTATATATACACGTCAGTGGAAAATGTATATTTTTTGTTGCTAGGGAGGTTTTATAAACATTTGACAAATGTTTACGGGAAATTACCATTGTGCCACATCGGTTTTTGTGGGCCAATAAGGTGTGATTTCCTGTTTTGTATTTTTGAAGAAGAGGGACTATATGAACTTGAAACTTGCTGTCCGCTCTGATTTGCACTGCCTGTTTGTGAGGCTGGAGTTTTCAAAAGCTGCATCTAGTTTTGTTTTAATTTCATGTCTCTCGCTAGCGGTCAGATTTGCACAGGTCTTTCTCTGATGTAAGCCCCGTTCACACATGCATCCTGGTGTTTTAAATTTACCTGCTTTTTGCCAGAACTGAGCCATGTGACCCAGTATTGATTTCCCTGTAATTTTGATCTGGCAACTTCCTGGGTAAATGACTTGTTTTCCTTGATTATAGAGTTGTAAAGTCCAACCAGAAACTTCACAGCTGATTTCTAGCTTTGTTTTTTCCTTATTCATCAAACTAGTGACAACTGCCTTTTTCAAAAGCCACAAATTGTATCAAATATGTAAATAATGTAGAAATAATCTATCATAACAGGATTACCAGTGTATATCTCACTAATTACTGGTCACCTCTAACGCTAATTTATCCTAGCTTCTTACCTCAAACTCTCTCGTACACTTTCTGTCAATTATAACCACAAATCATGCTTATAACCTTGTTGGCGCTAAACGACTACAATCTTTTTAACGTGACTGAAAAAGGAAATTGTAAACATGTTTTGTTTTCTATCATCTAATGTACCCAGAAGTGACATAACTTAAAACTCTATGTGTGTTCTTGTTTATCAGCTTGTTTTCCTTCATTGCTAGCATGGTTCCCTGGTTACTAGCATGGTTTCCTTGGTTACCAGCTTGTTTTCCTTGGTTACCAGCTTGTTTTCCTTGGTTACCAGCATGATTTCCTGGTTTACCGCCTTTGTTTTCTGGTTATGCTACACAATTACTTTCATTCTCATATTTAAATGACGCAGTTGTGTGTTAAGTGAACAGGGCCAACCCAGCAATGTTCTGGGACTGGTGCATGTGTGAATGGGGGGCAGTACTGAGTTTTATGGCATTTTTTTTTTAACCTGGCTATTTTCTGGGTACTATGTGCGAATGGGGCACTGAACATATATACACAATCTGTGGATGTGCCACGTGTTAAATAGGAGCGCAGCTTTGGTACAGCTGAATCAGGGTTCGCTCACAGCTGCCAGTGGTTAAAAAAGCACTGTAAAGAAACACTGTTCACTAACACACCAATATCAAATGGCCTTGAAATGATGAATGTTTTAGAGTACAAATGTTTGGGTTCAATTTTTTTACTTGAGTTTTCAAAGCTTTTTGGAAACAATGGAATTTTGTAGTTTTGAAAAAGTTTTATGGATTTAAATCATCTTCCTGTATCGTCAAATGCAAGTTGTTTTTGCCTTATTGTCCTCTAGTCCTCTCATCTGCCGCTGTCCACTGCCAATCTGCTCCCTGCATCTGTGAGCGGAGTCTTCCCCTGCATTGAAGTCATCCGTGTGATCCTTATGTGAAGAACACTTTTGGTTTTGTTTAAGTTTGTATGGAGCAGCGTTGGTGACATTTCACTCGTTAAGTCTCTGTCGCCACAGACCTCATTTTAGACTTGTTCATATTTGTGTCCAATGTTGTTCACTGGTGTTAATTGTTGACCTTTGCCTTATAATTCTAAATATTGAGAGAATATGTGGAGAGTGATTTAAATACAGTTTTATAATGTTATAAAATGCTGCATTTCAAAGTTCACCTGTTTGTGCTGTTTTGTGTCTGTAGAAGGGTGACTACCTCAAATGAATGTTAAAGATGCACTGCGTAACTTTCCTGTGGGAGGGTCTGTCTCCTGCTTGTGTAAATACAAATGCTGTTTCTCTGCCTGGAGTGTCAGACAGTTTGGTATTAAATATATCTAACTCCATAGTGACAAGCTTTTGAGACAAGTGACTCCGCTCAGTTAAAATCATTGTTGAAAAGCTTATTTATGGTCTTTTTTTTATACAATTAAAATACCTGCAGTTTAATTAAATGCAGGATAAATGTGTTTAATGCCATACTGAGGATCCTTCAGGCAGAGCACCTTTTTAAAGTGGAAGAACAGGAAAATACAAGCTTATCTATGGGTTTCAGTCTGATGAAAAATTAGGACCACTGCCACAGCAATTAACAAATTATACTAAATATATATTTTTAATCATGAAAAGTCTTCAAAGCTTGCCTGTAACAGGAAGCATATAACCATGAAGAGATAAAGACTGACAGGATTTTCAAGCTTTATTCCAAGTTCCAACCACTTTGAAAGCGATTGGAAAAGCGATAAGTCTAATGTCAATAGAATTCAAGAAAAAATGTAATGTGATTTATGCAAGAAAGTGTATTGTATTGTGTTCTGTGCGTAAATAAAAATAAATCAACAGAAGGAATGCAGGACAGGGACCTAAATGACTGTAGCAGGACAATCAAAGGACGGGGACAGGTGGTCACTCTGTGGTCTGGCACATGACGTCATTTTGCAGTCTATAAATATGAGCAGAGGGGGAAAGAGCCACAGTGAATAATATTAAAAACGAAACCAAAACGTGTGTTGTTTTTACGGGGGTGTGAAGAACGCAGAATAGATGCTTGTGCAGCCTGAGTCACTGTGAATGTGCGTTGTACAGCAAAACGCAGGCATCAGTCGGTGCACTACGGGCAGGTGGGGGCCGATGGAGCGATGGAGATGGAGAGGGAGAAGGACGCGACGCAGTGTGGGCGGGTAAAGAAGCGCCGAGAGGGAGGGGACGCGAGCACCGTAATATTCCCCAAACCCCTTCTCTTACCGTAGCGCACCGAAAACAAGGACATCATCATCCGTCTCACAGATCCCCGTGTTCCCTACTGCTGAAGCTCACGCCGACGTCTTTCTATTTTTTTTCTTTTTCACCGATTTGGGCACCGGTCGCGCAGTGATCGTGCCTGCGGGGCTTTGGAGTCGTTTGAGCCGAGGGCAGGGGCGTGAGAGGCGGATGCTGCGAGCGTAGAGACTGGGCATCATCCAGGAGCATCAGCAGTGTCGCCACGGTAATGTACCCCTCTATTACACCACGTTTCACCTTCAATCTACGCGTAATTGTTGAGTTAATCCAACATTTGCGCGCAATTACAGCCATTTTACGCATTAAAGTGAAGCATTTGCGCGTAAAATAGCCTACTTGATGTCGCATAGCATGTTTCAGCACAACCTGTGATCAAACGCTTAAACCCGTGTTGCACATTTGCACATCTTTCTGGCATATGTTTTACGTGCCTCTGGGCTGCGTAGAGGTGAGGAATACGTTTATATGCAGAAATACGAGGCCCTATAGCTCTTATGTCAATGAGCGCTAACCCCCAAGGACTCATTCTATCATTTGTGGCCAGTGCTGAGGCTGCTACATTAAAAGCCAACCTTTCCAGCACCTTAATTTGAGCTGCAATTAATAGAATACAGAATGACTAAGCTACGCCATGAGGTTTCAAAATAGAGCCTTTACTGAGCTTGGATTTGAGCTCAAACTGAAAATAACTATGTCAGGATATGTCAGCATTGGTTTCATTCACTTTGGTGTGGACCTAACAGGTTTACACGCGTTAAGCTTTATTTTATCAAGCAGCTTTGGTGACACCATGGGATCTGAGCATGGCTAAGAATGTTGAATAGAGTAGAGGTCCGTTAAGTAGCTGATATTCATTTTGGTCCTGGTTTAGACAAGATTACACACCATTTTAGTCCTGGAGATATGTATCTAAGGATGCGTTCACACTTGCATATTCATTCACCACATCGAAACTGAGACTAAACCAGGACTAAACCCAAAACTAGACCTGGACTAGACAAGGACTAGAATAGTGCCAACCCAAGTCCACATCAGGAATAAAACAGGACCAAATTTAGGACCAAATAACAAGAGTGAACGCACTATTTCACTTGATTGTATTCAGTCCAGGTTTAGACATGGCTTTTAGTCCGATGCTAAACCTGGGGATGCACCAATCCAGCTTTTTCAGTCCTGGTACCAATTTCGACACCATAGATTTAAATATTTCCTGAAAAGACAAAACTGCTTCAAATGTGTTATGGAGCTTTTATTTTTCCCCACAAGTAACTGCTGAACAGTTCTGTATAAATTCAAGTTCAAACATTCTGAACTTGACCTCTTGTCTTATTACATCAAGATATATTTATTTATCCAGCATATCGACTGAATCGATATTTGGAAGCCGATATCTGGTCCAGCAACTTCAGTATCAGTGCCAATATCTGATACCAGTATTGTATCGGTGCATCCCCAGCGTACAGTGCCCATTACTGATTAATAATGTCCATGTTTAGTCCAGGCTTAGTCCCATGGGTTAGATCTGGTGTAGTCCTAGTTTCTATACCTGTTTTGCTCCAATTTACAGTATAGATTATATAGAGTAAAGACCAGTCATTACCAGCCTGGGGGTCTTCAAAGATTCTCAAAGGGTTCCCGGGTTTTTTTTTTTAGAAAAGAGGTCCAAACTCGACTGTGTGAATTTTAATCATGGCATGATAATGGGTGGCATGGTAACTAGGCTATAAAGTATTTTATAACCCTTGCTGTTCTGCTCTATAACATCTTTATTAGCCAGAAAATGACTTTATTTTCCCTTACAAGACCGTAGCTTGTTATAGACCAATTAATTCCAGTCATGCTTTAGACCTGGTTCCTAGTTTCCCCAAAAAGCTATGTTTTGGCTCTGATTTAGTCCTATTTCAGACTTGGTTTAGTACTGGTTTAGTCCTGATTTAATTATGGTTCGATCCTGGTTTAGTCCTGGTTTTAATTCAGTCCTATTTCAGATCTGGTTAAATCCAGGGTTAGTCTTCGATTAGTCCTGCTTTAGCCCTGTCTTAATTCTCGTTCAGTCTTCGTTTAGTCCTGGTTTAATCCTGGTCTAGTTCTGGTTCAATCCTGTTTCTGATCTGATTTAGTCCTGGTTTAATCCTATTAATCCTGGCTCAGATCTGGTTTAGACCTGGTTAAATCCTGACTTAGTCCTGGTGTAGTCTTGGTTTAGTCTTGGTTCAGTCCTGGTTCAGTCTTGGTTTAGTCCTGGTTTAGGCCTGTCTTAATTCTTGTTCAGTCTTGGTTTAGTCCTGGTTCAATCCTGTTTCTGATCTGATTTAGTCCTGGTTTAATCCTATTAATCCTGGCTCAGATCTGGTTTAGATCTGGTTAAATCCTGGGTTAGTCCTGGTGTAGTCTTGGTTTAGTCCTGGTTCAGTCCTGGTTTATCTTGACCCACACACAGACACACAGATTCTTCATGTCTAGTGCCTTTGGTCTTTCTGGTTACTGTGACCTGCTGTTCTGTTCTGATCAGATGTTGATACATGTCTCTGTCTCCTGCTCTACTCCTCCTTCCTCTCATCCCTTGTTACCTCTTGTCCTTCTCTCTCTCCTCTGCCCCCCCCTTCAATCTCTCTCTCCCTTTCTCTCTGCGCTCTCCACTCTCGCCCTTGTCTCGCTCCTATTGCCCCTGTCGCTCCTGTTGCTCTCTCCTCTCTTCACCTCTCCTCTCCTCTCTCCTCCTCTCTTCCCCGTCCTCCCCTCTCTCCTTCTTCTCTCGCCCCTGTCCTCTCTCCTTCCCCTCTCCACGCCAATTCCCACTCTCATGTTTCTCACTCACCGCTTCACCCTCCGTCCTCTTTCTCCTCCTTTGTCTCTTTCTCTCTTTCCTCCTCCCCGCTCATCCCGTGACTGTCCCTGTGACCCTCCTCCATCTGAACTCCCCTCTTCTCTCTCACACTCTCTCCGCTCTCTTTCATCTCTTCCCCCTCTCCCTCCTTTCTCCCTTGGACCGCCACCCTCTCCCGTGACCCCCACCACTCTCTCTACTCCCTCTCACACCTCTCTTTTCTCTTTCTCCTCTTTAACTCTCCTCTCTCTCATCCCCCTCTACCTCCTCTCCTCCTGTCCCTGTCCCTCTCTCTCTCTTTCTCCTCCCTCAGATGGACACAATGAATTTTCTCTCCTTCCTCCTCCTTTGCTTAACTTCGGTTGCTAGTGGCAACAAAGGTCAGTTCCTCTTATGTTTTTTTGTCTGCTTAATTGTCTAATTAAAATGTAAGTTTCTTTTACATGGAACAGTACAAACCGTTCAATACAAGGAGATTTCAGGCAAACTTTAGGAAAAAATCGTTAAACATGAATTCACTACTGGGTGATTTAGGGAAATATTTAATCGTTTAATGCCGTACTGTGGAACAATGGTGTTTCCAAGCTCCTTCAGGTGCTACACGAGGTCCTCTGCATCTCAATTTAAAATTCACATGTTTTTCCTCCATTTTTCTAGTAGGCCTGCCATAATAATTACTATATCGACTTATTATTCAGTAAGTGAAAGCTGAAACAGTATCTTTTTGGGCTTTTTATCATGTGTACATTTTCTTGGGGAGATTTTTGTTATTAGTTGTAAACAATAAGATTTGAGCTGTAGGGTGGATAAAGTGACGTCTGTGGCTAATTATTGTTTCATTGCTGCAGCTCATGTCTTTTAACGATACTGCCTATTTAAAAACTGGGATTATCCTGCATTATTGTTACTGTGTCAGTGGCATGGCACAAAATTTGCTCACTGAACAAAAGCTTGGCCAAAATTTAAGATATAAACACTTAAATCTATCAGAAAATGACTTAAAAATAGTGAAATTATCTGTTATCAGCGAGATAAAAAGTTATCTTAAAATAAACTACCTCTAGACTAGAATTCAGCCGTCTGTGGTAAGTGTTCATGGGCTGAAATAAATTTACGGATGCTAAATTTGAGATAAACATACTTCAGTATTAAGTAAATCTGTATCACTGAATCTAAAAACAATTTAAGTGTTGCAGGGGAAAACTATGGTAAATGGATTGTAGCTTCTTTTAAACATTTATTGCCTAAATTTAAGATTTTCTGACTAGTTGAGTCATGGAAGAAATATATGTGACAATTTCTAAGATTATACAATGAATTCAGAACGAGTAAGTAGATAATGAATCTGAAAACAAGATGAATGAACTGATTTAAGGTTTAAATTCTTGGCCAGATCAGAGAAATTTGCAGCGTTATCTTGGCAGTCCTTGTTTAGCACAAGTACAGCAGTTGTGTATTTATTTTACACCTTGGTGGTATTACTCAGACAAATATTTTCTTATGGATACATGGTGTGTAGAGTTTAAGAACCACCAAATATTTCAGAATATGGTAGTAAACGTTTTTACTTATGGAGGCAAGCACCTGACCAAGCTGTGGTAGTTTGGAAAAATTAAAACACTGTTAATTTAATAATTCCCTAATAACAAAATATCATCTTCATGGAGACAAACTTGTACCAGAAAGTGAATAAAACAAAACACAACTCATGTTTGTGAAGAGGAAACAACATTATAACATGGTTTAAAGCTCACAAGAGTAAATTTTGCATAATATTGGACCTTTAAGTGAAAATAAATGACAACTAACCTATGAGGTCAGCATTTTACTAACTAAAAATGAAAACTATAATTTATATTTTTATACAGTAAATTTGAAACGTTGCATTTTCTTCTGATCTGTGCGTTAGTGCTCTGACGATGATAAATTTGCTTTTTGTTTGCGCAGTTGCAGGTTCATCATTTAGACAAACTGATCTGTATCTGCCCCCGTGATTCTCCAACTGAGGACAAGGAGAAAAAAGACGTTTAGAAGGAAGGAAAAGTCTGAAAGAGAAAAAAAACGAGTGAGAGATTGAAGGAGCGATGGAGTGTCACAGACCAGAGGAAACCAAAGAGAGCAGACAGTGGAGCAATGACTGGAGCAAATGATAAGAGAGAGGGAGAGAGAGAGAGAGAGAGAGAGATGAAGGGAACGAGAGAGAGAGAGAGGGAGAGATGAAGGGAAAGAGAGAGAGAGAGAGAGAGGGAGGGATGAAGGGAAAGAGAGAGAGAGGAAGGGAGGGAGAGGGAGAGAGAGAGGGAGGGAGAGGGAGAGAGAGATGGATGAAGGGAACGAGAGAGAGAGAGAGGGAGAGATGAAGGGAAAGAGAGAGAGAGAGAGAGAGGGAGGGATGAAGGGAAAGAGAGAGAGAGGAAGGGAGGGAGAGGGAGAGAGAGAGGGAGGGAGAGGGAGAGAGAGATGAAGGGAAAGAGAGAGAGAGAGAGAGAGGGAGGGATGAAGGGAAAGAGAGAGAGAGAGAGGGAGGGAGAGGGAGAGAGAGAGATGGATGAAGGGAATGAGAGAGAGAGAGAGAGAGAGGGAGAGATGAAGGGAAAGAGAGAGAGAGAGAGAGAGAGAGGGAGGGATGAAGGGAAAGAGAGAGAGAGGGAAACAAAGAGAAAGAGAGAGAGGGAGGGAGAGGGAGGGAGAGAGATGGATGAAGGGAACGAGAGAGAGAGAGAGAGAGGGAGGGATGAAGGGAAAGAGAGAGAGAGAGGGAGGGATGAAGGGAAAGAGAGAGAGAGGGAAACAAAGAGAGAGAGAGGGAGGGAGAGGGAGGGAGAGAGATGGATGAAGGGAACGAGAGAGAGAGAGAGAGAGAGAGGGAGGGATGAAGGGAAAGAGAGAAAGGGAGAGAGAGCGAGAGAGATGAAGGGAAAGAGAGAGAGGGAGGGGGAGAGAGGGAGGGATGAAGGGAACGAGAGAGAGAGAGGGAGGGATGAAGGGAAAGAGAGAGAGAGGGAGGGATGAAGGGAAAGAGAGAGGAAGGGAGGGAGAGGGAGAGAGAGAGAGGAAGGGAAGGATGAAGGGAAAGAGAGAGAGAGGGAAACAAACAGAAAGAGAGAGAGGGAGGAAGGGATGAAGGGAAAGAGAGAGAGGGAAACAAAGAGCAAGAGAGAGAGGGATGAAGGGAAAGAGAGAGAGAGGAAGGGAGAGGGAGGGAGAGAGAGAGGGAGAGAGGAAGGGAAAGAGAGAGAGAGGACAGAGGGAAGATAAGGGAGAGAAAGAGATGGAGAGAGATACTGCCAGAGGAAGATATATGAGGTAGAGGGGTGAGATGGAGGGGTAAGAGGGCAGACAGGAAGGGAGAGAGAAAGAGACAGACACAGGAAAAAAGGAGGGAGGATGAAGGAGAGAAAAGATGGCTTGGACGGCTGAGGGAGAGAGGGAGGAGGAGGGAGAGTAGATAGATGGATAGACAGGAGGGGAGGGGTTAAATGATGAGGGTGATACAGTGACACAGAGTGGGAGTGGGTCCTCTCAATCTCTGTAATCCCGAATGTAATCCCGGCCCTGATGCTCAGATTAATGCTTTATATCAGGAGGGGGAGGGGCCGGAGTGCACGAGGAGGAGGGGGCGGAGTCAAGTGGAGACCTTGGGAACGTCATTATTGGGATTAGAAGCTTCATTTGCTTGACCCATTTGGTAACAGTCAAGATTTAAGTCAAACCTCATCCCACTGCCAAGGAGGTTTTCAATTATCCTTATCATGGTTTTAAGATTAAAGCTGCTGTATTACGCAAAATTCACTCTTCTGAGCTTTAAACCATGTTATAATGTCGTTACCTCCTCGAAAACATACCTGGAGTTGTCTTTTGTTTCATTAACACGTTTGAGTAATCCTTTTATTCCTCCGTCTACATCTCCAAAGCTCAAAATGCTCTGTTCCTCCTTGTGATGTCATGAAGCGGTAGTTTTCAAGTGAACAGCTCCTCTTTACTCTTTGAAATTGTCCAAATCATCCGAGTGAAGATGCGTGGAGTTTAAAAACACAGTGGAGCGCTTCTTGTATTATCACATGACATCACAAGGTGGAACAGTGTTTTCAGTTTGAGAGAAGAACTCAGCCTAAATGTACAGAGTTTGTGTTAAACAAGAAACAAAACACAACTCCAGGTCTGTTTGCGGTGAGGAAACAACATTATAACATAGATCAGAAATGGTATAATATGGTGTTTTTGGTATACTTGTACTTAAACAATTTGGAAAAATATCTGATTTAAATGTTTCTTTCAAGAATTATGATTTATTTATTTTTTATTTATGTTTGTATAGTATTGGATTCTGTTCAAAGTTCAAATTTTAAACCTTAACATTTGAGAGAAAACTGCTAAACTAATACAAGAATCCCATGCATTTCAGAACATATTTGTGGAGGTCTGAACTACAGGGACGTCAGTTTGTTTAATACATAAAAATACAGATAATTTAGTTGAATTGTTATTTAGAGGTACCCTATGTAACTTTCTTGGTGAGCCACCTGCTTGTCTCCATGGAGATGATATTGCTTTGCTTGAAAATGCTCCACAGTAATGCATTACTGGCACTGCAGATGTAAGATATGTGTATTGGTATTAAAAACGTGTCAAGTAAAATAAAATTATGAACAATTGTGGAACATTCCAGGAAAAGCAATACGATCTTCATGCAGACAAGCAGGTGCAGAAAAGTTACACAATGCTCCTTTAAATATGCGCCATTGTTTATTTTTTCAGTTCGTTTTAATATAGAAGCGACACAGTGGATGTCTCTACCCTATTTAAAATCCAATATCATTTAGATCTGATGTTATGTGCTCTTCACTTTTACCTCATTTTCAGGGTCTTGTGTCTGACTTATTGATGCATACGTTAAATTGAAATTCACATTTTAAACGCATCTCTGGAACAAATCATGTTTTGAAAAGGCCCTGCTGGTGGCACCTTTTGTTTCACTTTTACAATCACAACAATCGACATGAAACTGGGGCCAGGCTTTGAAGAGGTGCATTTTCATTGTCTCCAGACTAGACCAGACCAGACGGCAAAATTGGTTCAGCTTTTCTAACAAATTCACTGTGAACAAAACAAAGCAATTTCAAAACCCACCAGAGTTTGTCCTGCAAAAATGAGAATACAGGCGTTAAAGGAACACTACTGTATGTAACTTTTCTGGTGGATCTTCATGGAGATGTTTTTGCATGGCCAGGAATGTTCAAAAGTATGGCACAGGGTCGTCAGAAGTATTGAAAAGCAGATACTAATTGATACTAAAACTAGAATTGAAACTAGATTTTAATTTGAGCATGTATAAAAACTAAAAATCACATTCACAGGGCAGAAATGAACCTTTCCAGAACAGTTTTATGGAACCTAAAATACTATGATTTAATGTTGAAACTCACATTCTGTTGTCTAAAGAAAGAGTGTTTTTAATTATCATTGTGTTATCGGAATTGGTTTGAGTATCGATTCTTTGGTGTTAAAATCGTGCTTGAAATTTTAGTATCGAATCTGTCCATGTTCATGGAGAAAACCCGAGTTACAGGTCAGATCTGTGGAGAAGTGACCGCTCTCACAGTAAGCATGCGTGTTTTCAAGGTATTTTTGAGCAATAAAAACACAAAGGTAAGATAGATATGTTTAATGCCATACTGTGGAACATCAGCTCCATGGAAACAAGCACTACCAGAAAAGTTACACAGTGCTGCTTTAAATGAATTGAATTTTGAATATTAATCTTATACGAATAGTTTCGACTTTTGTAGCCAGATCATTTGACGTGTTCCAGCACATTACTTCTTATTTAAAAAATCTGCCTTTGCTGATAAGGACAGAAAATTGCACTTAAAATAACCTGTTTGCCTGATTTATTTTCTCATTTCAAGCCAAATTAATACAGAAATGTAATACAAGTTCTGCAAAAATTTATGTAAGTAAAAATGGATTTGATTCTTCAGATTAAAAACAGTTGATCTTGATTTGAGTAGCTTTGACTTGTCAAACAGACCAATGAGACGTGTTACATGAGCAGATCATTTTACTTTAAGGTGCCCTTGCTGTGTAACTTTCCACCATCTGCTTGTCTCCGTGGATATGTTGTATTGCCCAGAAAGTTCCACAATATGGCATTAAACTTCTCTTGCATTTATTCAATTACATGTGATTTTATTGCTAAAGCACTTTGAATTACCTTGTGTACAAACTGTGCAAAATAAACTCGCCTTGCCTTGTGAGTGGACTCGCCTCTCTACAGATCTTACCAGTAACTTGACCTGCTAGCCTCCATGGAGGTGGATAAGTTTAACGCCTTACTGTGGAACATTTCGGGCAAGGCATTTACATCTTCATGGAAACAAGCAGATGAATTCCAGACTTTTTCCAGAATAGTTGAATAAATCTAAACTAGTCAAACTACTACTAAAGATGCACTGTGTAATTTTTCTGGAGGAGGGTGTGCCACTTGCTTGTCTCCATGGAGATACTACTGTTTTGCCTTGATTATTCCACAGTATGAAAATAAACTAAGATCTATGGAGAAGCAAGCCTGCACATGTTCAGAATTCATGTTTTTTTAAGGTATTTTTGAGCTATAAAACACTTGTAATTGAATCAGTACAAGGGAAATATGTTTAACGCCCTACTATGGAACATTCCAAGAAAAGAAATAAGCAAGTAGCGGACCCTCTACCTTAGAAGTTACATAGTGCACCTTTAAATTACAGTGAATTTTCTTATGTAAGTAGAAGCTTTAGTGCCATTGTCTCAACTCATGAAAACTCCTCATTGAAGTGACTGGGGACAGCAGACTACAGGAGCTTTTTATTCGTCCCCTTTTCCTCGTAACGTGTAAAATCTCCCTCCTTCCAGTCCATTAAAATCTCCTTTGATCAGTCTGTGGAGAACATTCAGCACAAAGATGAATAATTAATTTGCAATTAAAGGTTACATCCTCTGCAAACCGCGGGCTTTTGATTTGGACATTTAACAGCGCTGCACGTGAATGATAGACGCCATCTCTGAAAAGCAGAGCCATGTGACCTAGTTTTAAGAGAAAAGGTTGAATTTGCAGAAACAGATTGAACAGAGAACAAACTCGTTAAATGGGAAAACTCATTAAAACGTTTTTATGATCATGTACAGGCATTCACTGCAAAAGCACATCCACGTGTTAAAATGACTTGAATTCAGAAATTATTTTGCATAATTTTGACTAATTTAGGCAAGTTTTAACATTATTTGGCATTTAATTTAAAGGGTGAATATTACGCTATTTTCTGATCTATGTTCAAATGTTGTTTCCTCATCACAGACATACCCAGAGTTGTGTTTTGTTTCATAAAAAAAATAAAATAAAAATCACTCAAACATGCATGAATGAAACAAAACTCAACTCCAGGTATGTTTTTGAGTTTAGAGTTTCAATTACGGCTGTAAGACTAATCAAAAGTATAATTTAAATGGCCGCAATCAACAAATTACGGGTTACGTAAAAGATGCACTATGTCACTTTTCTTCTGATTGGCTTCTTGTCTCCATGGAGATGTTGTTGCTTTGCTTAGAATGTTTCACAGTGTGGCATTAAACATATCTATCTTGCTCTTATTCAGCTACAGGTGTTTCAAAAAAATTGCTCAAAAAATACCTTGAAAGCATTCTTCTGTTCTTATTCTGTGTGAGCTTGCCTCTCCACAGATATGACCTCTAACTACTATGTTTGTGTCTTTCCATTGTGACGTTCATATTTCGGTTCATATTTCAGTCTTATGTCAAATATTAATGCTCCTGGATGTGTTTTGAAAAATAAACACATCAAATTGCAGTATATGTCCTGTTCCAAAGCGGTTCAATTAAAAATAGGACGGTTACCATAGCAAATTAACAATTAAAAACAAAATAATTTATCTTTTAAATAGTCAAAAGTCCTCAAAATGGCACCAAGAAGCTGAAATCCTTGAATAGTTTCCGAATAATCTTTTTTAGAGTTAATTGTGTTGCCCTCCAGTCCATACACATCCTCACCATGTCCCTTGATCATAATGTGAACTGAATCTTGATTTTGTAAAATAAATTAAAAATCCAAACCCAGTAGCTATATTTTTTTTTCCAAAGTAGTTCAGCCCTAGTTTCAGAATATCTTTTAGATTTATTTTTTCTCATTTCAATTAAAACATCGTCTCCATAGGTTTCAGAATGATGAAAGGTTTGAAAGTTGTTTTTTTAATCAAAAGTCCTCAAAATGGCTCCATATAACATGAAGAATTTCAGAATCATCTTTTTTTTTCATCCAAATCGAAACCTCTTCCCTGTAGATTGTGTACACTGATTGTCCATTTTGAAAAATAAACTGTAAATCAAAACAAATACCTATTTCAGCCCTAATTTCAGAATAGTTTTAATGTATTTTTCTTCTTTCAATTAAAACTACCTTCCCCTGACATCCCATTTTTACAGTGTTCATTGTCTTGGCCTGCTCCAGTCCGCACTCACCCCATGTCCTTGATCATAATGCAGGGTTATAAATAGACTCTTTGGTTCCCTGTGTAATTGCCGTTTAACCCAAAGCCTGTGCTCTGCTTTTGTTCAGCCAATAAGCACAAGCCATGGATCGAGACGGAGTACCAGGGCATCGTCATGGAGAACGACAACACCGTGCTCCTCAACCCGCCGCTCTTCGCCCTCGACAAAGACGCTCCCCTGCACTATGCCGGTAAACTCAAAAAATACTCACTAAATATTCACAGCAAAACTACTGGACCAACACAACACTGAAATCTGTCCTCCTCCATGACACATACGGCTTGAGAAATGGAAAACCGAACCCAAATGAGGTGGACTTACGTAAGACACATTCAGATTCATAATAAAAACACAAGGTTTATTTATTTAAGCGGGTCGTTACTGACAGTTAAAGACTAATTGGCTCCAAGATGCTTTAACATGACATGATGTGGTAATACAGTCATGTATTATGGAACAGAGTGTTTTCTGTTTGAGAGAAGGACGCAGCCTAAATATCCAGGGTTTATGTGTTCAACATGTGTGAATGAAACAAAACACAACTCCAGGAGTGTTTTCGATGTAGAAACAACATACTGCAGATCAGAAAAAAAGCACAATATAGGCCTGGCAAAATAATAATAAAGTGTAGAAAGTAATAAAACATGTATAAAAACAGAAGATGAGATGGGTAATAGCTGTTGAGGACAGTTGAAGAGCCTGCATTTAACCCATTTTGCTGGGTTGTTTAAGAGGATTTGACCCAGACCACTGGACCAGACAAAGGCAGGAAAACGTCAGCCATAAAGTGCCGTTTGAAATGACCCAATTTCTTGACCCAACGTTTGGGTTAAGCAAAACGACGCAATTCTGTGAAAATAACCCAAAAAGTGACCCACAGCTCTAACTCAGCATTTGGGTAGAAAAAAGAACCATTTTTTAGGGCATACAGCTGAAATGTGAAAAATTAAAATAAAGAATAGTTCTGATTTGATTTTATACAATAATTATTACATTACATTATTATTATTACATGTTTGACCTCCTTAGACCCCAAGAAGATTAGTTATTGTTATGGATGGGACAAGGTCTCGTGTCACAAGATAAAATTCCCACAAAATTGTGCACACATAAGGGAAATGAGCTTGTGAGATTTTCTATCCATGTGTTTACATTTGGCTTAAATTCACAAAAAATAATCATTTTGACTTGTATAGGCCTGCCATGATAATTACTATATTTAATTATTGTTCAGTATATGAAAGATGGATCAGTATAATTTGTGGCTTTTACTGTGTGTATTTTTTCTTTGCAATAATTGGGAGAGTTTTGTAACTTCTATGGCTAATTATTTGTCGCTGCTCATGTTTTTTTTTAATGATACTGTCTATTTAACAGTTTATTTACTGGGATGATCCTGCTTTAAGGTTATTGTGTCAGTGGTATGAAGTAGTTTCAGTATTATTGTTTATTGCAGTATATCTCTGTAGTAATATATCGTGCTTCAAAATTTATAATCGTGACTGGCCTAGACTTGTACATAAATTTGGCTTTGTGATTTTCCAGTTTTGGAGTGAGGTTTGGTTGAGTTCTCCAAAAAATATCTTGAGTATACAGCAGTTTTAACCTATGATTCAGATTTTGGGCATTGAGTTTGCAGTACCACACGCTGTCAGAACCACGCTGTTCTAAAAGCCTCTGTCAGGGTCTTGCTTGGCTCTGTGCTAAACGATAAAAAGGTCAACTCATGTGCTGCCAGACTCAACTCTGAATCTGCAAATACAGAAGGGCTAATTTAAGGGCCATGTGGAATCTGGGTGGGCAATATAACAACAATATATGAAATCTTATCTTGTTTAGATACATAAATAATGGATATAGAGCATCAAGTGTCACCCACAAACATGAAGGTTGGCGGTTCAATTCCAGCTCTGTCACTGTGCAGACTAGAAATGCAGGAAAATGATACGTATGTGCTTAGTGGTGTTTGGAGAGGCTGACGGCGCAGGTTGGTGGTCGTGTTTCAGCAGTCAGCCCCAGGGCAGGAGTGGCAACAGAAGCAGGAGAGGTGAATACATAATGCAATGTAAAGTTATTTTTTCAATACAAGACGTTTTTAATTCAGTTCAGTTCATTTAATTGAGGAACATGAAATATTATGATATCAACATGAGATTATTATTGGACATATTGTGCTTCATTACACTTACGCTCAAAAAGAAGTAGGAAGAAGTGAACTCTACTAATACAGTTGTGTTTCCATTCATATACTCCTACTTTTTTGTTTGTTTGATACGATTCAGCAGATACATTGTTTAATTTTTCTTTTTTCCCCCTTGTTGTATACTCATCCTCCTTCTTCATATTTTGTATACATGTTATTTTTGTAAAGTTGTTTAAAGTGGTATATATTTGGGCAGCTTTTTAGGTCTTCATTTAAATTGTTCCATAAATCGACCCCACGTTGTGTAATACACATTTTTTTCAGTTTTGTTTGGAAGAATAATTTTTAAAAGTTCATCTGGTTCCTTAAATTATGGCGTGCATCTCTATCGCAAAACATATTTTGAATATTTTCTTGTAGTTGTTTGTGTCTAGCTTTATAAAGTAATTGCTATGTTTTGAAGTTTACTAAATCATACAATTTTAAGACTGTAATTATTGCTTAAAGGTGCATTATGTAACTTTTCCGGTGGAGGGTTGTAGCAACTGATAACGGAATAACAAACAATAATGTAATAACGGCCAATAACGTAATACATTTGGCCAATTTTAAATGTAATAAGCCCATGAAATAACTGGTCAATAATGTAATAACTTGCGTATCTGCAGATATGCTGGTTTTGATTGTGAAGTCTCATAGAAGGACATTAAAGTTGTCTTTCTTGCATTTATTGAGTTATTTGTGTAGCATATCTTAAAGACATGTATTCTTTCTGTGAGTGGGCTCTCCTTTCCACAGACCCGCCGTAACTTTGCTTGTCACCATATAAACAATAATGCCAAACTGTGAAATATTCCAGGTGAAGCTATTACATCTCATGTGGTATTATAATAATTTGGATGATTTTAGCCTGGGGATTGTTACTAAATAAAAAGTAAAAGGTAGCTGTTAATGACATCACAAGGTGGGAAAGAGCATTTTGAGCTTCGGCGATGTAGACAGACTAATAAAGGATTAATGAAAAATGTGTGAATGAAACAAAACACAGTTCTGTGAATGTTTTTGATGAGGAAACAACATTCTAAAAGTCCAGACGGTGTGTGAGACGGATAATTGAATTTGTTGAACATCTACTAAAATAAGCCGATCTGTTAATAGCAGGTCTACAGTTGCTACCAGTGGCACAAACCAAACTCGAGTGTCTTTTGTGGTGTCAGTTTGAGCTGTGATTCCCAATAGGGCGTCTAAATATTAAAAGCAGTGTATTCGTTCGCACTATTTATAGACTCTCTTCATAGTTTAATTCTAGCTGGTTTTACCGGAGCATCAGCCTCACTCCTCTGCAGCTCTACCAGGCGTTTCACATCTCCGTAATCACTGTATTCTGGTCTAAACACGTGAAATTAACATAGAAGATCTGTTCTATTTGTTTAGTATGAAGTAGTAGTGTTTTAAACTGTGTGTTTTTAGAGGAAGTTGGTGCAAAATGTGAGTCGGATATCCTCACCAACGCTACATGCTAAAGTCATGGTATCAGTAACGTCATATGATACTCACTGACCGGTTTCCTGACTCTCAAACCGCTGAGCATGCAATTCTAATAACCTTTATTCTATTTTTGTCAATTCTGATCAATTTCAGTTTTCTTGTTGCAGTGGTTAAAATTGCTAGCTGAATTTCATTTATCTGCAAGGATGTTTCTATATTTGATTGCGATTATTCTATGGATATTATTTGTGGATTAAAATATGTTCAGATCTATTCAATCTAATGTAATAAATAGTTAATTACTCAGTTAACAACAACCAGAATGACGATGATGATGATTGATAGAATTGGGCTGGGGCCTGTATAACTCTGTGGGAGATTTACTGTTTTAGAATAACCAAACCAAAGTCACAAAAGATAGATCTTATTATTTTGGTTCCACAAAACTGACACGAATCTGTCCCTTCAACTGACATGAATTATCTCTTTTGGGTTGATCATTCATTGGCACCGCTTTCTGAAGCTGTTGTGAAAGAATTAACTTTTGTTTATTTATACTGGCAGAGAAGACTTTGAACTTTGTGCCAGTTTTTCATTCATGTGGATTGGCCCAGTAATTACAGAGACATTAACTGTAAACCAGGCCAACAAATCTGCAACGTAACAGGAAAATGACAAATTCCACCTTAGAAATGTGACCTGTCCTCCAGCTCCAGTTCATTTTAGATTGTAGTGTAGTTGTTACAGAAACATTACCGATTCATCAGTTTCAGAATAATAAAACATTTAGGCTGTTTCCATAGCGATTAACAACAACAAACAAAATATATCTTTTGAACAGGTGAAAGTCCTCCGCCTATAACAGGAAGGTGAAACCCATTCCCAGTCTTATGTGCATTTGTTGTCATTTCTCCAGGCGAGATCTGCGGCTTCAAGGTGCACAGTGGTCCGTCGGGGTCCGGTTCGGTCCAGTTTGAGGCGGTGGTTTTGGACCGGTCCACAGGAGAGGGTCTGGTCCGGTCCAAAGAGCCTCTGGACTGTGAGAGCCAACGCGAGCACAGCTTCACCATCCAGGCCTACGACTGCGGAGAGGGGCCCGATGGAGTCAACAGCAAGAAGTCTCACAAGTCAGTAGTGTTCAGAATTTTACTTTTAATATATTTTCATCCCATAGACGGGCTAGGTACCTTTCCAAAATACTACATTTACGGTACCAGCTCCTGAATTGTACTTTTTTCAGTACCGATTCTGGTATTAACCATAATCTATAATGACAAAGACCATAGACTTTGCCCTGACGCCACAGTCTGAAATCAGCTTTCATTATGATGGGATAAGTCTGTTGTTAAAGGTGCAATGCGTAACTTTTCTGGAATGAATAGCACAGTCTGACATTGAACTTATGAGGTGAAACCACAAGGACAATTTTACAAGTCAGATCTGTGGCAAGGTGACATCATTCTCAGTATAAAAACCTTTTTCAAGGTATTTTTGGCAGTAAAAACGCCCATAATTAACTCTAAAACCAGGATAAATTTGGTTAATGCCATAGTGTAGAACATTTTAAGCAAACCATAATAAGCTGATTTTGTTAGATAGATATTGAAAGGTTATAGACGTAATTTTCTCAGCAAATATTTGAAACAGGAAACTTGAGAAAGACTGAACGACTGTCCTGTCTCTTAAAATTTAGAAAATTCTGTTATATCTTGATCTCGAGTGCTAAAAATAGTGTCTGGAAGAACATGCAACCTAAAACTAAATGAAACAAACTTATCTCCAGATTCATCACAGAAATAATTACTGAGGAATATTGTTTTCTCCTTGTCGTCGGATCAGATATGCAGAGGAAGGAGTTTGTCATTTCCTTTCATTTAGGCAATTAAAAAGAATGACTCACTGAGAGTTGCTGCTAAATTTGCTAAACAGCAAATTGAAATGAAAATTAATCAGTAATTTCTGAATCACAATGTCAAATTTTATAATTAGAGTGAAAAGTAAGATGTATTAAATTACAATTATTGATTCAAAATAAAAATGCAGTCCTATTACTCATTCAACAGAAATTTGGCTTATTTTGGTCTGTTAATCTATTTCGTTGCAGTGATATTACTCAAATTATGGATATTTAACATTTTGACAAGTTCTTAGAAAGTAAATATGTAAAAAAAAAAAGCTGTTTTATTCAGTCTGTGTGAGTCAATAGGGGAAATGCTGGTGTCTAAATGAAGCTAAGGCCTTGTGAAAGCTCCCTGAAGCGTAATTACACCACTGGAAAGGTGTAAATGAGACTACTCTCTCTCTCTCTCTCTCTCCCATCACTCTCTCTCTCTTTTTCTTCTCTAAGTGCCCTCCACACCATCTTCTCTCTCTTTCTTCTCCAATTACCAGCCTGCTCCATCTCCTCTCTCTCTTCTGTAACATAATAAAAAAAATTCTCTATATCCTTGTTTGTAAAATGACGTCCCTCGCTTCTCTCTCTATTTTTCTCTCCCCTCTCTTTATTTCCCTCTCTCCTTATCTCTTTTTTTATCTCTTTTTCTTTCTTATCTCTCTTTCTCTCTCTACTCACTCCCTCTCTTTCTTCTTTAAGTGCCCCCCACTCCATCTTCTCTCTTTCCCTCTCTCTTCTGTAACATAACAAAAACATTACTCTACTCCCTTGTTTGTAAAATGACATCTCTCTCTTTCTCTCTCTCTTCCCCTCTCTCCTGTAAGGTAATAACATTTCTCTTTACCTTTATTTGTAATACATATGACCCCCACTTCTCTCTCTCTCTCCGTTTCTCTCCTTCTCTCTCTCCATCCCTCTCCTGTAATATAATAAAACATGTATCCTTGTTTATAATAGGACAACCCCTCTCTCTCTCTCTTTCTTTCTCTCTCCTTCTTCTCTTGCCTCCTTTCTCTTTCTCTCTCCTGTAATATAATAAAAACATTTCTCTAATGCCTCCCCTCTCTCTTGCTCTCTCTCTCCATCTCTCTTCTCCTCTCTCTTTCTCTCTCCATCTCTCTCTCTCTCTCCTGTAATATAATAAAAACATTTCTCTGTTTGCTTGTTTACCCCCTTCTCCCTCTCTCTTCTCCTCTCTCTTTTTATTTCTCTCTCCACCTCTCCATCTCTCTCTCTCTTCTGTAATATAATAAAAACATTTCTCTAATGCCTCCCCTCTCTCTTGCTCTCTCCCTCTCCCTCTCTCTTCTCCTCTCTCTTTCTCTCCATCTCTCTCTTTCTCTCTCTCTCCTGTAAAATAATAAAAACATTTCTCTGTATCCTTGTTTACCTCTCTCTCCCTCTCCCTCTCTCTTCTCCTCTCTCGTTCTCTCCATCTCTCTCTCTCTCCTGTAATATAATAAAAACATTTATCTGTATCCTTGTTTACCTCTCTCTCTCTCTCCATCTCTCTTCTCCTCTCTCGTTCTCTCTCTCTCTCTCTCTCTCTCTCTCCTGTAATATAATAAAAACATTTCTCTGTTTGCTTGTTTACCCCCTTCTCCCTCTCCCTTCTCCTCTCTCTTTCTCTTTCTCTCTCCACCTCTCATCTCTCTCCATCTCTCTCTCTCTCCTGTAATATAATAAAAACATTTCTCTAATGCCTCCCCTCTCTCTTGCTCTCTCTCTCTCCCTCTTCCTCTCTCTTCTCCTCTCTCTTTCTCTCCATCTCTCTCTTTCTCTCTCTCTCCTGTAAAATAATAAAAACATTTCTCTGTATCCTTGTTTACCTCTCTCTCCCTCTCCCTCTCCCTTCTCCTCTCTCGTTCTCTCCATCTCTCTCTCTCTCCTGTAATATAATAAAAACATTTCTCTGTATCCTTGTTTACCTCTCTCTCCCTCTCCCTCTCTCTTCTCCTCTCTCGTTCTCTCTCTCTCTCTCTCTCCATCTCTCTCTCTCTCCTCTAATATAATAAAAACATTTCTCTGTTTGCTTGTTTACCCCCTTCTCCCTCTCCCTCTCTCTTCTCCTCTCTCTTTCTCTTTCTCTCTCCACCTCTCATCTCTCTCCATCTCTCTCTCTCTACTGTAATATAATAAAAACATTTCTCTATATCCTTGTTTACCCCTCTCTCCCTCTCCTCCCGTCTCCCAGGGCGACGGTGCATGTGCGTGTGAATGACGTGAATGAGTTTTCCCCGGTGTTTGTGGAGCGGCGTTACGAGGCGTCCGTCCCAGAAGGCCGTCTGTTTGAACGGATCGTGCGGGTGGAGGCCCTGGACGCAGACTGCTCCCCTCAGTACAGCCAGATCTGCTTCTATGACATCATCACTCCCAATGTGCCCTTCGCCATTGACAACGACGGTGAGTGCGCCATGTGTTGTTTTTTTTTGTGTGTGAATTTTACATACCGCTGAACTTCTCACTTTGAATGTTTTAAATCTGAAAAAAATGTTTGAATTATTTTTAGTCAGATTTTTTTTAAGTATACTTTTTCAATATGTTTCAAATTCAAACTAAAAATTTCACCTTTTAAATATGCAGCACAGATAATTTCAAGCCTTCAAATTCAAAAATCAAAATTCAGAGTGTAAAATTTGCAGTGAAAAATTGCACAACAAAGATCCAAAACGCCAAGGCAGAAGCAATCGATCCTGTGTGAGTGTGCGGAGGACAGAGGCTGTTTCCTATTGGTTCTCATCTGTGGGCGGGGTTTACACTTAAGAAATAAAACTAAGGCTAATTCTGACCAATCAGATCGCTTCACTGCACCATTTCCTGCTTGTTACTAAGTTAGATCGGATCACTTTGGATTGATTGCTTCGGCCTTGGAATCTTGGATCTTTCCTGCAAATTTTTTTCACTGTGAATTTTACACTCTGAATTTTGAATGTTGAATTTGAGGGCTTGAAAATATTTGTGCTGAATATTTAAAAGGTGAAATTTTTATTTTGAATTTTTAACACTTTGAAAATGTTTCAGCAACTAAAATTCAGAATAAAAATAATTCAAAAATTCAAAAGTGAGAAATTCAACAGCATTTAAAATTGAAAATCTGATGAAAAAAAATTATCTTCCATAACAAAAACTGACTGCAAAAACACACTGTTATATTGTTATTACTGAAGGCTCAAAATCTTAAGATGTCTCTCTCAAAAACTGGATTCATATTTTCTTTTCCTTATAATCCTTGAATTTGAAAATCATTTGTATTAATTATACATTTTGAAATGTGATTGATCGCACACATAAGTAGCTTCAACTATATCATTACATTTTTCCTCAGATATAAATAAATTATTCAAAAGCTTAAAGAATTACTGTGTAACTTTCTGGAGATGACAAATCACCTACATGATTCAATGGAAGTAGAAAGTTAAAATCACTACTAGAAACTTCAAATCGGCCAAGAAAGAGTAAGGTTTGTGGAGATGCAAGCCCCACTCACTGTAAAGATGCATTATGTTTTTCAGTGAAATGAAACCATCCAAAATGATAAAACAAACAAACAAACAAACATACTTTTATTTATTTATTTGTTGGAAAGTTACACATTAGGGCTTTAAGTGGTTACAGCTCAGGACTAGACATTGTATTTCATAATGAATTTGTCTGGCTCCACATTTCAAATGAATACTTGACTAAACAGATTGGTGGTGTCATGGCCCTTCATTGCCGCTTGCAGGTGTAACTAGATTCAGAAACAAATAACCAAAACAGTTTTGAAAAGAAAAGAGTCACTGAATTGTACATATAAACTTCATTTGATACAGGGAATAACTTTTACCTAAAATGTAAAAACAACATGATTTTCTCTGAGCTTTCATGACATGTTTTTCCGTTATTTTCATTGCACTTGTCAAACCACGCCGCCCTGTTTTATATTCTGCGCAATAATCACAGACTAAACTCCTAAACAAATGAAAAACAAGCAGCAGCCTCTGGGGAGATGTTGATGTGGAAGCAGAAACAGAGCGCGCTGTTAATTCTTGCAGCAGGTAGACTCAAAAATCTGTTAAAAATAACGTGCGTGTGGAGGCGGACTTTTGTTTTACCTCAAAAACACCAGAGCAGCTGTGGTGGTTTATGTAGGTCTTTCTGCCCTTCATTGACTGGTCCAAAAAACATTAAACTTTGGACATTGTGTGATTCAGCTGATGCATGCAGGACTAGGACTAAAACAGGGCTAGAAAGGACTAAACTAAAGCAGCTTCCATGTGCTATGGAGAAAATGATCCTTTCCTTTTGTAAAGTGATAATTAGGAGTGTGTTTTGTTCAAGTCCTTTTGTAGTTGTAGCTAAAAAGAATCTTGACAAATATACAAAGATAAATCAATATCTGCTTTTTATTTCATTACATTAAATGGAAAGACATGCTTTAAAATAACAGGTGTGTAAATGCTGTCTTCAGTCACTCCTGTGAACGAAGACAGTTAATGTGGCCATACCGACTTGTCAAAGCCTGAACTCGTCAGATCTCAGAAGCTCAGCAGGGCCTGGCCCGGTTTGTACTTGGATGGGAGACCGTTGGGAAAATCAGGTGCCACAGGGGGGCGCCAGTCGAAAAAAAACGTTGTGTCCTTAGGCAAGGCACTTCACCCACACTGCCTAGTATGAAAGTGGTGTGTGCGTCAGTGATGGTGGTGGTTGGAGGGGCCGATGGCACAGATTGGCAGCATCGCTTCCGTCAGTCTGCCCAAGGGCAACTGCGGCTACAACAGTAGCTCACCTCCACTGAGTGGAGTGAATGAATAATGAGCTGTAAAGTGTCTTTGAGTGTCCAGAAAAGTGCTATATAAAACTGATGCATTATTATTATTATTATTATTATTATTATTCCTGTCCACCATGGCACGAGGTCAAAGGTTATTTTCATCTCTGCAACTCGCATCAATATGACATGAGGGGCCGTTTATGTGCAATTTTCTTCTCAACAAGTCATATTTACTATAATTCCCATAGCACATGAAGGCAGCATAGAGCTAAGCTGTGGCTGATTGCCACACTAATGACTATATCGACTTATTGTTAAATATATGAAAGCTGGAACTATATTTTTGGGAGTTCAATACTTATTATCATTTTTAACGTTAGTAGTTTTTAATGGTGCTGTACCTGTTTTTACTCTTAAAAACTTGACAGAACTAGTTCATTGTAAACAGTTTGCAGTGGTCCAAAGTTATTCCTCACTTACTTTATGCTTTCCAAGCATCTGAATTATTCAGTGAGATGAGTTTAAATGTGCTTCTCACATCTCTCAGAGACCAGAGTGGAGTTTTGCCATGGCAGTAAAATTGTATGCTAATGCGCACTTCCTGATGATCAGACAATAAACCGTTTTACAATGACTTCAAGAGCTGCTTACAATAAATCTGTACTGAGACAAGACAACATTTGCTCAAATACACGGGGATAAATCAGGTGCAGGGCCTTTAAATGAATGGGATATTTACTTCCAAAACATGGCGGGCTGTCACTGTTGATTGCACGTTTTACAGACGCTCTGAGTTGGCTGTGACTGTGCAAATTTCCACGGGACTTGCTTCCTGATGTTTTCTGGGTCGTTCTGGTCCAGGAGAGTCGCTCTCATCCCTCTGTTCCACCTTGTTCAGAGCCGGCTACTTGTCATTGTCTATTTTCTCCTCTCCGCTCATGTCTTTCTTTCTTTCGTTCACTCTCTCTCCACATGTGACAACCTCTTCTCTCTGAGCTGTTTGTCTTCTGCTGTTCTGAGCGCTTTCAGGACATCACTGTCACTGTTATATTTCCTCTATTGCTTTTATTACTCTTTGTATTTGTATGTATTTGGCTGTTTGTATTATTTTCCTGAGTCTTTTCAATATAGTTTTCAGTATCAGTTTTTGTCACCTGCCACCATAACTGCCCAAATATCAGTATTAAAGCAGTATTTAGGAACATTTCAGCTTTCCAAGGTTAGTTTAATAACCATCTCTTCTTGTTAAAGTCCGTGAAAAGCCATATAAAAACTGTTTGATCGAACCGATATGGAGCAGACTGCGTACATGCGTAATCTGCACTGACTGCCCTGCCTGATGTTAGTAAAAATCAATATTCACTCAACGAAAGTTAGAGCTGACACATTTTGAAAACCTATGTACTTATAATTAGACTGATTTAAAGTTGGGGTTACTAAGTTAAAAGAAAAATGTAAATGAGTATAAAGTATATTGTAAAGGCATCACTTTGGGACAAAAAGAGCCTGCTGCATACTGTCATTTTTATTTCTATTTATTCATTTATGTTTTATATTTATATTTTTAAGTCATGTACGCACCTAAAAATGCGTGCATTTGAGTATTAACAATAAACCAAAGGGTGAGAGATACAGATGAGTTAAAATGATTTCAATACTTACTTCCTCCTTCTGCAGTGTGAAAATCAAGGAGCCCAGCTTTAATAATGATAATAATATTCATGCCTTTGTGTTGTATTGCTTTTTACAAGTTTCCAGACTCTCAAAGCGTTCAACTTTAAGCATTATTCATCCACCCATCACACCGCGTTCATGCATAGCCAGGGTGAAGTGTCCATGAACACAACTACAGAGAGTATTGTCTGAGATGGGTCTGGGCGGACATCTTTTAAACACATGAAAACACTAGAAAATGAACTGCTGAACTACTGTGAGAATCTCATGCCTTTCAGAGTGTGTTTGCAGAGGTCAAAACTACAAGGTTAGCGAGGCTTAACGGATAAAAAGAAGACTCCATGGAGACGGCATATTTTGTTTTCTGCAGAGGACGTGATTTTTGCATAAATAATTACAGCCTTTGTGATTCTGATAATTGCGTCTATTCCAACGCGCACTTGAATTCAGTCATGTTTTTAGCTCTGGTAATGTTATTCAATAATGCCATCTATGAATACTGTATGTGCTTATTTTATGTGGCTGTATTACTCACACATAATGACTAATGCGTTTCTATTTCTGTTCTTTATTTTTCATATTTCTATATCTGTCTCTCTCTGCTCTCTTTTTGTATTTCTCTCTTTGTATTTCTCTCTTTGTCTTTCTCTCTCTCTGGCTTTCTCTCTATCTTTCTCTGTCTCTCTCTCTCTGCCTTTGTCTTACTATTTCTCTCTCTGTCTCTCTGTTTGTCTCTCTACCTCTCTCTCTGTCTTTCTCTCTGTTTCTCTCTGCCTCTGTGTTTGTCTTTGCCTCTCCCTCTCTCTCTGCCTCTGTCTTACTATCTGTCTCTCTGTTTGTCTCTCTACCCCTCTCTCTCTCTCTCTCTGTCTTTCTCTCTGTTTCTCTCTCTCTCTCTGCCTCTGCGTTTGTCTTTGCCTCTCTCTCTCTCTGCCTCTGTCTTACTATCTGTCTCTCTGTTTGTCTCTCTACCTCTCTCTCTCTCTGTCTTTCTCTCTGTTTCTCTCTCTCTGCCTCTGTCTTACTATCTCTCTCTGTCTCTCTCCCTCATGCTTTCTCTCTCCCTCTCTCTCTCTGCCTCTTGTCTTACTATCTGTCTCTCTGTTTGTCTCTCTACCTCCCTCTCTGTCTTTCTCTCTGTTTCTCTCTATGCCTAAATCTCTCTCTCTCTCTGCCTCTGTCATGCTCTGTCTATTTGTGTCTCTATTCTCTCCCTATTCCCTCTCTCTTTCTCTCTCCCTTTCTCTGTATATCTGTCTTTCTGTCTGTCTCTGTTTCTCTCGCTGTCTGTCTCTCTCTGCGTCTCTTTCTCTCTGTCTTTCCCTCCCTCTCTTCATCTGTTAATTCTTTAGGTAACATTAAAAACACGGAGCCGTTGGATTCGAAGAGGCAGCGCGTTCACACTTTCTGGGTGACTGCGTTCGACTGTGGGAAGAACCGAGCTCAGGCCGACGCTCAGGTGGTGGTCACAGTCAAGCCGTCCTGCAAGCCCGGCTGGATCGGTAATAACACTTTACACTTTACACTTTTTATTTTTAGGAGGGAGGAGTTTTGTATTTTCACACAAGTAGTTGGTTGGTTTGTTCATCTGTTCATATCATTGTAAAATTATGTGTCTCTTGTTCTCTAATTGAATGTTTAATGTTTTACCTGCTTTAAGACCAGCGGATGAAATTGAGCTATTACACAAACAAACCTTGATATATTTATGTTGAAGCTGCCTGCTGACACTTTAATTAATATGCACTAATTAAAACGGCTATTTATTGAGAGAAGATTATTGTCAACAAGTACAAGAGGGATTCTCAAAGTTTTTATTCAGGCTTTCAAATAATTCAAAAAACATCCATTGCAGCAGTACAAAAGGGCATTATACAGATATGATCGAGTTAAAGCAAACGTATTATGCAAAATGGACTTTTCAGAGTGTTTAACCATTTTATAGTTGTTTTCCGTTCTCTCCTCCACCGGCATGCGCCCACTGCTCTGCACTTACTTCGTTCTCCAGTGTTATTTTCATAAACGGTGATACATGTAGGATTCACCAGTGTCATGTAGCTATTTTAGTAAGAATGAAAAAAAAAATCTCCTGCTCGCTAGTGTGAGCTGCAGCTATCCATTGGAGTTGCCGACTCTTTTACTGTGACGTCAGCTCCCACTGGGCACTGCAGTTTTCTAATGCGGTACTCAATGGGCTTGTTTCTTTTATTGTGTCGTTTTAGATGAATATTGGTTTTTAAAATGTGGAAATTATAACATAATGATTCACATTGTGTCATAGATTATAGCCTGATATCAGGCTCAAGCACAGTATGTGTTCTTTAAGTAATAATGTATCATCAATTGCTTAAGGTGGTACTAAATACTAAATACTTGTCTAAACAGCTGAGTAAAGACTAAAATAAATTATAGACATTTAATGTTTAAGATTTCAATAGTTTTAGTGTTTTTTAGTGTGTTTAAGAGTAACAGAATAAACAATATTCTCAGGTTAAACTGTACATTACGCTGATACGGTGTTCTGACTTGCCCGTACAATTTAACCTGCGCACAGTGTGACCTGATAACATTCGTTATTCTGTTTTTCCTGAACAGCACGCTCTTTGCTAATTACAAGCAATTTTCCTGCTATTTTTATTCAGTTATTCAGGTTTTTGTTATAACCACTGCATTTTTTTACTTCTCCAAATGTGACATTGCTCAGGTCTGAAACCAGGACCCAACCAGGACTCAACCAGAACTGAACCAGGAATCAACCAGGACCTAACCGGGACTTAACACGGACTAAACCAGGGACTAAACCAGGGACTAAACCAGGGACTAAACCAGGACTAAAACCAGGACTAAACCAGGTATCAACCAGGATTAACCAGGACTCAACCAGGCCTAAACCAGGCCTAAACCAGGACTAAACCAGGACGTAACCAGGATAAATCAGGATTCAACCAGAACTAAAACGGGACTCAACCAGGACTCAACCAGGACTAAACAAGGACTTAACTGGTACTAAACTGGTACTAAACTAGTTCTAAATCCAGACTGTATATTTTTCCAGGTTGGACTAAGCGTGTTGAGTACACTCCTGGTTCTGGAAGCATCCCTCTGTTTCCCAGCCTGCACCTGGAGACCTGTGAGGAGACGGTTTGGAACATCCAGGCCACCGTAGAGCTGCAGACGGGACACATCGGGAAGGGCTGTGACCGCGACAGTTACTCGGACCGCTCAGTGCGCCGCCTCTGTGGTACGCCTCCCCCGTACTGCACTGATAAAAAGAGATGCTCCACACTAGTTAACATTACTGGTTTATTTTATACTAGTTTTTAGGCAGTCTCCTTTTTCCAATGGAGAAAGATTTGTTGATTTGATTACCAAGAAAATACTATTTGTCATGGTAGTTTACAGTCACAATTTTAACAACTACTGTAGTGCATTTTAAGCAGTTTGCAGCAGTCCAAAGTTATTCCATGCTATTTTACACACATTCTTTCCTAATTATTCACTGTGGCGATTTTTCACAAGTTTCTGAAGCCAGAGTGGAGTTTGCATTAGTATAACAACAACCAGCATGTTAACAACGCACCGGCAGTCCTTTCTGGTTTGTGGATGATAACAATGGCCTCATTTTAACCTCAAGAGCTGCTATTGTGAAAATTTGAGTACAATTAAGTGAGAATGAAGTGGTCTTGAGCCAAATAGTTGTGTTTGTGGTGGATTTGAATTCTTTGCAAACACAGACAACACAGAAGAAACAATAGTGGTTCAGTGATGCCCAGAGTTTGGTGCTCCCAGACTGGACTTTTATACAGAGAAATGTCAAGTTCACGTACAGATACAAGTGACAGTACTGACAGTGCACAGAACAGTACAGGATCTGATGTGTTTTTCTTTTAAACTGCTTTTACAATATACACTACCAGTCAAAAGTTTGGACACACCATCTCATTCAATGTTTTTTTCTTTATGTTTACTACTTTCTACATCAGAAATCAAATCAATCATCAAATCAAAGTATCCACCCTGCGAACAGAGCTGCAAACCACCACCTTCTCCCTGAAATGGTTTTCACTTCACAGGTGTGCCATGTTAGGCTCAAGAAATGACAAAAGTGCAAACCAGGGTTCAAGTTTTGAGTTATTTTGGGTTTATATTTTGTTTACTACATTCCAAATATGTCAGTCATAGTTTTCAATGAGAATCTACAATGTAAATAATCATGGCAATAAAGGAGAAAAATAAATAAAAGTGTGTCCAAAGTTTTGTCTGGTAAGGTATCTAAGACAAATTTCACTTTATTACAAAATTATATAATATAATACAATGAAAAAATATGAATTTCCTTGAAGTGCTACTAACAAAACAAATCCTTCTTTCACTGCCCAGGCGCTGTGAGGGGAGAAGTGGACCTCTTGCCCCCTCCCTCTCCTGCTGCCAACTGGACCTCTGCTCTGCCCACCCTGCCCTCCTCCGACTCCTCTTTGGTCTTCTCCTTTAACGGGTCGAACCATGTTGCAGTGGTACCGGACTCTGTGGTGACCGGTCTGTCCGGAGACCACTTCACTCTGCAGCTGTGGATGAGACGAGGAGGGGCCAACATCCAGGCCAGTGCCCAAACCAGAGGGAACCGCAGAGAGGAGGAGATCATCGTGTGCAGCACTGTCAAGAATGGTACGTTCAAATCACTGAAATAATAATAATGCATTGGATTTATAAAGCGCCTTTTGAGACACCCCAAGCACTAGACTTTAAGAGCGCAAAATGATAAATTAGTGAAATATATTTAAATTAAACAACTGAACTTTCATTTACATTCAGACTTACACACGCTCCACCTGTAAACTATTAAATCTGGATCTAAACCTGGGCTAGAACAGGACCAAACCAAGTCTACCACTGGACTAGACAGAAGCCAAACCAAGACAAGTGTGAACGCAGTCTGAATGTATTATCCATTGGTTCCAGAGTGATAAAAAATTAACCCTGTCGTCATAACAATAAACATTTTAAACCAATTAAAACAGTTGACAAATGCACAAAATAGCGCCTATAAACAGGAAGCTGAAATCATGGAAATATAATAAGATCTGGAAGGTGAACTAAAGATGGTGTTATGTTGTTTTCAGTGGCCTGTACTCATTCACTTCAAAGTCCAAACATCACTTTCTCAATACGGATCAGCTCCTCCCCCCGTGTAACGCGACCACGTGATCTGTTCTGACCGCTGCTAGAGCAGAGAGGCGCTAGGTTATATTTTACAAAGCTCAATTTTAGGTGGGGAGGTCATATTCTGAAAATTGAGAACAATTCCAAAACCTGATCTTTGTGAAAGCTGTCGATTCCCTGTCAGCCAAACACGGGCAGTTTTAATTCACTAATAATCCATCCATTCTTTTTGGGCCAGAACTCCCGGGAGCTGCAGTACCTGGAGCGGCCTCAACTTTTTATAGATCCATGACTGAAACCTATGAATAGATATTCTAGTAGTCATGAACAATATATTGTTATTATATATTAATGTTTAGTCACGTGAAGTCATACTCTGAAAACTTTATTTCTAAAAAGTTGTCCAAAGCAAAACAAACAATGCGAAGTGGAAAAAGCAGATAAAAAATTCAGATTCAAATGAAAAATTGTCAAAATAAGGCATTTAGAGAAAAAAAAAAAATCAGGTAAAAGCAAAGTGACTAAAAACCATCTCGTCCTTTTTAACATCAAAAGCTTCTTGTTTGTAATCACTATTTTTAATTTTCTGAATGTGAAGAGCTCTTCAAATGAAACGTTTTCCTTTAAAATTCCTCGTACGCTCAAAAAAAGTAAAAAAAACAAAAAACTAAAGTGTTTACTACTCAAAGGTACTTGTGAAAAGCGCACTTAACCCCAAAAACTGTTCCACTCTGGTCATAATCGTACTACAAAAACAGAAAAGCATGAAGCATGATTGTACCGGGGTATTGTGTGTACATGTCAACAATTTAAGATTTGAATCGAGCAGGTATTACTGAAAAGAGATTTTAAATTGCAGATTGAATTACAGTGAGATTAAAATAAACAAGTTTCTGGAAATTGGTCACCTGTCTCACCACACAACCTTCTGTTCAGAAAAAGTGTACGACGGTGTTGGTATTTTGAGTTCTACATTAGATATTTTTAATTAAAAGTGTCAAGATGGTGGTTGCATTTGATCAATTACCATATCACCTTGAGAATCGCAGGTTGAGTCTAATCTCGGAAGATGAGCCTGGTTAGTAATTGGATAGGAGACGCGTGGGAACATCAGGTGCTGCAGTGGCTCTAATGTAAACTGTTGTTGTGTCTTTAGGCAAGACACTTCACCCACATTGCCTGATATGAATGTGGTGTGTGAGTGATGGTTGTTGGACGGGGCCAGTGGTGCAGATTGGCAGCGTCACTTCTGTCAGTCTTCCCCAAGCTGGCAGCTGTTACAGATATAGCTTAGCATCACGTATGGAGTGAATGAATAATAAGGCTACAAGATGAATTGCAATGAAATGGAAATTTGAAGGGACACAATTAGCCTTCAGAGACTTCAAGTTCAAGACTTCAAAGACGTCAAGTTTTGAAGTACCACTATTTCCTCCACAATCAACTGAATATTTTGTTTTATTCAACATAAGTATTGCTAACCCCAGCCTATACTACAAAAACTAAAATAAGTGAGGATGACTTGAATTAAGAGTTTTATTTTGAGTAAATTTCACTGGAAGTAAAAATATCTACCAATGGAGCAAGACTTTTTGTACTTAAAATATGAAAATACATCTTGCTACACTTAAGATAAGAAAAACAACTCTTTACACTTAAAATAAAAAACTAATTACTGAACTAAACTAAAAACTGATTTGACACCTTTATCTTTTTGCTATACCATCTATTTTTATTACTCTCTGTTATTATATTATATTGTGATGTTTGAGCTGCTGTGTCCAATTAATTTTCCTTGTGGATCAAAGAAGTTTGTCTAAGTCTAAATCTAATGTTGCTTGAATTAAGAAAAACACTCCAAGTTGAATCTACTCAAATAAAGCAAAATGTTCTTAATTTAAGTCATTTTAACTATTGCTTTTTGCTATGTAACTTAGACTCCATAAACATGTTCTGAAATGTGCTTCTTGTATTAGTTTGTCAGTTCATATTTCAGTGTTTTTGTCAAATCCTCTGGACCAGTACAAACTCTGAACAGATCCTATTACTAAAACATCAATTGCAAATTTAATCGCAAAATCACAGTAAGATATTTTTCCCAAATCCTTCATCCCTAATGAATAATGCACCAGACACCACCACTTAAAGCTTCACCTTTAATTTGACCTTGTTTTGTGTTTTCAGATGACTCCTTCTCCCACTATTCTCTGTCTGTGCACGGCTGCAGACTTTCTCTCTTCTATTGGCCCGATGTTTCTGCTGCTCGCCCCGTCAAGTTCCTCTGGAAACTGGAGCAGGTTCGAATATATTTGCATCTTCCTTATAGCGAACATTATATTATTTTATATTAAACTATTCTTTGGGACAGCAGATTGAACTTCAAAATGTCCATTGTTTATCTTCAGATTTCTTGGTTTGGCAAAGCTAATAGGTAGCATAGATAATAGATCTTATCATTAATATCAGGACCAACATTTGTATTTTTTCCTCTTTGATATTTCTCATTTAAAGATGCACTATGTCACTTTTTTGATGGTGGCAAGTCTGGCTTTAAACTGATGTTTCAAGCCTGTATTTTATTACCAGTTTTTTATCGCTCTAGCTTGAAAAACTCTTGCTGTGAGTGTGTCGGCTCTCCACAGATCTGACCTGTATCATGGCCTCGTGGTGTCACCTACTTGTTTCCATAGAGATAGATAGGTTTAATGTCATACTGTGAAACATTCCAGGCAAAGTTCTGTAATAAGAACTCAGTGGAAGTGAGCAGATGGCAGATCCTCCACTAAAAAGTTACACAGTGTACTTTAAATGCCCTGATCAATCAATTAACTAATCAATATGTCAAACTTGTCTAATCAATCAAGAGAGTGATCTAATGTCAACAATGTCATTCTTTATTTTTGTCGTTTTTTCCTGCAGGTGTGTGACAGCGAGTGGCACCACCTCTCTCTCAGCGTTCAGTTCCCGTCTGTGACCTTGTATGTGGACGGAGTGACCTTTGACCCCGCCCTGATCCATGACAACGGCGCCATCCCCAACCCCGCCCCCAGACAGAGGATGTTCATCGGAGCCTGCTGGGGTGAGTGCAGCTAAACAAGTGTCTTTTATCAATATATGTTTATTAATCACAGTTGGGAAACACAGTGTCAAAAAGTGTCGCCTCTCAACAAATCAGTCCTGTAACTTGACCTGATGGTGTTTGTCTCCATGGATATAGATAATGCCATACTGCGCAACATTCCAGACAAATCAATAATATCGACATGGAGACAAGCTACTGACAGACCTCCACCTGAATAGTTACGCATTGCACCTTTAAGAAAACTAATTTTTAAGTGTGATTCTTATTCGCATCTGCTGTAAAATCACTAGAATGTCACTGGCAACTATTTAATTGCCAGTTCTCAAAATGTACCCCAACGATGTTAAGTATTTATCTCCCCCTTTTCCCCCGTCTTGCTGTCCTACAATGTGAAATAATGAACTGTTATGTCAAAACTCCACGCTTTTGTTATATCAGCCCTTTCGCCTCTTCACATTCCCACATTTTTGCACAATACAATTTAAAACTCGTCTCTCATCCGTGCTCCAAGCATCGAGATCTGGCATTTTCCCTCCATAAGCAGCAGCCAATTATGCTCCTTGTCATAAACCATCCGAAAACAATCTGCCCGGGCATTTCACTCGTGCCCTCCCGTTCCTTCGTCACATTCACTCATCATTTGCGTTGATGCCTTTTGTCGTTGGGCTAATAATATAACTGACTTATCAATTATTCAGGGCGGCAGAACAAAAACATGCGGACCAGACGAGGAGCTATACACTGCAAAAATGTTATATCCAGGCTTGGTTCAAATGACCTGAATTCAGAATGTCAGTCTGTAGTTGAATGGTTTTGAGGTTAGATGTAAAGGTGCGCTGTGTACCTTCTACTTGTCTCCATGGAGATGTTATTGCTTTGTTTACGATGTTCCACAGCAGTGTCGTGGGGTCAGGGCAGTCAAGGCAAGCAGTAGTTGCTCAATAAAATCTAAAATCATCGCATGTCAAAAGTATAATTACATTTTTTTGAATTCTATCTAAATAAAACTGTTTTCCCTTCACTTCTGTCAATGTGTCAGTGTCACAGGTCATTTATATGGTTTGTAGGTGCATAATAATAATTACTTAGATAACAGTAGTACTGAAGGTTCAGCTGCATAAATGCGGTTTAGGAGTAGGACAAATCTGTGAAGAAATAGCCGTTTATACAAGCAAGATGTCAAATACAGCCCAATAAATATTATATGTGTAACTGTATTATATGCAGGTCTCTCTAATTTCACTCCAGAATGGCTCAGTATATATGCATTTAATATGACTGTAAAATAAACTCATTTGCAGTGTAGTATCTATAAAAAGTGGCATTATTCATTTGTTATCGACTAAATATTAATGTCCACCCCAAGTCTGCTTGCTACTACTGATATCAAATGCAGAAAGTGTGGCAAAAGGAGAAATTCAATTTGTCAACTGGACAGAGTTTATTTGGTCGAATACGTTTTGCAGCTCATCCAAACTGCTTCCTCAGTTCTGGTCAGACGCTGGTGGACACTGCCCAGCAGACCAGGGCTTGCCTCCCAGCAGACCTGTCCTGTAACTTGGCCTATAGTATAACCTGCTTGTTTCCATGGTGATTCAATGGCTTGTTTAATGGCATGTGGAACATTCAAGGAAAAGCAGTGTCTTCTGTACATATATCAGTAAAGTAGTTTTGGAGATGCACCGATCCATCTTTTTCAGTTCCGATACTGATATCACTATCAAGACTTTAATTAGCCTCCGTTACCGTTACCCGGTAAATATAAATCAATAATCAACTAACTACAGAACTGCTTCATATGAATAGAAGTTCAAACATTATGAGACGATCTAGGCCAAAATCATCCTGTTAATGTCTTACTGTGTCCGATTAAAGGCCCAACTAGAATATCATGGAATTGATAGTCGATCCATCTTATTTTTCAGTATCTGCACCAATTCAATACCAGTATCAGTATCAGTATCAGTATCAGTATCAGTATCAGTGCATCCGTAATCTGTTTTGCATTTATTTATTTATTTATACTGTTCAAATTACCTAGCAAAACATTAATTCTGTAAGCAAGATCACCTCTCCACAGATAAGACCTGTAACTTAGCCTGGTATGGTCATCTGCTTGTTTCCACAGAGTTAATGCTATACTGTGGAATATTCTAGGCAAAGCAAACATCTTCATGCAGACAAGGAAGTAGCAGATCCATCGAGTAAATACATTTTAACTAGTTAAAACTTTTATTCTGATTATTCTGAATTAAAGTCATTATAATTTATGTAAATATTCATTTTGTGCAGTGCAGACGGCTGTTTTCTTACACCACGATTATCCTGCTGCTTGTAGTTGTTTAAAATTGAACTTGCGGTGCCAATTCTAATTAGCAGAAAACTGTTCACATGTACACAGGCATTCAGCGCTCCGTCTGCTGTGAAAGCAACACATCTCCAGATAATGAGGAGGTTTGGCATCCACCAGCAATTTCACAATCACCACCCCAGTGTTTTTATCAGTGTGTTTATGGCTATGTTTATGAAATGTTTTTATTTGTTTTTAAAGGGCCCATATTACACCATTTTCTGATCTATGTTATAATGTTGTTTCCTCGTCAGAAGTATACCTGGAGTTTTGTTTTATTTCATTCACTTTCATTGTGTTAACACACAAATCCTGCATGTTTAGGCTGAGTAAAAACACTGTGAAACACGTCTTGTGATTCATGTTTTAACACAGGACGTGCTCCATTACGTTTTTAAACTCAATACACATCATCATTAGAATCATTTGGATAATTTCAGCCCTGGAATTTCCAGTCTCTACTGAACTAAAGGTAGTAATAATAAAGGATTTCTCAAATATGTGTGAATGAAACAAAACACAACTCCAGGTATGTTTTTGATGAAGTCACAATGTTATAACATAACATCTTAAAGCTCACAATTGAGCAGTAACAAGACAATGCAATATATGTAATTTCCCTATATCTTAAATATGTTTTATGTCTCTAAGGCTTGCTACACTTTTCTTGGTTTAGTCCTGGGTAGATCCTGGTTTAGTCTTGATGTAGACTTCGTTTTGATCCTGTTCTAGTCCTGGTTTGTTCCTAGTCTAATCCATTTTCATAGTTTAGTCCCAATCACAAAATTGTGTGTATGCAAGCATGAATGGCACCTAAATTACTTACAATAAATGTTTACAAGATTTAGTAGTTGAGGGGAGAAAATGTATTACCAAAATTACCAAAATGTGTACAAATTCATAAATAAATTAATAAATTCCATTCCATTTATTGGTTTTATCTCTTTTCCAACCCAGTGTATTCCTGGCTCTATTCCCTGGACTTACTGTTTTTTTTTGTTTTTTGTTTTTTTGTTTTTTACAGAGCCAGAGGAGGAGCCACGTGAGATTGTCAACAACACCATTCCGGAGGGTAAGACTTTCACCTTTTCTGTTTTACTAAAGGATTTTAGATTTTAGACTTAAAGCTGGGGATCTTGGTTTTCAAATTGTGAAAGGAGGACATCTGCACAACTAGTTAGTTTTCACATCATTAACATGCAAGATTTTTGGACTTGTGCACATGTTAAAAGGAAATTATTAATTCACTCCACACCTGGTGAGTGGTTAGAACGGGTTTTTTCAGATGTACCAAAAATATTTGGCTTCCCGAAATAGCAGCAGATCTAAACCCGAACTATACCAGGGATAAATTAAGGTTAAACAAGGTAAAAAAAAAAAAAGATTAAATCAGCTCTAAAATGAGACTAAAGTATGCACTTCAGTGGATTTGTCTTTGCATAAATCAAATACTCACATAATATAAACTGCAGAGAGCTCCATGTATCACTCGTGGTACATGTACCCCAGTTTGAGAAATGCTGTTTTAGACTATTAGAGTACTTTGTGTAGTAGTACAAGAAGCAGCAGCAGCAGTAGTAGTTGTAGTAGTAGTACCAGTAATAGGTAGTAGTAGTAATTTAGTAAGAAAGTATGAGTATGTGTGAGTGATGGTGGTGGTCGGAGGGGCTGATGGTGCAGATTGGCTGAGTGGAGTTAATGAATAATTATTTATAAACAGCTTTGGGTCTTGAAACGCGCTATATAAATGCAATACTAACTATCCTGTATTTTGTCTAGTGAAGTACGTGGGCGGTTACCATGGGCTGTTGTCGGGGGTGACGGTGCGCCCGGGCAGTGTGGAACCTCACAGTGTGGTGGAGTGTCTGTACGCCTGCAGGGAGGGGCTGGACTTTGGGGATCTGGAGACTCTGGGCTCTGGGATGAAGGTAGGAATAACTGAATCTAATGTTTCATTCACACATTTCTCTGCACTGCCCTCTGTTCGCCATGGGATCAGTTTGTGACTATTAGAAGTGGATAAAAAAAGAAGATTCTGTTAACAGGACAAAGGTTTTTTAAAGTGTGAGTATAATCTGCAACTCATAAGAGGCTTCTTCAGTTCCAACATGGTTCTAGTTAAAGACTGCCCTAAATATGCCCTAAATCTGAAGGGAACTACAGTAAAACTACCCATTTTTTGTTATTTGCAATACATTTGATATAGTCACTGTTTTGTTGATTGATTTTTGATGTTTGAATTTGATATATTTCATATTATTTGTGCATTTGGTTCTTAAAAAATGATTATTACGTGTTATCATCGCAAATGTCTCTCAGAATTGTTATATTATTGTATCATGAGCTCAAAAAGTGAGGGACCCTGTGATTTCCTGCCCTATTGGGAGAAAAAACATGAAATAGACTAAACCTAAGTCCATAAGATTTTTCATATCAGTATCTATGATGAGTTGTGGTTAGTTTTGTATCATAACTAAAGTACTTTTTGATATCTAGGTGCATGTGAACCCGAGTCAGTCTGTGTTGGTTCTGGAAGGAGACGACATCGAGAGTTTTAACCGCGCCGTGCAGCAGGTTACGTACAGGAACTCTCTGAGGTTCGCCACGCCTGGAGTCCGCCCCCTCAAACTCACCACCTCACTCAGGTAAAGGACAATACGGATGATTTCTGTGATCATTTTTTCATTTTATTTAATTATTATTTTCAGGTTAGAACTAAATTACCAGTAGAAAGAATAAATACTTCAACAATACAGATATAAATACACAAAACAATATAGTATAAAAATAGACAGAAAAATATCAGTTGCTTTTATGGTCGGGGCTGCCCTGGGACAAACTTAGAGAAATATGGCTGCCAATCTGTGTCGAGACCTCTCTAATAATCATGAGGGAAGTGTTTTCAAGCTGTTTGTTAGTGTAGTTACATTTAAAGATTCACTATGCAACTTTTCATTCATGGAGATATTATTGATTAATCTGGGATGTTCACAGTATGTATCAAACTGATAACATTTATTGAATTGCACATGTTTTTATTTGTAAAAACGTAATCTGCCTTATTAAAAAACTTCTTTGGGCAGGTCACCTCACTCCAGATCTGACCTGTAACTTGGCCTAATGGTGTCACATGTTTTTCTCCATGAGATAGATCTATTTAATTGCTTACTGTGGAAGATTCCAGACAAAATTGCAATAACATCTCCACTGAAATAAGCAGATGTGGATCCTTTACCAGAAAAATGACATAGAGCACTTAAAAATGCTTACTTAATTCTTTAATCTTTGGATAAATGAATTAAATTATGGGTTACACAGGCACTGTATATTACACTGTACTATGCAAAGAGTAAGACAACCTTAGAAAAAGTAGATATATTGAAACAGATGAGCTAAATTGTTAAAGCCCCTTATTCAAATCAGACTTCTCACTGGTGTATTGAGGTTTATTATTGTGCTAGGCTAGTTGTTGGAGTAAAAAAAAACAAAAAAATATAAGAATTTATGGAATTATCAGCCACTCCTATTATAGACTACAATGCGATTATGTCATACTCTAAGACTCAAGAGGAAGATTTACAAATTGATTACATTGTACTTTCTGCTGAAACTGTGAATGCACAAATGTCGATCTGATTTCTATTAGTGGCTACACCCTAGAGCAGAACCCACTGTATGTTTTAAATATATTCATTTTAGCAGCCCCACATCTGTATTAAATAATATTGACCTTTAGACTTTTGTGATGCCATCTGGAACCCAGCTACAGTAAGTTACACTCTGAACACTGACCTCATCAAACAGGGACTTTGCTTCAGCTCAGATAAGGAGCGTGGTCCTGGTCCATAAAGCTTTGCACTGAAACAGATAAGACAGAATATCTTATCTCATTCACACACACACACACACTGTAACTTTAGGCTAAGAAATAACTAACCTTCGAGTTTTTCCATTTGGTTTAACGCTATCTATTGGACCATCAGAGGTGTATTATGTAACTTTTCTGGTGTGGGGTTTGCCACTTGTTTGTCTGCATGGAGATAATATTGGTTTGCTTAGATTATTCAATGGTACGAGACAAAACATACAGCATCTATTGCGCATTTTCTCAATTACAGGTGTTTTTTTGCTTAGAAATACCTTGAAAAACCTGCATTCTTACTGTGAGCGGGCTGCCTTTCCACAGATCTGACTAGTAACTTGGAGAGATAGAACTACATATTTTAAACAGTTCATAAGAATTAACAAAAAGACTGAAATATGAATTGACGAAATAATACAAGAATCACATTTTAGAACATGTTTGTACAGATCTAAACGACAGAATTAGCTGTTTTAAGCAAAGTAAGACAGGAGATTTTGTTGTTTGTGGAGGAAATGATGGTACTTTAACATTTCAGCCTTCACGATTTGCCACTTGTGTTCATTCAAGTTGTGATTTTGATTTGAACTATTTTATCTGCATTTTTCAGATGCTTTTTTCCATAACGATGTTGTTTTTTTGCCTATAATGTTCCATCTTATCTCATATCTTGTCTTTACAGAAATCAGAATCAGAATCAGAAAAGCTTTTATTGCCATTGTCAGTGAACACAATTCACAGACTAGGAACTTGCTTTGGTGATAAGGTGCAATATAGAACACTGAATAATAATAATAATAATAATAATAATAATAATACAAAGTAGAGATATCACTGTTAGAAAAAGATAATAATAATAAAGTATCACTATTTGAAAATAAAGTAAGAGCATGCAAAAAGATTAAGATATATAATAAAAAAATAAAAATAGAAAGAAGCATCTGGCATACTTATTTATGCAGTGCACCTTTAAAATACACTACATACTATATTAAAATCTACATTCTAATAATCTAATAAGAACTAATTCCAGTTTTGTAGCTAGAATACTTTCTTTTACTTGAAGAGAGCTCTGAAGAAAACTGCTCTCTCTGTTTCCGGGTCAGTGCTCTACCATTGCTTAACAACTGTGAATTTGCGCTTGGCTTTAGCAGACACTTTTAGCTGATAAAATATTGATTTTCCTTTGGAAGTACAATCCTCTGCTGCAGTGTGTATGCTATGATTGTATTTGACTACAACAAGCGGCCAAGAATAACACAGGGCATTTTAACCTGCGCAGAAACAATGTTTGGCTTTCAATTAAATACTAGAAGTTCTAGAAGTAACAATAAAAATGAATCAATTGTAAAAAACACACACCAAACCAAAGACCACATCATACATTTACTTTATTATGGGTGCAGTATGTAACTTTTCTGGTGGAGGGTCTGCTACCTGCTTGTCTCCATGGAGAAGTTATTGTTTTTTCCAGAATGTTCCACAATATGGCATTAAATATGTCTATTTTGTATTATATGGGATTTTATTGCTCAAAAATGCCTTGAAAAATACCACTGATCTGACCTGTAACTTGGCCATAATGTGGGACATTTTATGCAAACCTTTAATATTAATGAATGTAAGTGACTGTTGACAATATTTTGTTCAAATGTTTGCATTGTGGTAATATTTTAATGTTCTCTACTTTGGAAATACCAGAATATGTGCATTATTTTATTACATTAGCTCTATGCATCAATTACCTAACTATTCTATACTATTATTTTGAAGCAAGAGTTTTTTGTCATTTTTGTCTTCTCTTTCCACCACTGGTTGTTTTGGAGACAGTTCAAGGTCAAATCTCAGGTCTCTGTCAGGTTGTATTTCTTGTGGAGATCAGAGCGATGTGAGGAGGTGCCAGATGGCTGAACAGTGGGTTTCTGCAGAGGCCACTATATCAGCCCTGCTCCCTCAGGCAGTGAATTTAACAGACTCTGGTGCAAAAATGCCCTCTGTACCTTTGAGTGGTGAGGCACTGCTGACCCATGTACAGGACTACCAGTGTTCATTGTTTAGTCAGCAGTAAAGCACTTTGAATTACTTTATGTACAATTTGTGCTTTACAGATAAACATATTGCGCATTTTCTCAATTACAGGTGTTTTTATTGCTCAAAAACACCTTGAAAAACCTGCATTCTTACTGTGAGCGCGCTGCCTCTTCATAGATCAGACCAGTAACTTAGAAAGATAGAAGTACATATTTTAAACAGTTCATTAGAATTAACAAAAAGACTGAAATATGAACTGACAAAATAATACAGGAGTCACATTTTAGAACATGTTTGTACAGATCTAAACTACAGTTTAGCTGTTTTAAGCAGAATAAGACTGGAGATTTTGTTGTTTGTGGAGGAAATGATGGTACTTCAAACATTTCCGCCTTTACGATTTGCCAATTGCGTTCATTAAAATTGTGATTTTGATTCGATTTTGATGCAAACTATTTTATCTGCATTTTTCTATTTTAAAGTACTTATATGTGTATTATTTTGTGTTATGATTTTAATTTATGTCTTATTCTGTAAAGATAAGATTAAGCTGAACATTATAGACAAAGAAATAATAATTTAAGGAGAGAAGCATCAGCGTACACTTCACTTAGTTATGCAACTTTAAAATAGAGTATTTATATTAAAATTTGTGTTATACCAATAAACTTGCGTTGCCTTTGCTCCTGCAGGGGTAAACCAGTTGGTTACAAGAAAAGATTTTGTTTACAGATTAGTTCATGCCTTCTCTCTTTTCTTGCAGATGTTTCAATGAGGAGAGCTGCCTGTCCCTTAAACAGCTGGAGGGGTACCTGGTGGTGCTTCAGCCAGATGCCCCGCAGATCTCTCTGTCGGGGGTCGGACCTCACCTGGCTCGCCCCGCTCCTGAGTTTGAGAGCCCACGGGGAGTACCTCTCTTCCCCGAGCTGAGAATCGTCTGCTCCCTCTCTCACGCAGTCAACACAGCGGCACAGGGGATGGAGGGAGGAGGTAAGACAAAATCAAACTAAATCATGTTTTTCTGTTATTATTCAGCACTTTGGCAAGCTTTAGCTGTTTTAAATGTGCTTGAGAAATACATTTAATTTGACAAATAACAAATAATTATATACTCAACAAGAGTAGGAGTGTCCTGTTTATTTTATGTCTATTTATTTTATTTTATTTTATTTTAAAAGTTTAAAGTTTAAAACCACAAAAAAGTGCAAAAAGCTCACAGTAACAGTAAAACATTAAAAAAACATAAGTTACAAGAAACATTTCGACTGTGAATTGAAAACAAGCTAAAACAATTATTAGTGACTTGAAAAAAGCTCCAACTGACTGTATTAATTATTTTTTCAATAAAACTATTACTATTTATAGTGCTGTGCCTGATTTTTACAGTCTTAAAAAACGTGAAACACAGAACTAGTTCATTTTAAACAGTTTGCAGTGGCCCAAAGTTATTCTTCTTCACTTATCTTATGCATGCTAATGTGCACTTCCTGACTATTGAATAATATAAAGCTTCATTAGATGCTGACCGAACCCAGCTGACTTTTTTTGACCTCAAGAGCTGCTTACACAATATATTTGTACTGGGGCCAGACAAACTTGGCACAAATACATGAAAAAAAGGTCCAGGGTCAGGCCAGGCCAGGTTTTTTATTAAAACTCCAGCACACGATGTCCTGGGTTATTTGCAACTAAGATCCACAAATTGCATACTTGAAATTAAAAAATCTTACTTCATTGTCATATAATGAGAAAATAAGGTGTAAATCTGTTGAAAAGTCAGATAATGTTGATTAAGATGAGTACGTAAACACTGTTCAAAATTACTCAAATCAAAATATTTCAAATTTAAGTAATTTAGAATGAAACAGAAAATTGTTTTGGCAGTTTAATCACCCCATGTTTATTCTCACTAATGATGCTGTAATTCTTAATCATAGCTGGCATTAATTTGTCTGTGATATTTAAGTGTCATTAAGTTCTGATTAAGCTCCTGTGCACTCTGCCCTTTCTCTCCCCCTCTGTCATTCTCTCTTTCTTTTTTCACTCGCTTCTCTGCCCCATTTTTTCTCTCCCTTCCTCTGTCTCTCTCTCCCCTTTCTCTGTAACTCTTTCCCTCTCTTTTTTCTGTACTTCTCTTGTTTCTTTCTTTCCTTTCTCCTCTCTTCCCCCTTTCTCTCTTCCTTCCTCTCTCTACCCCCTTTCTGTCTTCTTTTTATGTCCCTCTGTTCTTTCTCTCACCCCTCCTCTCTCTCTCTGTAATTCTTTCTCTGTAACGCTCTCCCCTCTCTTTTTTCTGTCCTTCTCTTGTTTCTTTCTTTCCTTTCTCCTCTCTTCCCCCTTTTCTCTCTTCCTTCCTCTCTCTCCCCTTTCTCTCTTCTTTTTATGTCCCTCTGTTCTTTCTCTCACCCCTCCTCTCTCTCTCTCTCTCTCTCTCTGTAACTCTTTCTCTCCCTCACTCCTTTTTCTCTCTCTCAGCTCTCATGTCGGACGCTGTGGCCCACACTCTGGACGGCTGTGAGGTGCAGCCTTTGGGGGAGGAGCTAAACGCGGAGAGGGAGGAGCTTCTGGTGGACATGGACGTGGTGCGAGAGCGAGGACTGGAGATCATCAACACTACGGCCTACATCGCCATCACAGGTAACCATGGTTCTATGAAGCACGGAGCTCTGCCAGAGGAAAGTGCTGAAGAAACACTGACTTCCTACAGGCAGGAAGGTTCAGGTTCTTATTGTTAAACCTTATTGACGTTGTGTACAGGAGCCGAGTCCATCTCCGTGTATGAGGACGTCCTCCGCTCTGTGCGCTATCGTCTGGCCAAAGGCTCCGCCCGCTTTGAGAGACGCTTCCGATTGTCCTGCTCCGAGATGAACGGCCGATATACCAGCAATGAACTGACTCTGGAGGTGAGAGGTTTCATTATTTATATTTTTAACAACAAAAAAATACCACAACATATACATGGGCGTCAGAAAAATTATGCTTTCCTGATTTGAAGGAGTATGGGAAGACCTTTCCCCATTCAAAAGATGTATTATTAATATACTGATATTATAATTCATTGTGTTATTGCAACAAAGGACCGTTGCTATACCAGTTCCTTCACATTATGAAGAAATCCTTTGCCTGAAACCTGAATTGTCTCAGCCATATCGATTAAAGACTACTGACTTGTCTTGTCCTCAGGTGAACTTCCTGCACTCTCTGGACAGCCTGTACCACCCGTCTCACCTCCTGGCCTCACAGCAGCAGTTCCTCCACCCGTCACATCACGCTGGAGAGCTGAGCGGACACACTTTACCCAACCCACACCGCAACTCAGGTGAAGTCCTATCACACAAACATTTGACTAGGATGTGAACATGATCAAGTGAATAGACTTCTGCTAAACTTAAGGATTCTCCAAATGTGTGTTTATCTTGCATGAATGACTGAGAATGAAATCTTACCCAGACCGGGCATTCTGTAGTTCTAGTGTTTGCCTAGTTTGGAGTTTATTTTATCAGATCTTTTATCCTCCTTTATGATTTTAATCAAAACAGTACTGCAGTATAATAATTACAATTCCTTAAATGGATCTTGCTGTGAAAAGCAAGTGGTGCATGCAAAGTTCTTTTTTCCCCTGATCACAGTGGAACAGCATTTGCTTTAAAATCACATTATTAGTCAAGAAATGCATTCAAAACACTACCTAACATTTTTAGAGTTATAGACAATATTGTTGACTGACGGTTTCTAATCTTTGGCTCTCTTCCTCGTCCTCCCTGTCCTCTCTCCCCCTCTCTCATCCATCCCTCTCTCTCCATTCCTCTCTCCCTCCTTTGTCTCTCTCTCTTCATCCCTCTCTCTCTCTACAGTGGTGCCAGGAGCGGCCACTGTAATCATCATGGTTTGTGTGGGCTTCCTGGTCGTCATGGTGATCCTGGGTGTTTTCCGAATTCGTTCCATCCATCGCCGTGGTGAAGGCAGCAGAGGCGGAGCTAAAGAGGGAAGCAACCAATGGGACGACTCCGCCCTCACTATCATCGTCAACCCCATGGAGGTAAAGGCCTGTCAGTGAAGAAACCCATAGACCTGTTTAACTCTATATGATTTGTGCCTTAAATCATGTTAATATCAGCTTTTTCACCAGTTACTTGGGTACAGGTGGTGGATCTTTCACCAGAAAAGTTACACAGTGCTTATTTAAACTGAAATACAGCTACAGTGACATCTGTATTGATAACTTCTTAAAGTGGGGCTAAACACCTAAACTCATCTACATTTCATATATAACTTGGGCAGGGGAGAGTGAGGGAAAAGGCGGGACGAGGTCTGGAGGTATAAAGAAGAGTATGATTGGTTTAACAGGTATCCACACTTCAAACTCCGCCCCTGCAGCCTGGATATAATCTTACGTGATGTCACATAGTACTTGAACTTGCAGTGGAAAATGGAGGCAAACATTAGTACACCAAGTCTGCACTAAAACTGACAAAAAGGACTAGGAACAGTTCATAGTGCTGTCAAAACACCATATACAGAGGTTTTAGTGTTTAGTTTAGCTCCACTTTAACTCTTAGCTCATTTTGAACTATAGTAACTAAAATCTGGTGATAACTTGGCGATGACTTTGTTTTGTTTTTAACACCAGTAAACTCTTGTCCCCTGCAGTCCTACGAGTCTCGCATGGGGATGTCTGCAGACACCGAGGGGGAGGGAGAGGAGGAAGAGGAGGTGCCCGAGTCTCCGGACGACGCCAGCGACGATCAGAGAATCATCATCAAGAAGGAGGGCAGAGACAGCAACACGCGCCGCTACTAAAATAACACTGTATTTATCTGCACCAGTTACCATGGAAACCACATACCGGCTTAACCAATCACACACCCAAACATAGAATAAAGGTGGGCGATATAAACAAAACGAGTTGAAATGACTTGAATTCAAAATATTGAGTTGTTTTTACTTAGATATATTTGTTCTACATTATTTGACTTGATTCAACACGTTTCTGTCTTATTTCATGGCATTATCTGACAATGGAGTAAGTAGGCCTATTATTATTATTATTTTTTTCCAAGTAAACAAAATTGCCAAAAATATACTTCAGTAAATTTACCTTTTTAGTCCCTTGGAAGATCTTTTTGCCTTGAAATGAGTATTTAAAAACAATATCAGATATACCTTGAGACTAGTCAAATAATCTTGAATGGCTAAACTAAAAACTACATACATTCATTTCCACTATTCATGTTTGCAGTGAATTATTATATAATCATTTGGTGTTTAAATCAATATCGGTAATCAATCAGACAATATTTTTACATAATAGATGTGCTAAAATGTGCATTAGTTAATTTGCGGTCCACAAAGAATGAAAATAAATAACAAAAACCTAGTGCAAAGGTCATTTTTTACATAGCCATATTTGATATTCTGATCTTACATTATCCAATCAATTGAATATAATCTCCCAAACATTATATCGTCCACCTTGGTTCACACACTTTGAAAAAGAACTATTATAAGGAATGTACGCTTTCAGACACGTCGCACAACACCCTCACTTCTACTATAATGCCATTTGTGACCTATAGCCGACCAATGGGCTCTTGTCTCCACCTTATTGTTGAATGGCACAACGTATACCGTTAATGTAACCACCTGATTAAAAAACACCAACCGCGCTGCAGAAAATGTATGTCTTAGAATGAGTTGAAATTATTTGAATTCAGAATATTAAATATACTTGAGTAGATTTGACAAGTTTGGTTGTTTAGACATTACATAATTTACTAACTGATTTCAAAACATCTCTGACTGGTTTCAAGATCATTCAGCTCAAAATAATGAAATAGGTTAAGAAAATGTGCTCTATTTTTCTTCATTAGATAATTAAGTGTGACGCGAGAATCACCATTTTGAAACTAGTCCAGAAATCTTATGAAACAAGTTAAATAATTATGGTTTCGTCAAGTAAACATATCTAAACTTCTCAAATTAAC